>OX393566.1:22698664-22761164 GCA_947652115.1 Blastomussa wellsi | reverse complement strand
AAACACTCCAAATAAAGCTGTGCAAATAGATCTCGTTAATTGTGGAAAGAAAAACAGATAAACTACGTCATTTAATCTCGCTCGACCTAAACACGGCGTTATCTTCGTTATAGTGCAATCTCGATTAGAATTAATGAAATGAATGAGTTTCAGGGGCGGATCGAGGGGGAGGGTGCAGGAGATGCGCACCCCTCCTGAGATGACCTGCGGCTTTTAACTACAGCTAGTATTCTGCTTACGTCAACCATCAGTTACGTCATTCCTTACTGGTGCACCCCCTCCTACGAAAACTCCTTCCCATTTGCGATAGAAAACGTGGAAATCAAATGGAATGGTATTCTCAACATAAATCATTTCGAAAAGACAAGCATTATCTGATTGTGACATTTTTTAACTAGTATTATTTCGCAAAAATCTCGATTTTTAACCGAGTTTATTGGAATTTATTGTGAATATTTTTTCGAGAAAATGCCTGTTCCGATGGCAAGGCCCGTTCCATTTGATTTACGACTACAAAATCCGTTTTTTTATAGAAAGGGTAAGCTCCCTGTCTCACAATAACAATAATAACAATAAACTATATTAATATTAAACAATTAAAAGAAGAACATGTACAACTCGTATATAGCGCAAGCTAGTCGAAGCGAGTTGTGCAGGGAGAAAAAGAAAAGAACAAAATAAACCAATTTGTAAGCTTCAAATAACAGACTATGAACAATTACAGGAATAAACTATAGATAAAATACAATCATTAGCATTCGGAGATAAGTATGGTTACAACTGATTGGTAATAGGTAGCTTAATAAACTAAGCAAACTAAACAGGCGAAGAGATTAACAGTGAATTGTTACACAAAGTTATGTAATATATAAATTAATTTTGGATAGTAAGTTAGGTGCCTCAATATAATCGTCCTCGCCTTCTAAAGCTGCGAATAAAGCTTTGCGAATTGATTTCTTGAACACCAGTTTAGGTAGATTACATACTCGAGATGGAAGACAATTCCGTGCTTTCGCGCCAAAGCATAAGAAAGAATTCCGCTGGTGATTTAAACGTGAAAATTTAATATGATATTTGCCACAAGATGCAGCCCTCGTGTTATATGTATGAATCATGCTGGTCTTGATAAAATTATCAGAAATATCTTTTGGAGCAGATTTATTTGAAACATCAAACATCGAGTGTAAGATAGCTTCAAAGTACAGCAGGTGAATGGGTAATATTTTTGAAGAAATAAAAGAAGGAATAGCATGAGATCTTGGATTTAGAAAATACATCGAACGTAGTGCACGTTTTTGAAGTAACAATAATTTATTAAGGTGGGTATTTGCGGCTTGGCCCCAAGCAGTCAACCCATATGTCAAGTAGGGAAGTATGAGGGACTGATATATGCTTCTCAAAGTACAGAATGGAACGAAATGTCTTAGACGAGATATTACTCCAACAATTTTACTAATCTTCACGGCGATATAGTCGACGTGATATTTCCAGGACAAATGGTTGTCAATCAGAACAACTAAGTACTTAACATATTCCTTACGTTCTAGACCTGACGGTGTGTTGGTGCTGTTGTCTATTACTTTGAGTTTAATCTCATAGTTTAGCGATCGCTGTGTAGGTCGAACAAAGTTAGACTTCTTAATATTAAGTGTCAGCTCATTTACATGTAGCCATTCACAAACATTTTTCAGCTCTTTGTTTACGGTCTCCTCGAGGGACTTGGGATGTTTATCAGCATAAAGCATGTTTGTGTCACCCGCCAATGGAACAAAATTTAACTTCTGTGAAGAGTTTGAAATATCATTAATAAATATCAGAAATAGAAGAGGACCCAGCACTGAGCCTTGTGGAACACCACATGGGACAATTTCCTTATCAGAGATAAACGAGTTGATCTCAGTTGTTTGAGTGCGCTTAAATAGGTATGATGAAAATAGTTTATTGTCCATGTTCCTTTGTATGGAGTTGACGATATCAAGTATTGCATGTTGAGTAGAATGTTTATCTCGAAAACCATACTGCGATCTATAAAGAATTTCATTTTTATCAATAAACGCTTTTAATCGGTTAAACATTATTTTCTTAAAGATACGATTGTAGTTAGATAATAAAGAAATTGGTCTATAGTTGGTCGGGTCAGTCTCATCGTCATCTTTGTAGACTGGAATGACTTTAGCATGTTTTAATTTAGAGGGATACTCTCCTGAAATAACTGACAAGTTGATTAGTTTCGCCAATGGGATAGGCAGAATATGTCTAACAGAGCGAAGAATGCGATTCGGGCAGGAATACAAACCATGCGCCTTATTAAGAGGGATAGAGAGTATCTCCCTCTCAATCTCAGTTGGTGTAACTGGATCAAAAAAGAACGACTTCTCATAATTTCCACGTAGGTATTCACTTAAATGACAATTAGATGTGGCAAATTGGACGCAAGTCTGTGTAACACAGAAGAAAAATGCTTGTTAAAAATATTAGTGATTTCCATAGAGTCATACGTTAAGCTACCTCTGGTTGGGCACGTAACAGACGAAAAGCGTCTAGACTTTTCCTTTCCACGATTGATTAGATCATTAAAAACCGGCCCAAGTTTGTTTCATATTATGTAAGTTATCAGAGAAAAACTTATGAAAATACATCCTTTTTGACTAACGTGAAATATAAACAATTTTGTTCCTATAAATTCTGTACAATTCCTTGTTACCAGACAGATAAAGCGAATTCTTCACTCATTGATTTCCTTATCCCGCGTGTGATCCAGGGCTTAGAGAGTTGCTTGGCTCTTCGTCGTGACAGAGATTTCAAGGGGGCATGTTTATCTACGATTTTGTTAACCTTATTGTAAAATGCAGAGAAAGAACGATTTATATAGCCTTGTTCCATGGTGACGACGGTGTCCCAGTTAATTTCAGCGAGCTCAGCAAGAAAATCATGTTCTGAGAACTGAGAATAATCGATATTTTGATATTTACAGCTGTCACCTTGGCGCCATGAACAATACAGAATTGTGAATAGTGGTCGCTAATGTCAAGCTATCAAGCTATCAATGTCAATGTCAAGCTATCAAGCTTGTTAACAAAAATGTTGTCAATTAGAGTTGCGGAGTTATTATATACTTTCGGAGGCATTGTTAAGAAGATATACCGAAATTAGAGAAAAAACTAGATTTACAGGCGGAGCTTACAAAATCTCGTCCATCTTGACCAGCTGTCTCACTGTCCTGGCCTATTCCATATGGTAAGACATGCTCACTGGATATGATATTTAATAAATCAATGAAGAGCACTAGGAATTCAGTGTTGCATTCACAAGATGAACGGGAACCATTTGTAAGAAATTTGTCTGTGGTCCGTGGTATATTATAACTCCAGCGTTTTCTCCAACTGAAAGGAGCACGAACATGGATAACACAGTTTGAAAAGTTTAGCCTAAATTTTTCAAGTTTGTCAATTACAATCCTTCTCGATTTTTCACATTCAAAGCCATCCTTGATTCTTCCTAGTTTATTGATGCATGTTTCGTGTTTTTCTTCCTTAGTAAACTACTATTTCAAGGTTTCCTTTGATTTCAAGGCAATTTTATACATCGCCAAAGTTGACTTTATTCATGGTGACTGTGCCCCCCTGAAACTCCAGTGACTGAATTTGTAAATTCAGGCTATGTGTCATCTACAGCTGAGATATTGAGATATTGGTCCGATTAAGGTTAGGTGTGACAGGTCGTCAAACGAAGCAGCTCTAATAAAAGATCGAGCTACTTTTTTAATTAGCGATATGGCGCTGATGTGCGCGTGCACGCTTGATGAAGAACAAAAAAATATATATATTTTAACAATTGATACGCTCACTTAATCGTGATCTGTATGTGTTAGAAGCGTTAAATGATCTGCTGAAGTGCAACCGAGCTATTCAACCCATTACGGATCACGTGATGCTGCTCCCAAATAATTATTTTTTTTTCGCATTAAATCATTTTTTATCGTCATCATTCCCTAATTGGGAACATGGCCAAATTTGATCATATCGGCGTATAAAATAAATGAATAATTTTCAGGTCGATAATGGAAAATGGACAATTTACATGCGAACCCAAATAGGTCTTGTATGAAACCAAACAGCTGGTGTTTTATAATTGCTTATTTATGAGAGAGCTTTGAGCAGGTACTCCTTGGATCTCACGCAAACGATATTTGACTTTTGAGGACTTGCCTAAAACGCGTCCTGAGTGTTAAGGAGAATTCCAAATTTGATTCGTTGAATCATGGCTTCCCTGCTCTGCATTTCAAAGTTGGACGAATATGTGACACTTGTTCATATTTACGGAACGTTCATGTCAGTGTTTTGTGTTTTAAACTTGACATTTTCATTCGTGACAATCCTTGGGAATCTTCTTGTCATTCGCGCGCTGTGGAAGGCCTTGTCCATTACGGCTACTTTGAAGAGCTTGTTCCTCAGTCTTGCCGTTTCTGACCTTGCTGTGGCATTAATTCCGCAATTAATGCTTGGTGTGAATATCGCCGTTATTTTGCAGCAGGAAGGGAGTGAACAGCCAAACTTTGACATCTTCTGTCCAAAAGTTTTAACTACCTATCTCTTCTTTTTATTTTTTCTGGTTTGCGTGTCGTTCTTGACTGTAACCGTAATCGCTGTCGATAGATTTCTCGCCATCTCGCTGCACCTGAGATATCAAGCACTCGTTACTTCAAGGCGTGTTATTATCGCCCTGGTAGCTTTGTGGCTAACAAGCGCCATCGCTGCCTCTATGTTCATTTTGATTCCAGAAAATAATCTCATGATGGTTGTGATAATTGAATTGTATGGACTTTCGATAGCAACTGCGGTGTATATTCGTATTTATAGAGTGGCGAGATATCATCAGAATCAAATACTAAGCCAGTGTCAGTTGCGCAATAATGTGGCCATAGAGGTACTCCGGGAAAAGAAGTCCGCAATTAATGCATTGTTGGTATACATTGTTTTCATTGCCTGCAACGTTCCAAATTTGTGCTCTGCGATTTTAATGTTAGTCGACACATCTCGATCATCATTTAGCGTAACTGGTCATGTAACACTGTTCCTGGTTCTCCTCAATTCCTGTTTGAACCCACTTCTTTACTGCTGGCGATACCGCGAGATTCGACAAATTGTGAAAAGAACGCTAAAGAAAATATTTTTTCGATGATTATCGTTGCTGGGTACATTATTATCCACAGAGGAAAAAGCAGCTTCTGGTATCGGAACAATGCGGTGAAGAAACAGTTGGATATTATAAGATCTAATGAAATGTTTACTCTTAATTTCTTTGACTTATTTTGAACCAAATAATGTATATTTCAATAATATATATCGGAATTCAGAGAGCATATAGCATAGCATATAGCATAGCATATATGTGCTCATGTCACATAACAGCAGGTTTATTGTTATTAATTTCTTTCACTATCTTTACAATTTTGGTATTTTGCGTCCGAGTGTTTAAAGCAGCCACGGGATGGTTTTAGCATCTTTTTTGAAAAAAAAAAATACTCATTTACTCGTGATTTTGCAATTCTTCTCAATCTTATGCATCTCTAACCATCCTTTCCATTCAGTTTTAACTTGATATCACCTGTCCTCTTTGATATTTGTCTTCCTTTCAAACAATAAATTAATGACGTTGAGGTTTCCTGCATTTAAATGATAATTCAGCTTGTCGAAAAAAACAAGCCTAAAATATCATGGCGTGGTAATTGCTCCTTAAAAATCTTTTTTTTTTTACAATTTTCTGATCTTTTTGGCAGATTCGGGCTGAATTTTATGTTTTTAGTTTTTGTCATATGACATTATAGTTGATGCTTCATCGTCACCAGAACAAAGATCTCAGCTAGTTGCTTTGACTACTATAAAAGTTGTTCTACCATCTCGTAATTAAGTTCTTGAAAAGATCTTCAGGCAAAGGAGGGTCAGAAATGTCCAGGACAAATTCTTAGAGTTGACTACGGAATCTGACAATACGAGTAAAGTTATATTTTTGAATTCGATGCATAAAGATTAGTGAATGTTCCTTTTAAGCCATATGGTGTAATTCAACGACTTCATTTACACGGCAAAGAAAGAAGCTTGAAAAGAGGATAAAAAGGGACAACATCTAAATCGCCCTTTTGTTCGAATATCTGAATATCTACGAAAGTGTTTAAAACGTTATTCCCAACAATTAACTCTAATACTCTAGCTTTCCAACATTTAACCAACTGCACAGGCCTGAAGATGCCTAGGGCAAAGTGAATACTTCATTTTCTGTGCTGTGTCAAACCCAGTTTTTTCTTTGTAACCGTTAGCAAACATTTATTTCGGTGAACTAATTCTCTTTTTCTTTTCAGTTTTACCTTGCATGTTTCATAGTTTATGCCTAATAAAATATCGGTCTTGTATGGAATATATCCTGTTTTATTATTCAACAAATTGTCACGTTGCCCATAGATATATGGCCATGAAGTGTTGTTTTCCGCCATATGTACTTGACAGACATCCTGCAATACACGTTAAGGCCATTCCCCTGTATTGCATTGCGCATCCTTACTGAGCACAATTTATTGCGTCATTAGCACACGCACGTAAAGAAAATGGTGAAGTTTTCTTTACGTCTTGGCTCGTGAGAGAGATAGATCGTCCTTTTCCCGTAAACGAGCACGGTGACCTATAGTTTTTTCTCTTCTTCTAAGACTAGCGATCACCTTCTTCCTATAACAGGAATATAAACACATTTCTATTGCAGAAAAGTAAATAATCGACAGAAACGTGAACGTATTGAACAGAATTTGTAAATCAAATAGTTCTTTGAAGTCGATACAGTATATCTATAGTTATATTTCTTGTTTTGCTTTCTCCCTATTTTTTCTCTTCTCACAAGACGTGGCGTGAACGATTTGAAACAATAACGTTTCTGAAGGTGATATTTCAAGGAGTTATGGGGTATTTTAAAGGTGCTCCGGCTCCTAAATGAATATGGGGTCCTTCTTTGTTATTACAAAATTTAACTTCCCTTAAGATGAACAACCAATATGCAAAGTTTGAACGAAAATCTATTGTCAGTTCTATTTAGAGGAAATTACCTAAAGTAAAGTCTTGCAAAGTGCCGCACAGCGGCAACTTTTCTTGCTGCAACACGCGCTCCGTTGACAATTTGCTGAATAATAAAACAATTGTCCTGCTCAATCTTGCGAAATATCGTCTGATTTTAGTATCAGGCGATATTCCGCGCGATTTCGCAGGACATTATTAATGATCTCTCATGACTGAGAGGAAACCCCATTCCATTGTTGCAAAGGATTAGGAAAAAAATTCATACCCTTGGACCCTTGGTTTGTCACCTAGTGGATGACAAAAGGATTTAGATTGTTCTGCAGGGAGGTAGACGTTAACAAAGTACTGTAAATTCAGTGATTATTTCAAGACTTTTTAGATAGTAAAGTATTTACTTGAATTAAAAAAAATATTGGCACTTTGGCTGACACAAGGTTATTTTACTAAGGTCAAGTGCAACTTTTACAATCACAGGTTCGCTTCATAGTTTCCCAAAATCTTGTTATAAGTTTCTTATAGCCTTTACAGTGATACCGATAATAGCCAGAGACGTCACTGCGGCCGTAGCAGCAATAAGGGATATGTTCACTCCAACTGAAAAGAAACAAAATTAAATTATTCATGACATTATTCATTCATCAAATTATTCAATAGAATTCTTACAGTCTGCATGAGACGTTGTAAGTTGCTTTGAAAGTAAAGCATAAAAAATAATTTTCAAGAAACGATCCCTTTAGCTCAGCTGCAGCATAAGCACCTTCGATGCTATAAACATTATTTGATAAGAATTGGATCTTATTTCCAAGCAAATACTTCGACAACAAAAAGCATAGGACGTCATCGCCAATCTGTCTTCTTAAATTTTCTGTCATGACATCAGTTACTAGTTCGCTATCATGATCATTTGCTGTAGGAGTACAATAAATTCATTTTAATTAAGTTATACTTCGATATATCCATTCGTTGAAATATCAAGGTCATAGAGACCTGTCAGTTCTAACTTTTACTTAGTTAAATAAGAATAAATTTCAAACTAAATTGAAATGTCATTCTCACTATAATATATAATTCTTCATTCCAAATCTTCTCTCCAATTTATAAAGTATCATTAACTTCACTACACAATGAACAGCCGATATCTGATATTTTATCGTTAAATTAACTTCCTTCCACCTAATCTATTTCTTAATTAGGTTACAGAGGAAGCATCATTTTTCTCTGTGAGTCGGTCAAGGTAACTTGCTCTTGGACATACTCCCGCTATTGGTGTCGCAACACCATGTTGGAGTGATAATGATGATGACGACGAAGACGACGACGACGATGATGACGACCAACTCACCTCCAGTCTCGGACGTCTTGGAAGCTAGCTTCTTATCCTTCTGTTTGTTTTCCATCTTTCCATCAAAATTAATCGCCTTGCACAAGAGCGTACGCCTTATGATTTCCGATCTCCCGCCTTACTCGGGGCCGGCGTTTGGAGTCGCATCCCCTAGCACACCTGGATTAGGAGTCGGATGCATTGCAGACAACCATGTGACAATGAATGAAAACAAAAGGCTGACTGCGAAATTCAAAGGCTTCCAAGCTGAAGCGGCAGTAACCCTTGGGGGAGGGTAAGATCTTTACTTTTCCATCAACAGCGCAACTGTCAAAATATGTAAAACAATAAAATTAAACAATTTTATGGCGCAATCCATTCACTGCAAACGTAGAATGAAACCCACTTTAAATAAACAAATTCGCTATATAGCGAAACTTTTCCCTTCGTATATTACCCTAATAGACATAAATACTCAATCTCGCGGACGGTCAAATTACCCTGAATATGGCTTAATGCTGAAAACGTTCGGCCTTTATAATTTTCGGCCTTGTTAATATATTTCAATTTTATTATTTATTTAAAATCTTTGGTCTATCAGAAGAAATCAAGGCAATTAAAAAGCATTGCGCATGGAACTTGGTAGATAAATAACTTTGGATTACGTGAAATGTGAAAAAGTAAAGTAATAAAGCCTTTTTAAAGCCCAAATGACTCAAAGCTGCAGACGCTTAACTCCGGCTTCTGTATCATGAGGCAGTTATAGGTATTGCTTCTTCCCCTGGATAGGATGCTAAGCCATCGCAGGTTGCTCCAGAGCATTCTGTCAGGTTTTTCAAACATGGGACTTATATATACCCCTGGGTGGAGAGAGACACTGTGAGAGTAAGGTGTCTTGCCCAAGAACACAACACAATTGCCCCAACCGGAACTTCAACCCGGTTCAATCTGGTGTCCATTGTACTGCTTTTATGCTTCTTCGTCTCCTCAGTAGTTGACTTCTCAATTATAGAATCTTTGTAGTCGATGATGGACACTTGATAAAGAAACTGTGAGATTAAAGTGTCTTGCCCAAGAACAATGACACATTGACCCATACTCAAGGTCAGTCGAACCTCAACCTATCGATTTGGAGGTCAGCGTAGAAGCCAGTAAGCCAGCTCTTACCATAGCTGCTGGCAAAAGGATATAGTTCAAGTATTTCCATTAACTAATAATAATAATAATAACTTTATTTAAGTGTCAATGTATTTAGCACCACTGTGCTAATTGGGGACATTGTAAATACGTAAACAAATATTGTAAATGAAACAGAAAGTTCTTAAAAATCCCAACTGGCAGGAGTCAGACCAGTTGGCTATTTACAAAGCGTGGAGGAGTTGAATTCGGGGCCACCGAAAACAAATCCGTTTTAGTGGCAGGAAGGAGGACTCGAACCTGGGACCACCGGATTACAAGTCCAGCGCCCTGACCACTAGGCCACGCTCGCCTCCTAAAGGAAGTAAAACATTTCTTACTGCGTTTCACAACCTTACCCAGCAACGATAAGTTGTTGTCTCTTGGGGTCATTCTCATTAGGAGTGGGCGTGGCGAAGCAGTTTAAACCCAAGATTGACAGTTGTCTGTCATTGTTAACAACCGTTCCCTGCAAGTAAATTTGCTGACGGAGCTTTAAAGATAGAGGGTAATCGTCAGGGCCGTACGCTTTGACATATCTGAAAATAGATACAGTAAAAGACAAATAAGTATTTATTAATAACTGCTGGCCGTGAAATATATCCTATAGTTATCGCCATACTTTGGAGGATTTCTAACGTTATCGATTGATTATGAATTTATTTTCCCTGCGTGGTACCGGAATACCGGTATGAAAAAGTGCTCAAAATGAGCAAAACATTGGTTAGAAGTCATCAAAATAACCGGAATAACTGCAGTTCATTTTGGTTAATGAAAAGTGAAAAAATCTATATTTAAAAAACACGCCTGTTGCCATGGCAAAGTATGGCTCCATACACAATGACCCGTCACAAAATTATTCCCAGTTAAATTGTAGATAAAGTCGCAAAGTTTCGCAGCTTTTTGGTCAAACAATTCCAAAAGTTATAAGCGTTCAAACAGCGAGGCGGGTACTTCCCTCCCCCTTTGCTATTCTGCATTTCTGTTTGCAAACCGAAATGATGCCTTTGATTTTCGTACTTTTTTTGAAGTGGTATTACCCAAGGACACATTATTATATGAATTGTGTACCTGTTGCTATGATACAACGCCAGGAAAACAGTGAAGTTCCCTGTTCCTCTTTCCCAAAAGACCAGTTTTCGATTTTTAGGTTTCACTCCTACGGCGGTGGCCCCGCGTAGTTGGAATAATAACAATTAAAAGGGATCTCAATCTCTCTGACGCTTGTCATGATATCTGTGTTCTTCTGTGGAATCTCCAGAACTTTATTGCTGTACACAATGGCAGACTTGGTGCATCTGCGTTTGCTGTTGCATCCGTTCAGCGGTGTTTTCAGATTGAAATGCGTGGAAGTTTCTGTCGCTCTGCAACTCGGATCCAGGAGACGAATATGTTCCCGGTCAATTCCTTTGAGTATGGGCTTGGGGATTGTAATGGACATTTCGTTTTGAAGGCAGTTGACGATGACCCCTTGGGCAAAAAAGGAAAATAAAAATGAATCGAATTTGACATGCTACGGGACTTTTCTTTTTTCATTGATATGCATTTTACCATAACTAGACTCTCTTTTTGCCGGACACCTCTCTAATTCAGATGGACAGTTGGTGACAAGGGGGGGAGGGGAGGGGTAGAGGAGGGGGCAGAGAACTGGCTTTCTCGGCTTTCAGGAAGAACTTAAAAGAGGGGCATAGCGGTGCCCTGAAACCGAGGGTGTACAGTATTTATCGGATATGAGATCCTAGTGAAAATATCCACCCTTTTCCCCGGTACTGCTGTGTTCTCAAAGAAAGTTCCGACAGTTTCTATCCCCACCTGGTTGGTGTTGACTCTGATGGTGTCCGGCTTATTAAAAGTTGACTGTGCACTAGAATTACAGAGACGCAAGGCGGTGTTTATTTTGTTTTTGTTACACTGTAAATCATTGACGCCTACATTTGGCGCTAACTCAGTTTTGCTAATATTTGATAGATTTAGTTCGTTACTTTACCTTCACAAGTATGTTTGTTACGAGACAATACAAGCTCAGTATCTGGACATGAACACTTGTGACTTCCAAGTGTGTTAGTGCAGTGGTGAGAGCATCCGTCATTCTTTATTGCGCATTCGTCGATGTCTAACAAGATAAAAGTCAAAATCTGTATGTTGAAACCGTTCCTTTAGAGCAAATGATTCCTACGACCGCCTACAATCCCGACAAAAGAAGGCTGGAGTTCATATTTTCATATAAATTATAAGTTAAGAAATAAAACGGCTTTGCGCTAAGGTTGAATCTGTTATTTGCTGTTTTATTGGGAAATCCGAGGTCTGGATTTCCCAAAGGAATGCACCCTAAAAAGCAAGAAGTATAAGATACTATTCTCTGCTGATTCCAAAGCCAACAAAATAACAGAGAAATGCAGGCCGCCATGTTACCTATATTTTTCAGTGGTTTTAAAAATGTGCCTTTTAGACTTTCTTTCTTAGATCTGTAAGATTTTTTTACCATAACTGCAAAAATTCCCGCACGCTCATTGGCTAATATTCATGCACCGAAACATAAAAATGCATGCTTGTTGAGAACTTTTAACAACAACATTAATCGCTCAAACTGTTTCGTACGATCTTTAATGCTGTTTAGTTCTCAGAGAATATGGATCAGGATTGAATTAATAAGTGATGAAAAGCACCAAAGTTTGACGTGAAACTCGTTGAATGGGACCGTTAATTTCTACCGTGATCCCTCGAGGCACCACAAGTGGACTAAACTTTGTATTAGCTCATCTGGTTTTCAAAACTTTCCGAATGGAACAAAGTTTAGTTGTTAAAATTCTTTTTCTACCCATTGGTTTTGAGTAGTTTTCTGTTTGAAGTTTGTGATACTGTAAGTTTCGGAATCGTTTTTTTTTTTTTTTTTTTTTTTTTTTTTTTCAATTATTTATTTTTTAATTACAATAACACTATTTACAAAACTATACAAAATCCTACTTACAACACGATACTACATGTAACGTTTTGGTACACAGAAGCAAAGTGAAAAAAAAGAGGGGTAAGGGAAAGGCCGCAATCCAGATATATCAGAACGGTTCGATGAGTCAGCGAGAATCTGAAAAGTTATGTACCATGGCTATAGCAAAAGGACTATCTAAAAGTTAGTTATAATAAGAGAAGCACACAGTTCATTTGAAACAACCCCATTTTCGGTTATATTTTTGAACGGTATTCGTCTTATAAGCAAAACATCTTTCAATTTCTTGGCATTTAAGGAAGATTTGCGTAAATATTCGTATATTTGGCAGGGTGTTGTTTAATTTCGATGAATAAATGTGATATCTGCCAACTAAAAGTGCATGATGCAGAAGTGTATCCTCGATATTTTCAACCAATCCTAAACAAAGAGGTTGGGTCAAAGGAAAGTTTTGTGGCTTAATCTGATGCCGTATTATCCAGTCTTGTATGCCTTGCCAAAAAGCTTGAACAGAGTCACAGTCCCAAAAAAGGTGGACCAGGGTTTCTGTGTTTTGTTCGCAGAAAGTGCATTTATCTGTTAAAGAGATTCCTATTTTACATAAGAAGTCATTGGAAGCAATTCTTCTGTGGAGCAACTTAAATTGAAAGCTCTGAAGTTTTGTTTCTTTTGTACAAAAGAAGGGCAGAATATATGATTTATCCCATTGAATCAAGTGCTCGTAGTTTTCGCAGTCATTTAACCATTTTTCCTGGCTATTAGAAGGCGTTGTAGCGATTCGTTTGACAATTGACTTATAAGCTGCATTGCAAATATTTATAGACGATAAAAGCTTTTGACCGCAAGTGAGCTCGCTTTTGGGATTAATTATCTCGTGAGGCTGAAAATATGTTTTCAATGTTTTTATAGAGGAGACAACACCATAGTAGTTTACAAAGGTCGTCTTAATTTTGTAACGAGTTTTAAAAACGTTATATTTTAGAAAGACAGTGTTTTGGTCCAATACATCTTTGACATGATTGACTCCCGCACTTGACCAATTTCGAAAAAAGATAGGTCGGTTAGCAATCCTTATAAGGGAGTTGTACCATATCGGTGAGTTTCTGAAATGTGTGGGGTTTTCTTCATAGTTTAGATCAGACCAAATTTTAATTATTTCTTTGGTAAAGTTATCTTGAATACCTAGACCGTCAACATCGGCTCGCTTTAAGTTACCAGTTAGAAGTAATTGACCGTCATGCTGTTTAATAAAATAATCAAAAAAAAGTTTCCATTTTGCTTGGTTGCTGTGATCAAGATATTTCTGTACCCATTTGACTTTCAAAGCGCAATTAAAAGATTGGATATCTAACATTTTCAACCCACCATCTTTGTATTCATTTATAATTACACTCCTTTTGATTTTGTCTCCTCTTCCATCCCAGAGAAAATTGTACAGAAGTTGGTGTATCTCCTTTAGGTGGGGTTGTGAGGACGGTAGAGGTGACATGATGTAAACAAGCTGAGATGCAGCCAAACTTTTGATAACAGTTATTTTTCCTAGCAGTGTTAATCTTCTAAGCTGCCAACAATTTAGGATCTTAGAAATTTTTTCTTTTTTTTCCTGATAGTTAAGCATTGCAGCTTCTTCCTCACTTGTCGAAAACCATACTCCGAGGGCCTTAACCTTTCGGAAGGTCCACTTAATATTTTTGTTTATTTCTAGTCTGTCTGTTCGGTTTTTAAAAGAACCAATCCAGAGTGCCTCCGTCTTCTCGTAGTTGACCTTTAAGCCTGACAGTTTTGCGAATACATCGAGCAGTTGAAAGGATCTTTCTACCGAGGCCTTTGTGCCGTCTAATATAAGCGTGGTGTCATCAGCATATTGACTTACTTTACATTCGTTATCCGAAATTTGGATGCCTTGAATTTCTTTGTCTCTTCTAACTGCCGATCCCAGGATTTCAGCACATAAAATAAAAAGATATGGGGACAAGGGGCAGCCTTGGCGTACTCCCCTACCCAGACTGAAGAAATCAGATGCCCAGCCATTGTTTTGTATGCTGCTGCTGATGTCCGTATAAAAGAGTTTGATCCAGGAAACAAGCGAATTTCCGAAGTTATAGTATCTTAAAGTTTTTTCAATAAATGTCCATTCGAGAGTGTCAAAGGCCTTTTCGAAATCGATAAAAAGCAAAAGTCCCGGAAGTTTTTCAATATCCGTATAACTTAAAATACTGTTCAGCAGCCTTATATTTTCGCCGATAAATCGGTTTTTCTGGAATCCTGTTTGATCACTATTTATCACCGAAGGTAAAATTCTTTTTATTCTGCTGGCGATTGATTTGGTGGCAATTTTGTAGTCACAGTTCAAAAGTGAGATGGGTCTCCAATTTTTTAAAAAACACAAAGATTTGTCTTTTTTTGGAATTAGCGTTATTAATCCTCTCCTCTGTGTTATTGAAAGAAGGCCTTTAGCATAGGAAGTATTAATGGCGGCGAGGAAAAATGACTTTATATCATTCCAAAAGACTTTATAAAATTCAGCTGGAATTCCGTCTGTTCCAGGTGTCTTGTTTGATTCCATAGTTTTTAGGCTTTCCAAGCATTCGGCCGCCGTTAGCAAGCCTTCACAAGATTCTCTTTCGTCGTTGCTGACTTGACATCGGTTATTTTGTTCAAAGAAGAGGTTTTCTCCTATAAATTGTGAAGAGTTATTTTTAGACGTATAAAGCGTTTGATAAAAGCGTTTTGCCTCATTTAGAATTTCTTCATCTGTATTTAAGGTGGTATTGTCGTCAATCTTCAGATTCCTTATCGTTTTACTATTAAAATGTCTTTTTTCCAATTCAAAGAAATATTTTGTATTTTTCTCGCCTTCGTTGTACCAACGTGTTCTGGACCTAATAATAGAACCTTGAGTTTTGTAGGCGATTAGGTGTTCTAAGCTTTGTTTCTTTAGCGCCAGAATCTTACGGATCTCATTTTTCTCGATTTCCGCAGAGCTGTTTTCGAGATTACGTTCTAACGTTAAGATTTCGGCCTCTAGAGTCCTCTCACTTTGCTTTTGTTTTGCCTTAAGTTGTTTTGCATACTTGATGGAGTTTGCCCTAATTTGCATTTTCATTACATCCCACAAGAGTATTGCATCTACCGTGTCATCGCCGTTGTATTCTTTTGACACCTTATCTATGGTCGCTTTGATAAGGTCTATGTATTCAGAATTTTTAAGAAAATTTGTGTTCAGCTTCCAGAAGCCTGGACCTCTGGGATTTGTGTTATTGCCAAGTGACAAAGTAATCAAAGAGTGATCGGTTTTATAGCCAGGTAAAATATCGGCCTCAAGTGCATCGGTCGATAGACTTGAGCTAATTAAAAAGAAGTCTAATCGACAGTGTATTTCTGGTTTATTCCTTCTCCACGTGAAACGCTGTGTGTACGGGTGGAGATCACGCCAGATGTCGGTTAGATCCATGTTTTCTTTAAACATTTCAATTTCTTCTAATGATTTGAAGTGAGTGGTACGGTTTCCTCCCTTCTTATCTTTTTCTACATTTTGAACCAGATTAAAGTCTCCTCCTAAAACTAAATGTTCACATTCAAAACTGGATAAGTTGTTGAAAACATTTTTAAAAAAATCTCGGTCATCATTGTTAGGGGCATAAATATTTTGTAAGGTTATAATTTTGTCCTGAGTTTTGATATCGACTGTAATGAATCGTCCATTGGGGTCTGAAAAGTATTTTAATATTTCAAAGGAAAACGTGTTGTTAAACAAAATACAAACCCCTGCTCTCGAACTTGACAGACTACTGAAGAGGCCTTTGTATCCCCATTCAGCTAACCAGAGGTTTTCTGTTTCTTGTGAGCTGTGTACTTCTTGCAAGAAATAGACAGAAAAATTTTTGTTTCTTAACCAATTAAAGGTTTCTCTTCTCTTGACATCATTAGATAGTCCTCTAACATTCAAGGAACAGATCATTAAATTATCTACTTTTGGAGCGTTTGATGAATCCATATGCAAAACAAAATATTTATGAGAAAAATCCGGAGAGCGGCATTGCGATAAGATAAACACTGATAAACACTTAACCACACAAAAAGTAAACAAAAGTCAATGTAAGCTAAAATATCGTTTCTGGGGCACATTGAATACTATATCTATCGACTACCGTCATTAGGTTGGCTTATGTAGTAGTAAGTAGTGAATAACTTAGATATGTAATAACACACATTGAGCTGCAGTCTGATGAAGCAAAGGATATATATGTCAGTCAATCTACTGCGGAAGCCGGGACTTCGTTTTTCTGCAAATATTCTGGAATGTTATCTGGACTGTATGAATTCCCTTTAACGAAGAGTCGATCGTTCTTGATGTAAGCTGGTGCAAGATTCATTTTTCTCGCATTTCTCAAGGCACTTGACAGCTTCCTCTGTTCCTTCGCTGTCTCATAAGCATAATCCGGCACCAGCGCGATGTGCTTGTGAGTTGAAGAATTCGCTAACTCCTTTCTCCTGCTCCAAAATTCATTCCTTGTTTCGCGGCTAACAAAGCGCGCGATGATTGCTCTAGGCTTTCCATCGTCTCTTTGTTTACCAACGCGGTGGACCGCGTGGAATTCTGCGTTTCTCGGATTTTCCATTTTAACTTCAGCCATGACTTCACGAACGATTTCCTTACAGTTTTCGTCTTGATTTTCTGGTATATTCAAGAGTCGTATATTTTCCCGTCTGGTGTAATTGTCAAGCTTGATTGCTCTCGCTTTAGTTGCTGAGACCTCAGCCTGTAGATCCGTGTTCTCTTTTTCTAGTTGCGCCAACTGGAGCTTATTTTGCTCATCTTGCTGTTTTAAGGCCTCTATTTCAATCCAAGCGGCGTCTAGGGATGTTTTTAAATCATCTGTTTCCTTTTCTAGGATTGAAAGTTTGGCGGATACGTCTACTCGTAAGCCATTTATCTCACTCATCGCCTCGGCGAAGTTCGAATCCAGCGACAGCTGCATACACTCTAGTTTTTCCATTATTGTTCTTAAGGATAGGTCTGAATCTGTTTCCTCCGACAAACTAGAACTTGAGCTATTTGGCCTATTTCTTTTGTTGGCGTTCATATCGGCGTTCAAGTTGTAAAGCCAAAACCTTGACGGAGCGAGACTCTATGCGTCCGACGCCATTGCTGGTCACGTGTTTCATGTTCGCTCATACTTTTACTTCGTGAAAGCAAGTCTTTGCTAAATTATATTGACTTTGTTTTGGTTTGCTACACGTGAGCTTGTAAGGGTATGTCATGGAATTCTCATCAAATCGTCAAATTTGTGCGTAGGCTCACTCGGCTAATACCTCGTGAGTCCACACAAACCCTACGATCGTACAGGTACCTATTTCACAATCATCTCCATGAAATCCTTTTGCACACAGACACGTGTAATCATCGCTTCCAGCTAACAAGCAGGTACCTCCGTTCTGACATGGGTTGAGGGTGCAGGGACCTGAGACGGAGTGGAAATTAAAGTGCTTTTATTTCCAGAATCTTTAAATTTATACCTGGCTAAAGTGAATGCAAACATTTTCAAAGCGCTTAGGCTAAACACGGCCTGGCACATGCACTGCGCGAAAGCCAAATATATTCGGGCCAGAATTCGCTGTAATACGAGTCGGCACACGCCTCGTATACTGTAATTTTCCGACGTATTCTAGTACGCCTGATTCGAAATACACCTGGGATATCCTTTTAGAATCCATCATGTTATTCCGTATTCAAATTGAACACTCCAGGTGCGCATGACGTACGTATTCAATATTGAATACTCGTGAATACTCCAGGGAAATTTCACGTATTCAAATCGAATACTCTTGAACACTTCACGTTTTGCGTACGCCTTGCATACTCTAGGATTCTATGGCATCACAATGACGTATTCAAGGCTAGAATACTTCAGAATATACTATAAAATTAGCGTGCTAGAGTTTATTACCTACAAACGCATTCAATTAATCGAGTGAATTAATCGTCCTACATCGAGCGAGTGCTATGCACTCACTCGGCCCAGTATAGTTCTGTGGACAAAGAACTTCAGTGGTCTTCCGTATTAAAAACGGAACTATAATGCCCTTTCAAAACAATTAAAGAACACCTACATCTCTTAAATTAATGCCTATGTAGAAGTAAAAACAATTCTAGGTTTTTGGGCAATCAGACTGCAACCTTAAATGGGTAAACACACATGGGTAAACTTAACTGTGCTGATAGAGGTGAGACCTGTACAAAAGGATTGTTTATTGACTGGGAAGCGGTCTAGAGCTATTGTCTGAATGAATGATTAAAACGATGTACCGAGATTTATATAAGATATATTTTCGAATACGAAAGGGACTCTTGTCGGTCAATAATTTTTCTAATTATTACACCATTTCTAACGGTTACAATGATTCAACGACACCACGCATTTCTACATATAAAATACAAGCAACAGAACAATTGAACAGCAATGGAGCGACTATTCTAAGCATATCGGAATATAATAGCAAACGTTTCGTACCATCCGATGAATCCTCTATGAACTTTTCACCAAGGAGATGCCCACGATTTCCACTCAAAATTTTATCAAGTTCTTCGAGTTGCTCTGCGAACTCAGCGGGAAAATAACTGTGCGATTCCACCATAGTTGAAATATCATTTCCACTAGCGGAAAAAATGTTACAAAAGAACAATGCTATAACGATGGAGAAACTCATGGCAAATCTGCGAGATACATGAATTTCCTAGTTACCTTCTTTGCAAGACTGTATAGCTTCTTCAAAATTAAGCGGTTTTGCTGATTATAAGACGGGTGACAAGGATTTTTCACAGGGCATTGCATTGGCTACTGGGAAGGTATTTCATTGGCGAGAAATGGATTCTCTTAACAGCAATATGTGATCCTCAAAAAAGTATTTGTCTTTTCAAACAGACCTACAATCAACATAAAATTACACACAATTTGTAAACGGACAATTGTGATGTGACATTGGTAATGAATAGCTAGTTTTCAAAAGAGTAACATGTCATAATTGTGAGAATTGCGTAATCATGCAATTTAAACATTTTTTGGTGCAGATTATGTTTATTGTTCTTTTCCTCTTTCTTGAGCTCCTTTCGGACGTTTTATTTTTCCTTGGAAGGTTTGCGAGCCATTCCTGCTAGACCTTACAAGAGTTGCTATCCGTGCTGTGACCCAGGAACTGATACAGTTCAAAATACACTGAAGGCAAAATCGGTGAATTCTGTACTGTTAATTACTTGTGATTGATTCTATTTGACTGGAAAATCAATGTGCCAGTTACTTCATAATCGTTTTCCTTCCGCAAATAGTAAGGTGCTACAAAAATGTAGCAATGACTATGTGATTGACCAGGGCCCCTTTTACACAAAAGTTCGCGGAGTTTCCCGCTAATTTTTTAATCACTATTTGACGTATTTCACAAAGACAACAGTGCCAACATAGCGAGATTTACAGTGCGCAATGTCTCTTAGCTTCATCCATAGGGTGTGTATGTTTTCTTTTTCCACGCAAAGAAACTGATACATTCCAGCGCCTAGCTAATTCTACTCATTTTCGATTTACCATATAAAAGTTAATGAAGTGATAACCTTTTACATGTGATCCTTTTTAGAGTCTGCAGGTTGTTGTTGTTGTTGTCACGTGTGTTCTAGGACAAGCTTCTGTATAGGGCTTACTTTACTGTAAATTTATATCCCATGGCCATACGTCGCGCCGGGACCATACAAGTTCGCATTCACAAGTCCGGTCCAATGATTTTCCGCCCCACACCGCGAGCAGACTGGGAACGACTCGAATTCGACTCCAAAGAGCCTTTTACCATAACTCCAGAAATTCTTCTTCACTCCCTCTTCGACTGATACTCGCAATACTGGTGCAGAGCGCGGCCGCGCGCGGTCTGGGTACCACATTAAAAAAGTTCAAGGCGTTCCTTGCTTCCTTTTTTTCGTTCGTGGCGTGCTACGGTCGACCACAGATTTTGAGTTTATAAATTATTTATACGGCGTTTTAGTTCTTTCGTAGTCAAGATGGGAGATTCTGCATCAGAGACTGTAAGTTTTCACTTTAGTCTTTATGTTTATCGTATTTTCGACAGCGGATGGTCGTTTTTCCAGCGGATTGAGCGAGATATGTTCGCGGTTCTCGATCGAACTGACGACATTAAAACTAAAGGCATGAGTCACTGACCGCCTTTATTGTCCTTTAGGACACTGTGAATAAGTCGGCTCCGATCCAACTTGCGGATGTCGCATCACCAGAGCTGGACAAGCGGATTGAAGAGTCCATTGCAAAGGCTGTTCCTGCAGTTCTGGCTAAGTTCTTTTCTTCTGGAGGTCTGGTTTCTTCACAAGAGCCTACAGGCAAGGACGTGGCTTCCAGTTCCCCGAGCAACCAAACCGGCGAGGAGTCACCGGAGACTTCGAATCGAGGTGAACGCTTCTTCTCCACTGAGGAAGATGTTGAGCTATCGTCCGAGCTCCTTGACCTCTCCACTAAGGCTTTCACCAAGCCTCTGACTAAAGAGAAATGGAAGGAACTTTCAGCCAATTACCCACCGATTAAGGGGACTGACAAGTTTATGCGAGCCCCCACTATGGAGGCAGGTATGAAGGATGAAATAAAAAGATCCCATGGCTATCGTAAGACCAAGGAAGTCTTCACTTTTGATGATGGCCTGGCTGAACAGCAGGGGCCTTTCCTCACAGTGGCAAGGCCAATTCTAGCAGCTTTAATGCTTCTTGACTCGCCCCCTGATGAGGAAGGTGAAGGCGGCCCAGATCCTGACACCATCCGGGAGATGTTAGAAGATGCTCTTGTCATGCTGGGCAACGCAAATGCTCGTTTAAATGTCTGGCGACAGCGACGCTTCTCTGATTTCCTGACAGATCTGGGAAAGCGCACTTTGCGTGAGGGAATTCCAACAGATAAGCACCTGTTTCCCCACCAATTCCATGAGAAAATAAAGTCTGAGCATGATCACAAGGCTTCCACCTCCAAATTGATTTGTAAGCCAAAGGATAACCGTAAACCATGGTCTGGCGCCCAGTCCTTTCGGGACTCGTCCTCTTACAGACGGGGACACCAGGGTGGAGCAGACAGGAAGAGAAAAATGGGCCTACAAACCTGGGGGCTCGAATGCTAAATACAGCAAATCCAGTGGAGGAGCCAGACGAGCCTCTGATTCCAATCAGTCAGTTAACAACAACAGCAGCAGCTGACAATCAGTCGTCTGCTCATCCAGTAACACTCTCGGACGGTCAATCGGCAAACAGACTAGGAACTTTCATAAGGAATTGGAACATGATTACAACGGACAAATGGGTCCTTCAAACTGTGACAGGGTACAAAATACCTTTTCTCAGACCTCCACATCAGTGGCGGGCTCGACCGACACTAGCCCGGGTAGGGCAGCCAATGGAACTGATGAAGGAGTCAATTCAATCTCTTCTTACCAAGGGTGCTATTTCAGTGGTGGATCCCTGCCCAAAGCAGTTCATTTCAACCCTCTTCCTAGTGGAGAAGGGGACAGGGACAGGGGAGTTCCGTCCAGTGATCAACTTAAAAGCACTGAACAGATTCCTTCCCAAGGAGAAATTCAAGATGGAGGGGCTCCACACTGCTCGCTCTCTTCTCCGCAGGGACGATTACATGATGAAACTCGATCTCAAGGACGCCTACTATGCAGTCCCAATACACCCGGAATCGAGAAAATATCTGCGTTTCCAGTTCCAGGGAACAACATTCGAATTCTGTTGCCTCCCGTTCGGCCTCTCCCTGGCACCCCGGGTCTTCACCAGGATCCTCCGTCCTATCGTAGCCAAACTGCGCTCAGAGGGAATACGAACAGTCATTTATCTGGACGATCTTCTCCTGATTCATCATCAGAAGGACAAGTTGACCGAGATCTTTACTTATGTGCAGGGACTTTTGACCAGCCTGGGCTTCATAGTGAAACGCGAGAAATGCTCTCCAGAACCAACTCGTCGCTTAGTCTTCCTGGGGGCAGTGTTAGACACAACGTGCATGTCTATTGCTCTACCAGAGGAGCAAATCGATCGGATTCAGGGTGCTTGCCAGGTGATGCTGAAGTCCCAGTCGACATCTCTGGGGGAACTGTCGAGCCTATTGGGCCGCATGAGTCATGCTGCACGGACAGGACTGTGGGTAGCACCGTTACACTACAGAGCCCTGCAACGCCAGCAGGCTCTGCTACTCCACCGGTTCGGATGGAGACCCAAGTGTCTGATAGATTTGTCTCACCCATCTGTGGAGGACCTGAAATGGTGGGTGTCCTCGAGCCCACACTCTCACAACAGTCAATACCTCACCCTTCCCCTCTTCGCTCTAACCATCAGAACCGATGCATCCTTGCTGGGCTGGGGAGCAACCTGCAATGGTCAAACAACTGGGGGACGCTGGAGCGTTCAGGAGGCAGAACAACACATCAATTGCCTGGAGCTCAAGGCTGCCACCCTAGCCTTGAAGTCCTTCCTGGGAGAAGGCACTCCTCCTCTCTACATCATGTACTTCTGGAGATGGACAATACTACAGCGGTCGCTTATGTGAACAGGAGAGGGGGCACTCAGTCCTCTTCCCTGTCCCTGCTAGCCTTGGAACTGTGGTCCTTCCTATTGACAAGGGGCCTGTGGGTAACAGCCCGTCACTTACCAGGGGTGTTGAATGTGGAGGCGGATGCAGCCTCACGGGAATTCAACACACGAACGGAATGGATGCTACGGAAAGACGTCTTCCAGGACATAACGCGTCACTTCTATGTTCCCGAGGTAGACCTGTTTGCATCACGTCTGAACCATCAACTCCCCCTTTATGTCTCACGGCAACCGGACCCCGGTGCGACAGCGGTGGATGCTTTTCAACTAGACTGGAGTCAGTGGAGGGGTTTCATCCACCCACCAGTGGTGCTTCTGCCCCGCATCCTTCAGAAGGTGCGAAACGACAAAGCAACGGCTCTTCTAGTAGCCCCGAATTGGCCAGGCCAGCCATGGTATGCTCAGATTCAGCTGATGCTGACAGGCATACCATATCCGCTTCCCAAGCAGAGGACACTACTGTCGCTGCCTTTCGACCAGGAGGCAGTTCACCCTCTGTGGGCAACACTCAACCTGACTGTATGGCCGATATCGGGTCAGCCTACCAAGCCGCAGGTTTCCCGAAAGAAGTCACTAACATTCTTCTAGCTTCCTGGTCCCTGTCAACCAAGAAACGTTACCAGGCTCCATGGCGGGCGTGGTCCCAGTGGTGTGCCTCCAAAGGGTTGTGCCCCTTCTCAGCACCAGTCACGGATGTGTTGACTTTTTTGACAGAGTTAGTGTCAGGCCGGTCCCTGGAATACAGGACTGTGGCAGTCTATAAGTCTGCCATCTCTCAAGGACATCTGCCGGTGGGCCAGACCAGGGTTGGAGACCTTCCAGTGCTGTCTCGTTTTATGAAGGGAATCTTTCGCATGAAGCCACCAACTCCTCGTTTGAGCTCAACCTGGAATGTTAAGGACTTGCTTGAGTTTCTCGCAACCCTAGATCCGCCTAGTGGTCTTACACTGAAAATGCTATCCCTCAAGTTAGCGGCATTACTAGCTTTGACATCCTCTGCCCGTGCACACGAGTTGGTTAAACTAGACCTTGACTTTGCCTTAATCAAAAGTGATTCCTGGGAATTCACTTTGACCGAACACACGAAAGTTTCGAGGCCGGGTCACCCTCCTAAGGAAGATTTATTTGCCTGCTTACCCAGACAATCCTAAGATTTGTGTGGTTAGAATTTTACAGGAGTATCAGTCCAGGACTGCGACCAGACGGCAATCTTCTCGCCTCCTGATTTCATTCGTCAGGCCTTTTAAGCCCATATCAAGTCAGACTATGTCAAGATGGCTGAGAAAGGCTCTTCAGCTAGCAGGAATTGCTTCCCACTTTACGGGCCATTCGACTAGGAGCGCTTCTACTTCAGCGGCAGCTCGGGCGGGGGTCCCCTTGGAGTCAATTCTGATGGCAGCAGATTGGTCCTCATTAGAGACATTCAAGCGTTTTTACCTGAGATCACCCGACAGGGGTGAATTTGCAAGAGCTGTGCTTGCTGCCTTACCTGAGTAACTGACCTTGTGGACCATGTTTTTTTTTTTGCTTTGTCATAAGACAGTTATTTTCATTTGGTGGCCCCTTTGTGGCCCCTTTTATAGTTCTTATTAGGATTCATCATTTTAGTCTGATGTCTGTACACGTTTACATCTAGTTTGGTTCCTATTTCATAGTTGTGATCACATTTCCTCTATAGAGGGTTTGACTGGACTCTAGTCTTTTGTATGTTTACAATGGAAATTTGTAGTATTCAGCTTACTGAAGGGTTATTAAACCTGGTTTATGTTGTGGATTCTGGTATCTCATGCCAGTAACCCTTAGAGTCTGCACCAGTATTGCGAGTATCAGTCGTAGAGGGAGTGAAGAAGAAATTATATTTCCCCGGAGGGAAGGTACTTACCTGACGGGGAGATGTAGTTCTTCGAACTCCCTCGGAGACTGATACAAGCAATACGGTTCCCCAACCAGAGTCAGTTTCTATTCCTCCCCTCCCTGTTACTGTCATTCGTGACCTTCGCACTACTCTCTCAGAGGAAGCAAGGAACGCCTTGAACTTTTTTAATGTGGTACCCAGACCGCGCGCGGCCGCGCTCTGCACCAGTATTGCTTGTATCAGTCTCCGAGGGAGTTCGAAGAACTACATCTCCCCGTCAGGTAAGTACCTTCCCTCCGGGGAAATATAATTTCTCGCGCGCTCGTTGGCTAATGTTCGCGGTCTAAGTATGCATCGAAACACGATGACGTAGTATGACACCATCACGCGCGCTTCAGTTGAAAACTTTCAAAAACAACTTCAGTCGCTCAAACTGTTTACAGTCTTCGGTGCTGTTTTTTTTTTCTCAGAAATAAGCAACAAATTGCATCCAAAGGGACTCTTTTAAAGGGGAGATCATCAAATTCGTTTTCAAGATGAATATGGATCGGGATTGAATTAAACTGCGAAGAGAAAACTCCAAAGTTTGACGTGAAACTTGTTGAATTAGAGATCGTTTATTTTTGCCGTGTTCTGCCGTGACACCACGAGTGGACTGAACTTTGAATTAATTCATCTGGTTTTCGAGAATTTCCGAATGGAATAAAGGTTAATTGTTAAAATTCTGTTTCTAAATTTTGGTTTCTACAAGTTTGTGATTCTGTAGGTTTCGATTCGTTTTGAGAATTTCAATTCAGGTTCGCTCGCACTTTTCGTGGAAGTGAGTCTTCGCTTAATCATTTTGTCTTTGTTTTGAGCCAACACCAAATTTGACAATGAAGAAGTTTCGTGGTCGATTACAGAACGTACCACAACAAGCTCATGTCTATTTGTTAACTCCAGAGTCAACGGGCTCCTCGATCAGCGGTTGGGTCGGGCGACGAGAACGAGATTGAGTCCTCGAAGGATCGATCGTATCGGCGGCGCTGATGTGGAGTCTCCATTTTGCGAGGAACGACAATGCTGTTGAAAGACTTGTCTTGTGATTTTTTGCAGGTAAATGTACTGATTTGAATGCTCTTCATCGTTTGGTAATAGTGAACTGAAAGATAACATGTGTTCACATGTTATCTTTTGGAAAACTCAGGCGAAAACTTCGTCACTGAAAGCGTGAGTTGTCTTGCCTCGGTGAAAGAACTTGTGGATTCTTTAATCGATTTCCTGCATGTTCGTTCTTTGTTTTACGCCCCTGTCGAGCTTCACAGCAAGGTTCATGCACCGAGGATGATGAGCCCTCGGCTTGTTCATATCGCGTTGTTTGAGACACGATGCAACAGTTTAATCCCAGTTTAATATTTCAAAATTAGAGCTGGTGTCCCAAAATAGCATTTCTATGGACCTGGATTACCTAGTTGGATGTTAAGATTTCTCTATAACACTTTGGAATTGGTACATAACTACGTTTTAACGTACGCTTTGTTCACCTTAATAATTTGTTCTCTCAAAACTAGTTCTGAGAGACGTGTTAGAGTGTTGAGTGAGCCAATACCTAAATTTCATTGGAATGGCTACCTGAAAACAAAGATAACTTGCGGAGCTGGAGTTTTTTTATACGATATTAATAAATAAATGCAAAAATATGCAATGACCCTCTGCAATGAATCAGTTTAAATTGTGACATAGTGGAGTAAAGTAAACAAAGAGATTTTTGCTTCATTTATGATCTTGAAACTGTGAATAATTACATATAGCCTGCGTAGCAAGCTTAATTCCAAAGAAAGCAAAGAGCTGTTATGATCTGTTATCAGGCGGGGGACAAGGGAACCCACTCTTCCTTAATTGCTGCCTTCCCAATTTTCGCACCACCAGAAATCGCTCTTCGCTCTTTTTTTAAGGGTACACTTGCTATGCAGGCAAAAAAAGTAAAATTCCAAAAGTGGTGACAAAACTACAGGGTCACAACAGCTACATGTCGTCTCTGGGCTGGATGAAAGTGATATGAATGTGTACCAGTGCATGTGTATTTCTGAGATTTTCCTGTAAGTTATCATGACATATCATAACACTACACATCATTATAATAATAATTATTGTTATTATTTTAAGCTTTTGATAACGGAAGATTTGGTACATTGTACATTTTTAAAGCCTAGTAGATTTAGAATATAGAAAACCATTTTAATCCAGTTTTCAGTCTGAGGAAGATACCAAGCTGCTGGGTAGAAACAATGCTTCACAGATTTTGTAGGATAACTATTAAATTTCACATATACAGTCAAACCTCTTTTTAAAATATGTACACTAAAAGGGCATGTGGAAGAATTGTCAATTATATTTACACTGTATGGAGGCCTCTGTATTACAGAGGTAGAGGGTTGAATGAATTCTGGTATCTTTATGGCCAAGTGAACATTGGGTTTGTAATGCAGAGATGTTCATATTATGGAGATACCCATACAGAGGGAGGTTCATACTCATACTTCATACTCAATTTTTCTTGGACAAGTCTGTCCAAGGGGGAAAGGTGGAGCGAGGTTATCCCTATGTTAAGCACCAACCCGTGACAAGGCCAGACCACAACACCGGGAACCTCGTTCCCTACTCTTTGCGAGAGGTGCGTGGGTTCTTTAACGTCCCCTGCTACTGTAACACTGAAGATGCAGGAGGTGGGACGTACGGTTTTTTGTCCTTATCTGAGATAACTAGAAGGTCTAACCATTTGCAGATGTCATAGCAAAGGCAGCACCTTCTCCTCAGTTATTTTAAGACCCTGAGTGTTGGTCCAGTCTGGGGATCGAACCCGAGACCTTCCGCACAGCAGCCCGGCGCTCTACCAACTGAGCTAACCAGGTTGCACTCTATGGGTGCGTTCCTTTGGGATGATCTAGATCACAATGATCCGAGATCTCTCGGATCATGGTGCACCGGCTGATAAACCCTACTCGCCTTCTGCACAAAAACTTAATGAAACCCCTGCCATGATCTGAGTGATGTCGGATCACTGACGTGTGTCACGTGTATACACAATAATTTGAAAATCACTGCATGCCTGTGAAATATGTACATCTGTTTTACATCTAACACCATAAGTTGTCACATTTATGTAACATATAATTTATGCAGTTTTTGTAAGTTCAGGTCCTTTGGCAAATGACTGATTTTCATTGAGTCAATTGGGGAAGGGAGATTAGAAAACAGTTGCTAATCATTTATGTAATCCTCACTGTTGCATATAATTTGTTTTTTTTTTTCATAACAGTAGACTGGTAATGTCTTCACTAACATTTTAAATTTCATAGCGATTGCATTGGCAAACTCATAGGCATATGAGCACCCCCCCCAGTTTTGGGCAACTCAGATGTTTTGTACAGCAAGCAATATTTGGGCAAATTTAGAGAATTGGTTGGGCAAATGGTTCAAACCCCCTCTCACCCTGCAAAAAATTGGCTGTACGATTATGGGCAAACATGTATTGCAAAAGACTAAACTCAGTCGTGCATGATAACCGTTTTCAACAGCTGCCAGGCCTTACATGTATATTCTGATGGGCGCGAAAATACAGTCAGGTTTGAAAAAATGCCCAGTCATTGGTCAAATCTTTTGACATAATTTAGTGGTTGCCACAGATGCAATATAACCCTTGAAAGACACCCTTAAATTTAGCTTTCAGTGCTAATAACTCTGAATTGAGCTCAGTTATCATTGAATTATGACGAGCATGTCATGGTAAGGTTGAGAGCCACCTCAATTCTGAAACAAATGATTGTCTTTGTCTTTTCTCACAGGGAACAAAACAAAATCCATAAACGAGCAGGATGTCTCTAGACACATTCTAAAACTCCCACACAAGATAAAATGACACACAAAAAGAAACTACACAAGTGCAAACAGTGTGGCAAGTGTTTTGACGGACCATGTCGTTTACAAGTTCATAATAGAACTCACACAGGGGAATTGCCTTACAGCTGTGAGCACTGTGGAAGGCACTTTAGACAGTCGGGTGTTTTAAAGCGACATGAAAGGACTCACACAGGGGAAAAACCTTTTAAATGTCAAGAATGTGGCAAATGCTTTATCCAATCAGGGGTTTTGAAGCTGCACAAGAGGAGAATACACACACGGGAGAAGCGTTATAAATGCAACGAGTGTGGCGAGTGTTTTTATACAGCAACACTGTTGCGTTTACATGAGAGGCGCATTCACACAGGAGAGAAACCTTATCGGTGCAAACACTGTGCCAAGTGCTTTGCTGCATCAAGAAATCTTTTGTGGCATACGAGGACCCACACTGGTGAAAAGCCTTACAAATGCAGTTCATGCGACAAGTGTTTTGCGACCAGCCATGCTTTGAAGATGCATAAACGTTGCCACACTGGGGAGAAGCCTTTCAAATGCAAAAGCTGTGGCAGATTTTTTAGATTGAAATCTACATTGCGAAAACACGAGAAATCCCACACTGGTGTCAAACCTTATAAATGTAGACAGTGTGGAAAGAGTTATACTCGTCCAGCTAATCTGAAGGTCCATCTAAAGCCATACTGTAGAACCCAATATGCAAACTTGCAAGAGAAGCCGTATAAATGCAGTCACTGTGGGAAGGGTTATACTCGTCGATGCAATCTGAACAAGCACCTCAGGTCACAAAACTGCATTCAGTCAGGTGCCAAAGGCAGTGACTGTGACAAGAAGAATGGTACATCAACACCAGGATCTGCATTGGAGGAGCAAAGTACTTGCTCTGTTGACTCATTACGCTGCTGGATTTGCCAGAAAGACTTCAGCAGCCTTGTGCTACTTCGCAAACACTATGATGATCATGCAAAATCTGTATCTTAAGTCACTGGAGACTTTTCTTTCAATCACCTTAGAGTTATTTTGTTTGTGCTTCAAAGTGAGTTTCAATTGAATGTCGTAAAGCCAGAACCGAAGTACAGTAATTACTTTACTTTCGCCAATAACAAAGGACGGAGACAAACCAATGAACCAATCAAAATTCAAAGTAATTACACGTAGCTGACGCAAAGCAAGAGAAAACGCACGCGCGAGTCACGATTGGTTTTCGTTTTGGGTGTACTTCTGATTGGTTGAAAAACTGGAGCGAGATTTTTAAACCAAATCACTGAGCGAAGTGATGCAAATCCAAAGCAATAGGCCCTTTGCAGGGTCTGGTCACATGGTACAAAATCAGCCATGCTGGGTCGCAAAAGAATGCAAGTTACGCAGTGGGAGATCCAGAACACTAAAGCGACTTTATCCAGTCAAGATTGACTTTTCTTTGTACTGGATGTCCCAGTGTGGGAATAATAATAAGCTTGCCGTCCAGCATGGCGGATTTTGTACCATGTGACCAGATCTTGCAGAAGGCCTATCCGCAAATTACTTTTGACACAATTGAAAACCGCTCTACTGAAGACTCAACACAAGCATAGAGATCCTTCACGTGGCTCTACTCAGGCCACACCCACTATAGATTCACCGTTATTGTTCAAGAGTGATAATATATCAATTTCTTATTATTCTAGTCGGTCATTTCTCTTTAGGTCTATTGGGAAGATATTTGTTTACAAACATTGTTTTTGTTAGTTTTAAAATTGCCAACAAGTTAAACAAAAGAGCTCTTTGTTTCACCAGCTAATAGTTTTCTGATTGGACATTAATAACAATGGGTGACATCACTGATATCTTCGCTAAAGCGAGTAACCTCTTTTGGGGTAGCCAATGAAGGGGTTTATCCCCGAAACGACTGTTTTTCTTTTGGTTAGCACCAAGAACACGGATGAGTGCTCGAGGCGTTCTGGTTTACTTCAATTTTTTTTAGTTAGTTACTGGTACTTGTTTAATTTATTTATCTTTCCACTGCAGAATTCCTGGTTCAGTGTGATGGGTGCTTGGGCTGGGGCTGGGTGTGGCGGGTGGGGCTTGTGACTGGGTTGCGGCTAGGGCTGGCTTTTGGGGTGTTCTTGCTACCTGGGTTTGGGGTCGGCAGCTCCAGCCCCCAGGTTCCTCGGCAGCCAACCTCCATGTGCGACGCAGGCATTAATGTTCCATACATTACTCACTGTTTTTTGAAAATGTGTTACTAAACAGCGCTATAACATGAAACAGGCACTTCTTTTGAACGAGTGCAGGGGTTTTTTCATACCTTCGTCATTACCAGTTCTCATTAATACTTGGGTTGCAACCACATGACAGGGTGGCCATGTTGGGGGTCAAAACAATGGAAATGGTTTTTTTTAAAGATTTACATAAAAAATAAAATTTAATTCCCAGCAGAGAGAAAAGCTATTGTTCTTGACCACCAACATGGCCACCGTGACGTCACTTGTCAGTACAAAATTTTGCCTGTTTGGGTAAATTTTACAGTTCTGTGCTTAGTTACCAAGCCTTTGAGTGGAGTTGAGGCTGAAGGTGACCTTGCTTAGATACAAACCCTCTTGCTTTTGATATGTAAATCGTTTTGTTGTTATGCTAAATAGTTTCTGGTCTCTATCATGACAAGGTCACCCTGAACCTCGCTTTCATGCAGAGGCCTGGTTGCATTTCACAGAACTGTAAAATGGTCTATTGGGAGGATTAAAATAACTGAAAAAAAATTTTTGGACATTTTTTTATTATTGTGAATCCCTTGTTTATGAATACAAACAAAAGAAAAAAGCCCATAACATATTTCGTGTCATTTCATAAGGAATGTTTGCGTATAAACACGGTGCTTTCGCTCCTAAACGAGTATGGGGGAAGGCAGGCATAAAAGCCGGACCGGATTGGACCAGATCAACTCGGATCCCGGATCGCTGATTTGAATTAGCATCTATTAAGTACACCTCGTTCTTGAACAGCTGCTATTCTTATTCATATCAGCGATCCGAGTTGATCCGCTTTTATCCGGCCCGGTCCGACTTTTGTACCTGCCTGTATGGGGACCCCACATTTTCACTTCAAAATTTAAGTTCCAATAACATTTAACACAAAAAAGCGCGAGCCTCTCGTATTTGAAAGATTGCGTGATAATTGCGTGACAATCCCAAATAGGACGTCACCGTGACAGGCGGAAAACTTTAGCCAATCAGAGTACGAGAACACTTGTTAAACAGGGGAGGTGTTTATCAGGAAAGCTTGAACGTCAGAATGCCTCAGTGGTTTTGCCCTGCAATTCGGGGATGTTTAATGTGAGGACAGGATTAACAGGTAGTTTCATTTTCTGTTTCGATCATAGAGAGATTTTAAAAAACAGGAGTTTGTAAAACAATGATGCATGGCGTCGTAGACGATCGTTGACATACACAGGCCATTTAATCTAAAATTATGGAACGAAAATAGGACATTCAGATAGTGCTTTCGGCCTTTACTACTATAGAATATGGAGCCCAAAGAAAACTTGCTGATTTGGTGGCTTGGTGGTTCGCCAGTGAACTTAAAGGAGTAAAAGTTGTTAACTTTTGAATATATGGCTGTAAACATTATGGGTCCATTAGATGATTTTTTCAGGGGGGAGGGGGGGGGGTAGGTTTAGTGGCTTGGCTTTGGGAGGGCTTACTTTCACTGGGACGAGGAAGACCAGAAAACAAAGTACAGGGATCTTTATTCAAGTTTTTTCTTATTTGAATTCAAGTTAATTTTGCCCTGACATAGCAAGTAGCCAGATGTGCTTGCATATGTCATCTTTCTTGTGCTTATGTTAAATGCTCATGCTTGTGTCGTGTATGTATTTATATAAGGTAGCAGACTAACAAGTGATCTCAGTGGTTTAAAAGCATGTTTACTGAGAGTACAGTACAAAGCGCGGGTGCTGAAGAGTGTTCTCGCCATCCTCTCAGTGCTACCATTTTGTGAACACATGCTGCTGATTGATTGTATTTACTAATCTCACTTTCTTTGCTAACCAAACGAGAAATTTGATGGTTTTCCACATGACCTTAGTTGATATGTTTTTTTTTTAGCATAACATGGATTATGTTATTATTATCAAGGAAATCAGAAGTGCTTTGAAAAGAATTTAGTAAAATGGAACACATTGCCGCAAACATGTACAATACATTATACCACCCTGCACACACAACTTAGAAATAAAATTTATCCGTAAATGTGTGTAAAGGCAGGTGTTTCAAAACAAGTCGGCGACTGCCAGAGTTCCACTGGTTACTTACTATTATGCTGCTGGCTACTCTGGTCATAGCAATCAGCTAAATTGAGCTTGCAACAAACAAGCTCACTTATAACAGCCACCTACTCTTCCAGTCGCTAACGCCTACTTTAAAACTTTTTGAAACCCCTGGTAAAGGCAGTTCCTAGTAAAACGTTATCTTAAAACAATTGAAAAATTTAAGCCTTGACTGTGCTTTGTTCTGTTGTAAGAAAGTGTGATATGAGAGCACTCAAGATGTAGCTAGGGAGAAACACTCTCCTGTGGCATTTGATTTCCCCTATACTTCTTTCGAGTTCTCATCATTTTCTCATCTGCTTTGTAACATGTACTGAACAGAGCACGCTTGCGGCTTTTTAATTATTAAACAAGAGTTTTTTTTTCTTATAGTAATACAAATATTCTTTTTAACAGGAACAGCGATGCTGAGACTCAGTGTTTTACTGCAGCAAAGAAAGAGATTTTGTAGGGTTCTTAGTAATTTTGTCAAGGCAAGAACCAAGGTTAGTTACAATCATCTACAGGTATAGTTAATTTTAATTAGCAATCATTAGGTTGTCTGTTTGCAGTCACGCAAACAGGCTGGTCTAATCATGCTGCTGTGGCTGCTAGTGTGGATGGGAGTGGGCAGAAAAACAATCCGAGTATTTAAAGGGGCAGTATCATGCTGTTTTTTGTAATACGTCAAAAATCCAAGGGACGCTTTTCGGTTAATGGTGACGGTTATTGCATGATGCTACTTCACCCAAATTCTCCTGTTTTAGAAGGAAAAAGTACTTGTGATGACATTTAGACAACCTTTTTGTTTGATATTAAAGACATCCTCAGTCACTAGGGACCCAGAAATTTTCGGACTGTCTTTCGGAACATCCTAGGATAAGGAAATCTTTGGATGATTTCAAATATGATAAAAAATGTCACACTGTCTGTTGACTTGGCAGGTATTTACTAGTTTTAGGCTTGAATCTCTTGATCATGCATTTACAACACTAATTGCAGCAACGTCAGGTGCTTACTGTGTAACTTATACTAAACCATAAAGACCTGAAATATTTCCAGATTGTTCATTGCATTGTAACCAATCACATGTGAGATCTTCAGACTTCAGAAACTGCAGACAAAAGGAGTTAATAAATATTAAAAGGTTTTATTTAACAATTATTTTATTATTTTTTTTTTTTTTGACGTCTGTAAAAAGATTATATCACTGACAATGCATTTGTAAGTTCTTGTAAAATCACAACCCAAAAATGGTTGGTAATCTCATTGCAGGACACATACAGTGTGAATTGTATCAAGTCTCTCGTATCTGGAGATTGCATAGAAATAGAATGGAAAGATGGCCACACGTCCAGGTGAGTTACAAAGACTATTACTAATGCCCAAGTTAAGAATTGGGTGTGTTAATTAGCCCTAAAAATTATTTAATCACAGAAACCTTTCATAAACAATAACCAGTTGACAGATTTTTTTCAATTTGCTTTTAATGATCAAATTGATTTGGGATACTAATTTTAAATGAAATTGAAGAAACAAAATAATAAGAAATCTTGTTTTCTTCACTGTTCCAAAATGTGACATTTCAATTTCAGGTGGGTCAAATGTAAATTTCCTGTTCTGTTTGTGATCAGGTGTGTTTTTTCTTTTGTACGAGTTCTGAGCATTTTCTGCTTTTGATGCACATCATGGCTCAACGACAGCAGCCCCTGAGACCCCTACGTGGGCTGTTTTTGACCCAATCATAATCCAAAATTTCATGTTTTTGGATATCATAAACAGAGTGAGCGAAATCAGTGTCCAACATTAATTTGATGAATTCAAGCAAATAAAAAGTTGCAATCTCGACTACATGAGTTCCACACCAATTGGAAGAAGTGAACTTTTCTGCCATACAAAATGGGGTGGGTTTTGGAAGCAACTAAGCAGCAACCATGAGTTCTTTCACCTCTAGTGTTTCTGGGGACATTTTTCCCAAGAAATAATAAAAAAATAAAAATATAGGCCTCTAAATGTAATTTAGTGGAAGATTGTCTTGGATAAACCAAAACCATCAACAAACTTTGCACGCAACTGAGGAAGTCCAGTGCATTTTAGTGCCCAAAATATTTCAGGCTCATGCAGAATGCCCCAAAGGTGAATGAAGCCTGAGATATCACAGACAAACACCAAAAGATCACATGCGGGGAATGTTGAGCAAAAATGCCCAGGGGGGGGGGGGGTGATCGCCGAAAATGGGAGGTTTCCAGCCGAAATGGGAGGGACGGAATCCCTGCAAGAACATTTTCATTCTCACTTGTCAAGGAGCAAGTCAGAGAAGTTGGCTGCTAACTATTTTTCATCGGGACATCTAGTCAAATTAATTTTGGTGATTAATAAAATATTGTTTTGAATGTTTTTTTCATTTCAGATTCCATAATAGTTGGTTGCGGTTTTGTTGCCAGTGCGAACAATGCAAGCAGTCACATAGTGGACAGAGGACCATTGATATTTTGTCCATTCCAGACCCAACAGAGATCTCAGATATCTCAGTTTCTAGTAAGCGTCTGAAGAAAAATGTGACCATTGAAATAAATAATAATACAGTAGTTATACTTTATTATTGTGCAGTATTTTGAAATAATAAATTTATACTTTTTTAGTACTAGTTACATGTAGATGATTATATATGATACCCAAGTATGTGTGTGTACTACTGATAGAACAAGTGATTACTTGGCTCCTAAGATGACATTTGAACCCGCGTTGTTGTGAAATAATTTGAGACAGACAGTATAATTAGACAGTATAATTGTGATCTCCATCTGTCAGGTGAGGGCGATGAAACTATAGTTGATTGACTGTATGTACGATTGCAGTAGAACCCTGCCATACAGCCATCCTTTAATGATTTAGGCAGTCAAGTTTCTGACTTGTAAAGAACCAGATTTTTGTGTTCTGTTGGTAATTGGATTACCTATTTTCATGATAGTGGATTTCCACTGTAATAATTATAAAAGGTAGCTGAAGGGAGAACAAATGGATGGTGGCCAATCGTAGGGCAGAAAATTGATTCTGGCAAATTGTGATTAACAGAAAATCAAGAGATTCTTCAGCTGACATGGGAAAATGAGGGTGATCACCAGGGGAAAATTAACTTACAGTGGCTAAGAGAGAATTGCTACTCTGAAGCAGCAAGACGAGCTGACAGTGAGAAGAGAGTCACACAACCTCATTTAGGAGAGGTACGTGCGTAGTCTTCTATTTATTTTCAATTGGTTTCTTTAATTTACAGTTAATTCTCCCTTAGACAAGTACCACCTGCATCGTGACCAGCATCAGCTGTCAATCTTAGAGGCATGCACAGCTTGTATAGAGTAACTTTAGATGAAACAACCAGCACCAGTTGTCCAATTTTATAGAGGTGTCCATCTTACTGGAGTGTCTATTAAGAGAGATATGACTGTGCTTCAGTCAAACCTCCCATGAGGGGGAGCCCAAAGCTAATTATGAACAGGAATAAGGAGTCTGTTTAGAACGTAGCATGTAGTGTGTGGTTGAAAAATGATTCATTGTTCGGTAGCTTTCTGTGTATTATATGGTTGATACTGTGACACCAATGCCAAAGCACCTTTTCATTCAGGTTTGAATGTAGTTCAATGCTCACAGGGAACTTTGCATTTTAGTGATTTTCATGTGTCTGCTCTTATAGCACAACCTACCTGAAGTTGAATACAATGACATTATGGAGTCAAAAGAAGGTCTATGGAAGTAGGTATTCAATTTATTTATTGTATAATTATTATGTAAAAATAATATTATTGTACTTAATAGATTATTTGTTTAAAGACCATGGGGGTGTATTTTTTCCTTCGATGCCTCCTCCCTCTGATAACTACAGGTTTCTCTGAGTTAGGCATGTCAATATTAATTTGGCTGTCGGGTTAATAAAATAGAGCCGAGATGTAAAATGTAGGAGGCATTCAAAATGTACATTCACGGCCACTGGCATCTAAACCATGTTTTGCTCTCTGTACAACTGCAACAGAATGTTATCCCAGCTAAGTGACCATGGCATATCATTAGTCAAAGGTGTCCCACTTGACGAGGAAAATGTTGTTAAGGTTTGTGACACATATAATTTATTTCTGTAATACTTTATAATAGTGGGAGGCGTGGTGGCCTATTTGGTTACTGTGCTGGACTTTGGATCGGGTGATCCGGGTTTGAGCCACGGCCGGGCACTGCATCGTGTTCTTGGGCAAGACACTTTCACAGTGCCTCTCTTCACCCAGGTGTATTTAAATGCATGGGTACCAGCAAATTTACTGCTGGTGGTGACCCTGCGATGGACTAGTATTCCATCCAGGGGGGAGTAGAAAATACTTTCAGTCTTCACGCTGAAACACTGTTGGGATAAGCTCTGGCGGTGTGGGCTACTGGGTGTAACAAAGTCATAGACAGACAATCTGTGTTGATTCATTCATTCGGTTTATTCATGCTCGCCAAGGCCTCGTGCGTCGAGCTGCGAGTGTCTTGTTACAATTAAAATCAAGCAAGATCACGTGCCAGGGGAATCTCGTTACACTGGGCTGGTACTCATGCACATACTTTTGACCAAAAGTAGACTTTGCAGCACTCTCTGCATTATGAAGCCAGTGACGCCGCAAACTGAGGCACGCTCCTCTCCATGGACTTACATATAAAAGTAAAATAGAGACTGTTCACAGTCTATATTAAACAGCATGTTCATTTCAAATAATTTTTGATGTTTTGTTTTGTTTTGTCTATTGTTTGATGTTTTTCTTTCAGGTTGGAAGGCTGTTTGGTCCTGTCCAGGAAACTATTTATGGACAAGTAGGTCGCTGCATTTTGTATGTTTGCACTCTGAATGAATAATTATTTTATTATACCCACTGATGATCAAATGCCGTTTTTTGGCATAAGTTTGCTATAAAAGTTGTTTCATGAATAGCGAGAACGTCTGATGTGTGTGCGTGTTACCACGAGTTTCAGCACTATCGCAAAAGTTGACCCAACTACCCCCTCCCCAAAATAGCTACTTGAAAAGTGGCCGCCTTATCGGTAAAAAAGGTCGATTGTATGTCCCTGTGTGAAATCTGCCCCTGAGTGCACTGTTATCATGTAATGTAATTATGTAATTTTTCCCACAGTGATAATACAACAAAAATCAAGAGTTTAATTATCTGCTAAAGCTAAATTCAAAGTCAAACTTCAAGAATTGATTTTGACAGCTGGAACCCCTATCCTCAGAAATACCATCAGATCCAAGCATGCATGAATCGCCACCTACAGAACTGAGAATAGCATATTTATTTCTTTGATCCCTATAGCCTTCATCTTGTTTTCTCTCTCCTTCCAGACATTTGATGTCAAGAGCGTGCCCAACCCCATCAACATTGCATACTCTAATGTCGCTCTTGGCTTGCATATGGATCTAATGTACTACGAGTCTCCTCCTGGTCTGCAATTACTTCACTGCTTAAGGTAAGAATACTGGGTGAATTATGAAGCTGTTTATCTTGAATGATTGGGTCTAGACTTCGAGCAGTGACTGTTTTTTAGCCCGACGTGAAGCGAATAAATATGGTCGCGCAAAAGTTTGGGTCGAGAAAACGAGACGCGCTGCAGGTGAGGAACACAATTTTCTGTGACCATTATTTATTTGCTTCACGCTTGGCGGACTAAGCAAAAAAGGGACTGCTTGTAGCCTAGATTGGGTCCGGATTTATAAAATTTTAGAAGATTAAGCGTAGTGAAGGGTGTGTAGAAACACACACACACACAAACAAGCAACCAAATACTAGATTGAAAAAAAATATAAGCAGGCAATCCGTTTTTATTATTATTATTTTAACTCAATGATTAACTGTTGTACATGTTTTTTTTTCCTTTTTCGGCAGATTTGACCCCGAGATCGAAGGAGGGGAAAGTTTGTTCCTAGATTCTTTTCACGTTGCTGAGGAATTCAGGAAAAGGTTTCCTGAAGAATTTGAAAATCTTGTGCGTATACCAGGAACATTTCAGAAAATACACTTTGAAAGGTACACGTTTGCTTTCTGTTTATTTGCTTGTTACTGACTCGGAATGCAATAAAGGTGTTGTGCGTTAATCTGTAGCTCATGAACAATAGAACGGACACTGTCTCGGACATTGTTTCCCTTATAAAACATTCAGTACACTGGCATTGTAATTTTAACAAAACGTGACTACTGTTTGTCTGTGTCCATTGGTGTAAACGTGTTTTTGGGCTGGTGGATTTTTGAAGTTATACTCATGACAGTGTCCTTTTAAACCTGGACTTGGACGGTTCGAGTCCGAGCCCTGGGCGGGGCTCTACGTTGTGTTCTTGGGCACGTCACTTTACTCTCACAGTGCCTCTCTCCACCCAGGTGTACACATGGGTACCGGCTAATTGAATGCTTGGAGGAGGGTGTAACCCTGCGATGGGCTAGCAGTTCGGGCCACTTGGCACGTGGCTTTTGCCATAAAGCTTGTTGGAGCTGGGCGTGCCATGCTATTTTCAGCCGAGCTTATTTCAACGTCATTGCATTAGCTTCAGTGAAGTATGAGCCAGGATTTCTACACCTGAAGAAAATAATATTTTTTTTCTGTACATTTTATGTATTTGGTCTTGGTATGTAAACATATGGTGTAATGTCTGTAACAGTTTTAAGTGTCTGTATTTGTCAATAAGTTGATTTCGTTTTTCTTTCTAGGGATTATCCTGTCAAGCTAGTTTACAAGAGGCCGCACATTGTTCTTAACCCTGACAAAGAGGTGTGGTGGAGTACATTAAGATTTACTTTGGTTAATTGCGTTGATCAATAACCCTGTTTTACCCGCAAGTTACCCTGACAAGCTGGGTCCAGTCTGCCAAAACTATTCGCAAGTCTGTGGCGTCAAACGATACTGCCGTCAACAATTCATCCCTCGTAGCATTTGCTCAAATACTTTAGCGTTTCTCTTAATTTCATTTTGATATGATTTTCTTCTTCCTTTTAGATCGTGGCTGTCAATTGGTCTCCAGCTTTTGAAGGCACCCTTTCTGTACCAGAGGTAAAAATGCCTGTTTTCCAATTATATCATCGTTTTACAAACAGTATTACATCACTGTACTGCTCGACAATACGAATATTACTGTAATGCCGTTATCTTAGAGGTCGTCATTATTTTAATCCCCGTTACTATTTTAACCCCGTTCTTTGATTCTTCGCAGGAAGATGTCGAACCATACTTTAAAGCATACAGGACGTTTACAAAGTTGTTAGATGAATCGCCAATTCAGGTATTAAAAGTAATCTCGAGATCACGTGACTGTATAGTCACATAGGGTACATCTAAAGATGCTCTCACGTCTAATTTCACTTCCTGTCTTTGGTGTTTGGGGCCCTTTTTCGAATTGTTAGGCCTACATGTGTACCTCCCTCCCTGCTGTGATTATGTAATGGGCGTTGGTTAAATTGAAGCAAATTTTATAGAAACATTGATGTAATTGATTAGAGGTTTGTTTCTAGAAATCAGTGAAAATGCTGCCAGGTGACCTAGTATGCTTCAACAATCGGCGCGTACTTCATGGACGGAATGCATTCACCCTTAATGCTGGAGTCAGGTTTCTCAAGGTACTAGAAAAAGCGTATGAGATTCGTTCAGAAGGACGGGGTGGGGCCTGGTTCACTTCTTAAGGTGGATTTCCACTGTGGCGTAATTTCCCGTGCATTAACGGGCGTGATTTTAACTGGCTTTACGTACGTAAAATAGAAGAGCAGAAATATACGAACGTCTCGCGTCTGCGGAAAAAGTTAAACCACATTCAATTTTTTTTCTATTTTATTTTACGCGCGTAAAGCAAGTTAGATTTACGCCCGTTAACGTACGGAAATTTACGCGACAGTGGAAATCCACCTCGCCCACAAAGAGTCTTTAACCGCCATTAGGAGGCCTAGAACGCCATGAAATCACAAAAATGGCAACAGAAGAACAAGGGCGAGTTCAAAGACTGGAGTATTTTCCATATAAGAAGCGCGACTAATAATATTATTAGTGACATGTAAAACAAACCGAACCTGTTACCGCTTATTTTTCTAATACGCTAGCGGCGCTCAAAACTACCTAAAACTCTGCTTGAAGCCTTTTTGCGACTTTCATACGTTAATAGGCGACACAGGAATATTTTCGACTCAATCTTTCCCGACAAAGCCTGAAAAACTGTTGTTAGCTAAGAGCTATATAGAACTCTTATAGAACTCTTATAATTTTGTCGCTATTTCGTAATTCACTCATATACTGAGCTTGGGCTACCTGTTTATAGACGTCTAAAATATTGCAGTCGGTTTACTAAAGGGCGGCGACCTTAGCTTTGTTATACTTATGTCATCATCGTGGTTAAATAAAGGTTACTTACTTAATTCGTACTTGTTAGTGAAGGCAAGGAAACAGAGTTTCAATCTTAAGGTTGAATTTCTTTGTTGTATACCTAGGGAGCCTATGTGAACATCGACGAATTTAGGAATACATTTCAAGTGACGTCAGAGCTGGTTGGATCGGGGGAACCCTGCAAACGGACGGGAAACCAATGCTTCTTATAGTGTTACACTCGGGCAATAAGTTGCTGTCGCAGTGCAAGACTCGCTCTCGGTGTGGCCAAAGGGCTCTTCCGGCTGAGAGCACTTCTAGGAGCTAATTGTTTCTTTATAGACTGGAGGCTTATTACGCCTTAGACACTGGTGCGCTGGGAGTATGTAAGAATTGCACGCTGGCTTGTTTCGTGGATATTTGAACAGTGAGAATCGTAGAAACTCCATAGGAGACTATTTTAATTGGTGTAGCCGTTGCTAAACGTGTTTAGGTAAATTATTTTTACTATATGTTACAATATTAAACTGTATAATTTAAGCAGTAGACCACACTTTCTATGGGTTTATAGGGGTAATAACTCACTGGGATGTTTGGGAGAACACGAGAAAAGTTTGTACATCACGAGCCGCAGGCGAGTGTTTTACAAACTTTTCGAGTGTTCTCCCAAACATCCCGTGTGGGTTATTACCCCTATAAACCCATACGAAGTGTGGTCTATTGCTTTTATATAATAATTCAGAAGACGCGTGATTTTTTCATGGGTTTACCGGCACAATAAACCATAGCTGATTGACCAATCAGAGCGCGCACATTGATTTTGTTGTTATATAAACTATTATACTATGCAAATTATATTATATTATGCTTCCGTGATTTACCATGAAGTACTGGTGCAACCTTTAAAGGACTACTAAAAGAAACAAAAAGAATGAACCTTTTTGGCTCAGAAGATCGACGTCCTGAAAATGGTTTGGGCTAAAGAATGGAATACTGGTATAATATCTTACAAAAAAGGTTGGAAAAATAAGAATTTTTTGTAAAACGTTTTTTTTTTAATGGACTTTTGTATTGCACACTAGTAATTTGTTAGTGCAGCATGATGACTTGAGCTTGTGTAGTGTTTTCTCAGTAGTGTTTTTCGTGTGTTGTCATATTGTAATAAAAAGGGCTGAAAACTGATTTGTGTCTTGAACTGAGAAGTGTTGTGCAAGCGTTTTGTTTGTAAATTCATGTTGTTAAAATATCAATTGCAAACATCAGAGTTCAATGCATGTTTCATTACTGGAGACCGTGCTTCGCCTTTGGTGAACACGTGACTAAATGTTCAACAGAAGTAGGCCATTGTACAGTTCTGTGCTTAGTTACCAAGCCTTTGAGTGGAATTGAGGCTGAAGGTGACCTTGCTTAGATACAAACCCTCTTGCTTTTGATATGTAAATTGTTTTGTTGTTATGCTAAATAGTGTCTGGTCTCTATCATGACAAGGTCACCCTGAGCCTCTCTTTCATACAGAGGCCTGGTTACATTTCACAGAACTGTAAAATGGACTGATAATTATCATAAATAGAAATAACAATGGTAATAGTAATGGCAATTTAGATGATAATCATGAGGCCTACGTTACAAATTCATTTGTACCAATGTCAGCCCTTCGTTCGCGCAGTTTTTCGTCTGACCGACTTAGCGCAAAAACTCATCTCGGCAACCCGATTCTGCCCGCTGGGCTGTGTCGTTTCAAAGTCTATCCTACTATGCGAAACATGCAATGTTCGTGAGATTTCTGAAAGTAACCGAGACTAATATACTGTGCATGCGTTAAGCACAAAGTACTCTGCCTTAAAAAATTGCACAACTGTTGGCAATAAAAGTACCCCTTTCACATATACCTTTCGGCAGGAAAATGGCTCCGCCTTTCACATACCTATCTCTCTTCTTCTTCTTTTTTTTTTCGTCATTTGAATAACCTCTTAAAATACAGCAATCGACTGTTCGGTGGTTCTATAGCTACTCGAAGTAGAGACAAATATGGGCAAATATGTTTTATGTTTGAACCATGTTTGTCCGTGGTCAAATTCATGTTTCCGCCCAGCGTTTGAGCATATCCGAAATCAGTCATCAGTGTTTCTTCAGCCGATCATCAGCCAACATTAGATCATTGAGGTTATTTGCGTCCTGAATAGGGTCAGGGATTCGGACTTCCAGCGGCACCCCTATACCCAAACATGGGTCAAGTCGCCCCCACCCCCCTCCCTCCCGTTTCCCGGGTTCGTACTGCATGTGTTACATTTGGCAGATGCTTACTGCAAAGGCCAATGGGTGGGTAGGTTAATTGGATGAGATAGAGATGGAATCCGGCTTCGCCTATACACCACACAAACGGATTTTATTTTAATTTAGCCATTTCTTTATTTATTCATTTAGTGAACTGGACTCGGAATATTGGATGCTACGGTGATTTATAAATGCTGATTCATAACGTAACACGTATATTGAAGTCAATACGGACGAGCTCAAAAGAAGATTACAACATACTGGACCTGCTAACCCGAATTATAGTCTTTTACAATTAACTTTGTTCAACTGGCAACTAAGCAATCTCTTTCAAATGGTCGCCGCTTTCTATGAGAAAACGAACCGCGTTATACCGTTTTAATGGCCAATCGATTTTCTATCAGCACATGTTTTTGTCCTTCTTACAGAGTCAGCTCTATTTCCTTAAGCTCCACCATATTGGCGATTTTCCTTGCAAAATCGACGGCGTCCAAAACAACCAAAGCAATCTTTGCAATCAGTGCTACTCCTTCAGTAGCCAGAGCTGCGATAATCATGGCGGTCACCTTCGCAGCAGTCTCCAACCAGTCGTACCATTTCATCTCTTTGCACAAACTCTTGATGATCGTCCACAGGATTCCAGCCGCGAAGCTGTCTTTGATGAGGAAGAATAGGGCTTTAGCTTTTCCCATGGCACTGCCAGCTGATTTCCACGAAGAAATGAAGTTTGCAATCGCCTTCTGCAGCGCTGAAGATTTCTCGATTGCTTTGACGGTGTCTTCAATCGTGGCTTCAATGGTGCTCTCGCTCGGAGATATCGCTATACCCACCGCATTCATGACGAGGAGCACAGCCTCCACAAGAATACTGGCTTCCTGCAGAAAGCTCGCCCACTTGATATCAGCAACTGTCGCAAGCTTTCTTCCAGGCCGGAATTCTTCGCCATCTCTTGTCAATTCCACCCAATACTTGCCATCACTCTTCTGCGTTATTTCCATTCGAAATGTTGGGATGCTGAGCCCTTCTTCTATCAACTTAATTCTCGTCTGGGGCAGGTACTTGGCAAGCCTTTCGCGGATTTCTTGATCAGGGCGAGAAGAGAACTCATGGGCGAGCTTCACTTCCTCGGTAGCTGCTGTTCTAGCGGCTTCGGTAATAGCATTTTTCAGTTTGGAATCTAAATTCAGCTTGGAATACTCGCTGGCAGCATTCGTTTTGATTTGCTCTAAGGCTCCCTCCACTGCTTGAGAAATGTACTTATTTCCAGCTTCCATTTTTCAAGTATCAGTCACTGTAAGTAAGAGTATATAGAAATAATATTACATTTTTGTATTTTCTGTGGTATTTACAGTCATTTTTTGGTTGATCCCGACTAGCTAAGGTATTTGGTTAGATCAGAAGAACCAAGATCAAGTTAACTGATCTCCCTATAAAGGATACATGCGAACGCGGAAGCTTAGGAAATGTCAATTCCTTGGTTCTTGAATTCATTTCGAAAAACTTAATTAAACCTCTGTCATTTGCAGAAAATGCATGACGAAATGTCTCAGTTCATATTGGATCACCATGACATTTTCAATTTACGAAAAGAAAAAGGCACCAATGCTAGCGTTAATAATGTCAATCTTTGTTATCACTGTCTTGGAAAGCATCGTGGTCATAAATTTGACCATACTGTGTGCTTGTGCATGACGTAAAATACACTTACCGGACGTAAAATCTTGTAAAGCTTGGTAGTTGCCTGCAGGCGAATAATGAATTGAGAGGTGCTTCTGGTCTTCCCAGCATTTATTTGTGTATGTTTTATCGACATCACGACCTAGTCACGAGTAAAATCTTGCCCACTCTTATACCTATTGTTGATTTTGGTACGTTGTCAAAGCATGCAGGTATGATAACAGAGTAGGCAACGTGCCTAAAATGTTCGGCAGTCAATAACAAGGAACTGTAATCAGATAAGTTTCTGGTTTCCTGTTCGGTTATTGGTGGTTATCTCCTGACGTTGCTGCCAGGCGCTGATGAGAATTGAAACTCGTGTCGGGCCTGCCAAATCACCTGATTTTCTTGGAATGGAATACGAGGGAAACTCCCACCTTTTCGTGGTTTCACAGATTACAAAGTACCAAAGTAACAAAATAAGGTACAGAAGTTGAATAGCTATAGTTTCCCTTGACTAAATAGTAAGCGGAATTGACGAGTTACTCATAGCATTTCCAATATTTCAAGTACTGGAAAAGTGTACCATGCGGGTACCGTCCAATAATTCCAGAAAGTGTTTACAAAAATTACACCATATAAAGACAGCTTAAACAATTTAGGAGATGTATGGTATTTGATATTTCTAGAAATATAAAGGTGTCCAATTCTTATTCTCAGTTCGCTGAATCATTACTCTTTGGTCTGCGAATTCAGCATGCACTAAAATCTAACATTGCAAAAGATTTCCTAAAATTAGACCTTTGGCGTTCACGCCTAAACTCGTATGGCTAATCGCCTGGACGATCATTTGTGCACGTTTTATCGATATTGTGGTGTTCAAAAGTAAAGACTCTACGTGCCCACTTGAGGCCCATTTGATACACACCAGTCCTGTTGATTTTGGTTCATTGGTGAAATTTCGCAATGCAGCTAAGTGAACAGATGACTTGTCAAAAATATTCAACAGGGCACTACTGCATCTCTCAGAAATGTTTAGGAGACAGCTACATAACCTGCGGTCAGGCGTTCTTGGCATTTTTTTCTTCCCGCTAAAAATAACAACGCCTGATTGCAGGTTAACAGCTACATAAAAAAGATATTATGTTTCTGAACTCCCGACCTTGTTTACGAGTTTTTTTTTTCGATCACAAGTTAGTCAAAACAGTTCAGTAGGTGCCAAGACATACTAAATGTTCTTTATGAAATCACCTCTTTTCTTGGAAGCCAATACTAAAGTAAATTGATCATTTTGTATTCTATTGCAATCTGAAAGCAAAAAAAATAATGTGTTTCTCTTTGCAACAGCCAGTGAGAGTGATATTAACTATAAACGATAAAAATAGCGTGCAAGCTTTAATTTCAAGCAATTTTAACCTTCACTCATCATATGGATTATTTGGCTCAACAAAATGTGCTCTAAAACAAGCTAGAAAAGTTCATTCAAAGCCAATTTAAAACGACGGCTTTTTAAAAAAAATTCAACGAATTTCAGAATAGTGACACTTTTTTGCGCCATTAGATTACGAAAGTGAGAAATGATCATCGTAGTGAATTCCAATTTAGCAAAAGGCCATTTCCAAGTTCCCTTTTCCCTCTGTTTCAAAACGAGTCTAAGTGGAAATGAGCTCGTTTTGCATGAGAATTAAGATGCAGGTAAAACACATTTTCATATGGATGGTTTCGCACTTAGACTCGTTTTGACACTGAGGCAAAAAAGAACTCGGAAATGGCCTATTGGATTAAAGAAGCTTTACAAAATTCAAGCTCCAACAGGATTCGAACCCGTGACTGACCTCTGCAATACCGGTACGACGCTCTACTTATGATCAGCTCCTTATTAAAGCCAGGCTACCAACATTAATGGACAGGAGATTACAAGATATTTCATGCCTGATGTACAAAAGTGAAAAATAATTTATGACCTCTTGAATATATATTTAGGCGAATATATATTTAGGCGAAGGTAAGATAAAGTAAACTTTATTTATCCACATATCGCAGATTTCTTGGCCGAGGCTTGTTTAATAAGTGCAAATGTGGGATTAAAAAAGTAAAAAACTCGAGCTTTCCGCTATTTTGCGATACTGATTATGTGAAAAAGGGGCTTCTTCTTCGTGTACTGGACACATATGACGTAAAACAAAAGAAAAAAAAGATGAGAAACAATATTGCTCAAACTACAAAGAATCAAGAATAACAAAGGTAAAACAATGTCTAGCATTTGCATACGGTAAACGGAGCAAGAGCCGAACAAGGCACTCATAGTGCCCATGAAGTGAATTGGTTTTGTATTTAGTTTTAAAATTTGTCTTGTGAAATACGTGATTCCAAAGTTTGAGACGTTTGGCGTTAAGAGTAACGATTTTACAAGTCTTCAAAGTTGAGCCATTTTGCCCTCAAAAAATGGTATTTGAATCTCGCGGTCAAAATACCACGTGATAACAACCTCTGACGCCAAAAATCGTTCTCACAATCGTTCTCAATTTCTATTTCCTCGGGGTTGCTGGATCTTTCTGAAAAACCACCCATTTCTAGTTCTGTATCGCTCGACATGTTTTTCACGTAATAACTCCTCGCTGACAAGAAACTTTGATCGTGCAAACACCAAAGTAAAGTCACGGCGTGGTATTTTCGGACCCATTCCCCTTACCATTTGGCGGAGGGGGGGAGGGGGGAGAAAATGCTTTCAAGGCTTGTAAAATCGTTACTTTCAATCCTAGAGGTTTCAAACTCTGGAATCGCGAACTTCACAATATGTAAATAGTAAAACAAAGTGTGAACAAACAAAAGAAATTGAAATAAGAAATAACACCTCCATTGTCACGTTTTCGCAAATGGCTGCGTAATTTTCAAAGGCAATTTCCCCGCAAATGTCATTTGCATGCTCGCTTCTGACCACAGGTGACCCAAAGCGTGTTTATTTATGATTTAAAAGCAAACAATTCGATTTTGTAGCCAAGAACTCACTTTGAATTCACAACTCAAAAACTGTCAACGTTTCGTTTTAATGCATAAATGGCGGGACGATTCGTGGCCGGGGTTGTGAGCTCAAAATGAGTCCTTGGCTCCAAAATTCAACTTGTTTTAAAGAAAGATTAGATATTGATCGCTTGTGGAAAGTGAAGAGGAAATGTAGAGGTATTAAAGCGAGCTGTTTGAAGGGGCCTCTGCAAATTTTTCCAAGTTTTGGTTACTTAGTTTGTCTTTCTGTTTTTTATGCGCGTGTGGCTTTCAAATAATTGGAAAAAAAAAACCCAAAATGCGCACTAAGTAAATTCATTTCTTTTCTCCTCGCGTGTCTCACCTCCAGATCTTCAAAGGCAATTCTTTCACTCACGTTTTAACACTGTTTGTAAATGATCGAGCGACCAAGAAGAAACGGGAGAGTCAGTCTATCCCTTGATCTCTGTGGTGACCACGTAGTTTGGTCTCACTGGTTTTTCTCAAATAAAACCACCTTCAATATTTCCCAAGAATGACGAACCGGAAAAGCCTGTGTATGCCTTTTATGGATTCAGCTGACCGGGTTTGATGAAAAACTAAGAGGAAACTGACACGATAAATGCGTTAGACAACGCATCGTCTGAGTAATTACGTATATCTTGTATCAGACTGAGCTGCTGCCCATCGGAGTAATTCTTACTGCCTACACACTGTGCCTTCATGTACCATCTACAGTCCACTGAGTGCTAATTGAGGTTGTTCAACTGAGACAAAAAGCCAATATTAAATCTTTTGCATGCTGAAAGAAGGTCTATTTGGCAAAAATATTCTGCGTAACACAAGCTTAGAAGATATACTTACTTACTCAGTTTAAATGAAACAACCGGTCATCGGAGAACCATCCATGTCATTTATAAGTTTCTGCGATTATCAACTTCTTGGTATATCTTCAGATAAAGCTTGCTTAATAAAGAGCGCAGAATGTAGTAAAGCAGAATGTCAGCTAATTTTGGAAAGACAACCGGGTCTAAAAGAAAACCATATAAAATATAAAGAAAGTACGTTTTACGTTGCTTTTTGTTCTTGAAACAAAGGCAGTCTGATACTTGAACAAAATTTCGGGTTTAGAGATTAGCCGAGGTGGCGGCCCTAATGGTTATAGCGCTGAACTCCTGATAGACCCTTAACCTGAAGCAGCCAACACAAAACCCACCAAATCGCTTAAATTCGCCATTTTGAGCAGCAGAAAGGACAAAATAGAACACCTGAGGTGCGTTTACATTTATTGTATAGCTGTTACTCGATATAAGTCTACGATATTAAGACTCTTAAATATTCCATAGGAACACCGCTTGTATGGGTGCCCTGTGGACCGATATAGAATTAAAAATAGGCCATATTCACGATAGCCGCCATGATTGCTTTCGTCTTGTAATGCAAATTAGTATATTCTCAGCTACGACAATTGCATTTCTAGCTTTTTGATTGGCTAAAAAACTCCGACTATGAGCCAATAGTCGGAGTTTTACGTCATATGGAAAACAGTGCGCCAAGTTTAAAAATTTTCCGCACGAAGTTTTTAACTTCAGCCCTCTATAATGGCCGACACTGGCAGGTTTCAGGAGCTGTCTCCCACAAAAATTCAAGAGATATGGTTTGAGAATTTACTAAAACAATTATTCCATTCGCCCTTGTTGGATATGAAGTGATTATAACCAACTCGCGCTACGCGCTCGTTGGTTATTTTATCACTTCATATCCAACGCGGGCTCATGGAATAATTGTTATTTAGCCACGTTGTCTGCGGTCAGTTGGGTAATACCGCTGACCACTCAGAGAAACAGTGTTCAGCCACCTTAAAGCATGGTCAGGAGGGGGTACAATTTTAAAATTAGAATTGCGAAGGGGGGTTTAATTTTCGTAAGGAATTATTTTTTGGGGGTACATTTTCGAAGCACCACACTTTTCCAAACCCCCTCCCCACCTGGGACATAATAAACGATCGGTCCCTTACATCAATTGATCTCGGTTGGTCCGACTGGTTGGACTGAGGAAATGGTCCTAACGCAGCAGTTAAGATTAAAAACACGCAAATCCAGGGCGTTTTCCATTCCGCATGAATATTTACAGTCAAAATTAGTCGATACAAGTACCAATCACCAATGGCCGCCTCCAGTGCGCTTACAAGGATTGGATTCAATTCAATTTTATTCACATTTATTTTAGTTACATAAATTTCAGTTAAGAAAAACATACACAATTAGAAAACAAAGAACATTAATTAAGAGATAAGTGTGTTGTACAAAAGAGCAAAGGGGAGAGGTGGCGTATGGATATAGAAAATTCAAGGCTCTCGGCTACTCAGTAAATCATGTTTTACGAAGTATAAAATATTAATTCGCGATAAAAACTGTCACTGATAAATCACAACTTATCAACATCTCGCCACCCCACCCTCCCCCCTCCCCCTCTACCCAATCCGGCCAGAAATGAAGGCCAGTGATTGACGCAGTGAGTACTGATCATGAGGAACTAATTCGTTTGAGAAAGCGTTTCCAACTTTTTGCAACGTTCGAAGTATGTTGTGTGTACAAGCTGGAGCTGGTAGCAAATTGACTTCTTTTGCCCAGTTTCTTGCAAATCTTTTAAACTGCAGGTGCTAGAAAAGAAAGAAAAAGCACCTATTTTTAATAGTAGAAGTACCTGCTTATTCACGTATGCAAATTCCACTGAAAGTCACTACAAAACAAGCTTCTTTCGTTATCTTCAATCGATTATTGCAAATATGGCCGACATTCCAGCTGTGGAGATGTGGACTATTGTAGACGTCAATAACGGTCCTGAAAAAACTGGCTCAGGTAGGATAAACAAGAGATTAGTTCAAGCCACTGATTATTAGAAGAATTAGGAACGCACTGGCTAGATGTGAAAAGGGGCTGGAATCTTTTGTGCGGTAAGCTTATCCGGCCTACAAACAAACGATATTGATCGATCTGCAAACATAAGCAAAAACAGGCGACAAACAATACTGAAAAGCTCCAAATAGGATTTAGCGCTTTCATTCGTTCTCGGTTTGGGTCGGTTTCCATGGACAGATAGGATGGATTTACATAATTTGCACTAAGTGGAAAATAAAGGTTGTTGTTGCCTCAGACTGTAAATTCTTGTTGAGGTGATTTCGTGAGATGCAAACGAAATTAGGGTTGTTATTTTTTTAGCACTGCGCTTTCGTTTCCTTTGCCACGAGTTTGAAAGTTCAATGCACCTGTTCCCGGAGGTTTTAATACTTCAAGTTAATGTTTAACTTTGTTCATGTTTCGCTGTGTGACATATGCAGCAAATGTATTGCTTAGTCATCGGCGATCAAACATAGTTTCTTGTGCAGCGAACCGAGACAGCGAGGAGAACGAAGCTGCAAGGAGAATGGAAGAAACGGGTAGTCCGACGCTTATAAATCACGAAGAAACGCAGGAGAGCCTTGATACAATTGCCGGAATCCCAGGATCTTCTGTCAGTGGAAATAGCCTGGTTTTTAACACGAAGTACGAAGACCCCGGCACAAATGTGATCGCGAACGTCACGAGTGTTGGGGACTTGAAAGAGAAGGTCACTTTGTCGTGGAAGAATATCAATGTTTTCGTGCCGCAGCCCAGAGCTTCTTTGTGTCGGCGATTGTGCTGTGGGGAAAAAGAAGACGAACCAAGAATCAAGCAGATCTTATTTGATGGTAATATGACAAGAAAGTTCTGCTTTGCATTTAATTGTTATTTTAACGCGTGTTTAATCTGTACTTTAGTGACACGTGTTTAAAACAATTCACTGCAATTTTCACTTTGGTTAGCAGGCTTATTAATTAATTTTTTTTATCATGTTTGTGATACTTGTGATAATCATTGTTCGTGGCTAGTCTGACGCAGCGCTTGCCGTTTCGTCCCTGCCAAGGGACTCTTCAGAGACCTTTCTGCTTTGCAAACTCTAGTCGAGACTAGCACGAACAATGATTATCACAAGTAATTGTCAACTTTTATTGTTAATTATCTCGTGAATTTGTGCGGTCGGGAATCCTTATGCGATATAAGGCGAGATTTCTGTCATCATTTTGTTAGCGAACGGGACTTTGAGCGCGATGCTCAACGAGTTTGCAAAGCAGAAAGGTCTCTGAAGAGTCCCTTGGCAGGGACGAAACGGCAAGCGCTGCGTCAGACTAGCCACGAACAATGATTATCACATGTTTTTTATTTGATGACTATTGTACGTACACGTATCTATTCTATGTTAATGCTCGAGATAGAAGTACAGTGAGTATTTGTTTTGTTTGTGGCAATAATTCTAATTTTGTCTGGCTACAGTGGTTCCAGGGGGGGTGGGGTAAAAAGATAAAGTCTGCCTGGACCTTATCCCCAGGGGGGGGAGTACTCCCCTATATTAGGTATATAGGTATGTGCCGCCCCAAAGGGTATGGTTTTTGAGACGTTTTGGTCAGAAAGCGGTTTAGATTTTGGTTTTTATGGTCTGAAACTGGGTATGGTTTTTGGGGGGACATTTACAAAAGCTTATAAACATATTTATCTTCTCAGTAACTGGAACGAGTAACTGATGAGAGAGAAAGAGAAATAGATAAAATATATCATTCCAGCTAAATTTTACCTAGCGGGTGTAAAACGGGTGTATAGTTTCAAGGTCAGGTCTGAAAACGGGTATGGATTTTTGAGGCCAGGTCTGAAAATGGGTGGGGAAAATGGCATACATTGGTCTGAAATAGGGTCTGAATTTGGCGATCCGGGCAGCACACCCCCACCACAAATTACAAGGAGTACCCCCCTCCCCCCGGGTGTGACATACACTGGAACTTTTTCAATTACGTAACAATTAGATATGGGACGATATTTTATAAGAGAACTACGATATCGTTGCTACAAATTCTATCCACCCATGCATACTGCTCATATATACTAGCTAGAAACTATCAGCTCATTCTCAATATGAATCCATTCACACGTAAAAGCAGATTCCCGGCGTTAGAGTTCGTGATATCTCCAGGCTTGTATGGCTTGCTTAATGCCTCGCTTGATCATAACAACAAATAAATCATAGTCCCTAATTTGAATTGGTGACACTTTTTGGTGACACTTTCACAGCCTTGGACATAACATTGGGCCATTCCATTTAATACCTCCTCCCTCCCCCATTGAGAGCCATTGGTGTCTGCCCCCTCAGAAATAGCTCTCAGGAAATCAAGATCAAAGTGCCGACACATTCCCCCCTTCAGAAAATGTAAGAGATCAAAGCCACCGACATAGCTGCCCCCAAGAAATAACTTTTGAACCCCCCCCCCCCTTCTGAAGTTGCTCACTGGCTTGTATTTTTTACTGGTTCACCATTTACTCAAACCAAAGTTTAATTGGCACTGTTCTTGTGTGTTAAAAATGTAAAAATTTATTAATAATAATTCAATAAAAACATTTTAGTTCCATTTAACTTACAGTAAGTGGAAAAATTGAAGCAGGAACCTTGTTGGCTGTCATGGGATCAAGGTAAAAAGAGAATACTGTCTGATCTCCTATCGAATATTAATACATTAAATTTAATAATTTTACCTTTTTTAAACTATCTTAACCCTTGCACATATGTGCATACTCATGCCCTTACTCAGTAGTAAAGGTGGGTGGTGGGGACGAATGGGTCATATCACCAGCCCTTCTCCCCACGAGGTTTTCACTCTATTATAATTATTAACCTGTGTTGCATTTGCCTTTTAGTCTAAAACCATTGAACTCTAGGTCCCCAAAATCAGCAGGGCACAAGTTAAAAGGATAGACTTTATAATTTTGATAGTTACGCTGACATGTGAGCTGTTGCTATGGTAAAGTAACTGGATATAAACATCAATTTAAAATCGGGTTTTGTATATTTGTGGAAAATTCAGTCAATAGATTTTCTCTAAAATTTGCCTGAAACAAGCTTTTCACAGTACTCACATCTAGACACTATTCTAATGATATTTTAGCAGGCCAATTTTTAGCTATCCATCCTTGAAAGATAACTCCATTATTTACAATAATAATTTCCTTTGTTAAATTTTAAAATTTTTGCAAATAACCTTCTTCCTTGTTTCCTGAAGTATTTTCCTGCCAAATCTCATGAAATTCTAATAGGCAGTTTTCTACAAATACGCATATTTCGGAAAGATTGGACAATCTAAATTTCTTGACTAATTATGCATGTGCTGCATTTAACTGGGTTCTCATGGTAACACTGAAACACCTGCCAAATTTGACTTTTGCTGACATACCATTCTAACAAGGCTTAAGTTTACAACACACCACCATTTTGAGTAGAAAAAATGCCTCGTGTAAAACCGCCTTAGAACAAAAACTCATCACTCTTTCGGCTCCATGTTTGTTGTTGTCCTATCCTTGTGCGCGCGCTTCCTCGCATCAGCACCAATGACTGCTGAGCGCGCACAAAAACTGTACATTTGGCCACCTTAAAGGCACCATCTTGGATCTGCCACCTAGCTTGGATCTCACTGTTTTCTTAGAAAGTCAAATAATACAAAATCAAGCAAAAATGCTTATGGGGTGTAAAAATACAAGAATTTTGTGATTGTAGTTGCTGAAGAAAACTGGCAAAAATAGAACAATATATGAAAAATTTATATACATGTATGTGACAAAAGCTGCATGTCATTTTGCTGTTGCCATGGAAATGCAAAAAAAATATAGAGGCACAGTTAAAACATCAAAATTTCTGCAAAGGATATGAATGTCAGAACCCCCCCCCCCCAACTTGTACCACCTGTACATCTAAGGGTTGAGCAATTAAATTAAAAACTGCTATCAGATCAAGTTAACTCGTCAATTGAACATGATTTTACTAGGCACTCCTAAATCCTCTAAGAAACTACAAAATTAAATACTAGACAATTTTCCTATTGTAATTAAAACTGCATACTTACAGTATTATTTACTAGGTAACTGAAAATGTGATTTTCTTTAAGTGGTGCAGGTAAATCCACTCTCATGAATGTGTTAGCTCATCGTAACATTGCCCAGGTTCAAGTGACAGGAACAGTGGGAGTGAACGGCCGACCAATTGGTCTTGATATCAATGCATTGTCAGCATATATTCAACAAGAAGACTTGTTCATTGGATCACTGACAGTTCGGGAACATCTTACCTTCCAGGTATTCCTTCATTGTGTGTGTTAATTGCAGTCAAGACAAATAATTCTGGTTACTACATCTCCATACATATTTTCAAGGTTTGGTTGAGGAATGTCTTTTTAATAAATCAACTTGATAGTGATGTTGCTTATTATTATAAATATTGACTTATATCTTGTCTTTTTTGGGTCAACAGTCACATTGTTAAAAAAATGTGACAATGTAAATTGAGCTCGCAGGGCAATGTCATCCACAGAGGCCTTGATCCTTTTGGTAAGCATCAAGAATATAGATCTCTGAGTCAGACTGAAAGCCCACCAAAAAGACGGCCGCATCTGATTGGCAATCTCTGGCACACACTAGTGTTCAAACTGGAGCCAGGAACTGCTGGTTCCAGTTTTTCAATTGGCCAGAGCCATCGCATTTCTAGGGTGATACATGCTCTGGGAATGAGATTTATCAGAGGAAGGTAAAAAAAATATATAGAGATATTAATAGTTGGTAAATGGACTTAGAATCAGAATCATGGGAATAAATTAAAATTTATAACTAAGAATGATCAGGATCTCATGCAGTTAAAGGAGTTGAAAGGTAAACCACATTTGGACTATGAGCGATCTTCTTCCATTTTAGCCTGCAAAGCAGGCAGTTTTGTGGGGGGAATGCTTCGAAAACAAACACTGGGGATCATTAAGGGCGGGGCACCGGGCAAATTGACAGGCTGTGAACAAGCCTTAGCCATGACTTTGCCTGGCTGTTTTCATCTTCTCTATTTACTTTCTTTTGTAAGAAAAACTAAAAATGTTCCTACTGACCTCCTGCACAAAAGCCCTGGGGGAGAGGAAAATGAGAATGGGGAGGGCGATCGCTGTTTTCGAAGCATTCCCCCCACACAAACCACCTGCTTTGCAAGCTACTTTCATTTGGGTGTACATGTGTTGGACATTCATGTACATCTTTAGTATACTTGGCGCACCCTCAGGTAATCTGTAGAGAGGTACATCTACGACTTAGTTCTTCATCTTCTTCAGGCTGCTCTTCGTATGGATAAACACATTCCTAAAGAACGACGACAGGAACGAGTGGAAGAGGTTATAGTTGAGGTATGAAGTTCAGGAATATTCATTTTAGACATGATTATAACCAAAGGCATGTCAGCTCGGCAGTTTTAAAAGTCAGTAATTAAGCACATTGAGAACTATTAATTTCTTTAACTGTGAAGGCTGGTTTTCACTTGCTCACAGGCATAAGCACACGACATAAGCGTGAGCATAAGAATAACAAACACGCTTGTTTTCGCTAGGAATCACAGCTACATAGGGCAACATAAGCATAAGCATAAGCACAAGAATAACAGACAGTGTTCATTCTTCTTGTGCATATGCTTATGTCATCATGCTTATGCGCTAGTGAAAACGAGCCTTAAGGGCTTATGATTAAAAATGTCAGCATTTCAAAATTTGCTGTGGCAAGTTGATTTACCTTTAATTTTTGAACTTTCCTGGAGATGATAATGTGTTTCTTGCCCATTGACACACAGCGATCGTTGCAGCACAACAGTTTCTTAAAAGAAACTAACAATCAATAACTTGAAACACTACATTTTTCATTCATTACTTGTAGCTTGGGCTGAAGAAGTGTGCTGATACAGTCATCGGAATACCAGGAAGATTGAGAGGAATTTCTGGTGGAGAAAAGAAACGATTAGCTTTTGCTTCAGAGGTACATAACGTAATGACAACATGTACATTTATTACTACTCAATTCATTGATATGCGATCCTTTGAATCAATCTTTGAGCAGTTTTTGATGGTCTTCTGTCAATCAAAACTCATTAATGGCCTTTCTGGAAGCCATTTTTTAAATCAAACCCTTCGAAGGCATTTATGTAATCAACCTTTCCATATATTATAAGGTCATTATCAGTTTGACCGAAGCCCATCGCCAACAGGTCGCGCATCACTGAATCTGATGGTAACCAGAAAATTACTCTGCTGTGATCTAGCATTGTCTAGAAATAAGTTTACCGTTCTTCTTCCAGGTGCTAACAAATCCTCCATTGCTGTTTGCTGATGAACCAACATCTGGCTTAGATGCTTTCATGGCACAAAGTTTAATAGCGTCACTTCAGCGACTCGCAGCCAGCGGTCGAACCATCATGTGCACCATACATCAACCCTCATCTGAAGTGTATGCCATGTTTGACAGGTCATCACAAAGAATCCCTTGATTGGTGCTTTATTTTCTCTTATAGATTTTTTTTAAAAAAATAGCTATCCACTCCAAAGATATAGCAGTATGAAATTTGAATTTCTGTCATAGCACGAATTTCCAAATGTTTTAAATCTTTGAGTGGATAGACATATTGCAGTTTTTTTTTCACTTTTGAGATTCTTGCACAAAGTTATTTCAAATGTGCCAAATTTGTGACATCATTTTCCCACCAAAAATGCCACAATCTTAAAAACTAAGACATAGGATTTTAGAGAATGACAAGTTTCAGGATAATTGATTTTAATTAAAACTCTGGCAGTTATCAGGACAGTACATCTTTCGGCATCCTCTGTGCCCGCTGTGAGTTTGCTTTTATAAAATTTTTCTCATAAATATAGGCATGAATCCAAAACTTCACAGCCGTGTTTACATACTCTAATCTAAACAAGCCTATCGACCAATGAGAGTGCACGTAGTATCACAGTTAATTAATAAAAAAATATTTTGATCATAGTCCTGACGAGGTCGCATGCATGGTCATTGGCTTTGATTTATTGAGTAAATGTACAACACAATGTTAGCGAATTCATTGGACTAACATTACACCTGAATTTTATTTTTCAGTATTTTGCTGTTAGCTGAAGGACGGACAGCATACATGGGTTCAACAGCTGAAGCAATTTCATACTTTGGAGGGTACAGGCTAAATCAATTGTTCAGAGCTTTTTATTGTATTCCAGGCTGAATCTTTTTTTGTGCATTTAGATGCATGTGAAGTCATGTAAATTACCAACTAAAGAAGTTTGTGAAAAGTTAATTAATTTATTGTTTTTAACTAGTACAGAAGTGTTGACGATTGGATCAAGGGTTGCAGTATATTAAAACCTCAGACATGTACTGTCTTCCTGTTGCAGCCTTGGTTATCCCTGCCCTGTGAATTTTAACCCTGCAGATTATTTTGTTCACACTTTGGCTATTGTACCTGGAGATGAGGAAAGATGCAAGGATAGAGTAAAGGTAATAAATATATTGGACGCAGGGTTTAAATGTCTGGTTTTGGACCCTGAAGGTGACCCTAGATGTGCCATCGGACAGGTTATTTGCCCAGGGGCAATGAAAAAAATGCTGGCGACTGCCAGACGTCTGGGCACCAGTTACTCAATTAAATGTCACCAGTTTCTCTGAACCCCATTGGGTCCTAAACCGGACTTCCTATATTCAACATATGTAAGCCAGAAAGGTTGAAGGTAAAGTCTACATTGAGCCTAGCCCATACCGCCGGAGCTAATCCTAATTTCCGTAGCGTGAAGTGACCGGGAGTATTTGTAACCCCCCCTCCCCCCGTCCTGGATTGGGCTAGTCCACCACAGGGTTACCCCCAGCTTTGTTTTACCGATACCCAGTTATACACCGGTGTGGAGAGAGGCACTAGCTGTGAGAGTTATTATAATAAGTTTTTTCCCCAAAGAACACGACACCCTGGCCGAGGCTTGAACTCAGAGAGAAAGTTCAAGAGAGAGTGTGTCCAAAATTTGGGATTTTTAAAGAAAAAGACTCCATTACTTTGTGTTTCCCCAAGGGCTTAGTCCTCTGATTGCCTGTGAAATCTTTATATCACCGGAAGAATTTTGCATTTCTCCCGAAACAGGCCGTCATTGAGTTGACACCCCCTGTAAGATCTTATCTGTGCCCTCTTCACCATCTATAGGAAATCTGCGATGCATACAGTGAAAGGGCAGCAGAAGAAGCCAAAGAAGAAAATGGATTAAACAGACAGGTTAGAAAAAAAAGATTGATTCAGAGGTTATTGTAAGTCATATATAGCACAATAATAATATTGCAATCAGCAGATGTCCTCTTTAGGGGAATCGTTGTTTACAATATTTGCCTCATTAGCATAAGCGATTCAGTTTCTGATGGAGCTACAAAAAAATCAGTTCTGAATTTTGAAAGTTCATAGCACCATTAACTCTGCCAATGAATTTCAGCTTGATGTATTGAATTCTTTTTGTCTGACGCGGGTTTAAAAACTAAAAATTTTACAAGCAATGTATGAGCTCATTAGCGCTTTTGGCACCCAGAAATTTTGGAGTTTTTGAAAGACAATTTCTCCTCGAATATTACACGCAAATAGCTAAAAATTTCAGCATATATTCACTGTCTAGCTCTTTAACTGTTTGGAGTCCTTTCATATCTAGCATGTTGCCTTCTGTATGCCAAGCCGTATGCTAATGAGAAAAAAGGTAAACAATGACGTCAGCATAAATCCCCCTATAGGCAGTGGTCTGTATATATACCAATACAAGGAGCTCTTATTTTTTGGTATTTTTTTCTTGTATTTTAGGATTCCTTCAAGGAAGATGTTTATTTTGTGAAACGCTCACCGTAAGAAACATCCTTTGTTTACATTATGTGTTTTCTAGCGGGGCTAAAATGCAGGTAACAGGTCACAGGTTGAAAACAGCAACTGTGAAATCTGACCTGTGACCTGCGACCTGTAACCTGTGACCAATGGCCTGCATTTTAGCTGCCCCACATGTTTTCTGTACTCGTGAACCAATTTATCGCGCCTAACTGAAAAAAATTGTGGTATTATGAACAGCCTCAACTGACACAATTTATAATGCAAGAAAAGAAACATTCGTCTAAATGACAGTACTTCACTTGAATTGCCTGATTTTCAAAGAAAACGATGGTATTGTGTTTGACAAACATATCCAGGCACTGGAACACGGAAATCTTCGGATGGTCTTCAGAAGTATTCGTAATGTCCTCCGGAATCTGTGAAAGACTTTGGAAATGATTGGGTCATCTTCAAAAACCCTGATATAAATAATCTCTCGCTTTTGACTCCAAAAAATGTTGACAGGCCTGTATATAGTATTTATTGGAAGTACTCATAATTGCCAGGGGCTTGTAGTAGCTATTATTACATTTGTTAGACTCTTAATTCAGAGAGTAACTTTAATCTCATTTGCCATGCCCTTTTTGACAGAAAATTGGTGAAGCGGTATGTGGTACTTGTCTGTTATTGGGACGAGGATACCATGCAATGGAGGAAGGGGGGGGGGGGGGGTGGGGGGGAGGTAATTAGCAATATATTCCTTGCCCCTTCCAGGGGTCCATTAAAGTGCCACTATGATGAAAAAATGTTGTTCTTGTTCTCTTTCAATTCCGATTTGATGTTTGACAAAAATGCACCATGCCGATTATTGCGCCTCAAGTTCAAAATATTTTTTTTTTAAACGACGAATTCTTGTTTAAACTGTCCGCCATTAACAGACTCGACTTCAGTCGAGTTGCATTGAGAGAGCTGGATTGAGAAAGAAAATGACGTCATATACTCACTAGTTTATTTCTGCAATGTGTGAACCCAGCTGATTAGTATGCAGCACGAGCGTTTAGATGCAAGTTGCTGCTCTGCATACCAAATTAGCTGGGTTCACACAGTAAAAAATTAAACTAGTGAGTATATGACGTCATTTTCTCTCTCGATCCAGCTCTCTCAATGCGACTTAACTCGCCGTTAAAAAAAACGGACTTATTTTGAAAATTGAGGCGCAATAATTGGCATGGTGGGAATTGAAAGAGAACAAGAACAACACTTTTTCATCGTAGTGGCACTTTAATGACTGACTTCATACGGCTAATCCTACTGACCTTCTTAATGAAGCACCTGCAGCTGTTCAAACAGCATTTTTTTAAATTTATTTTTTGTGTTCTACACCATGAAGGTACAAGGCATCGTGGTGTCGACAACTAGGTGCAGTGTTGTGGCGGTCTTGGATCACTAACAATCGAGACAGTATCATCTTCAGAATAAGAGTTTTTCAGTCAATTGTAAGTTTTTTTTACCTTACGTAAGTACAATTTACAATTAATAGGTAAAAGTCCTTGGTTCCTCTTCAGACTAATTCTGGTAATTTTTAACTTCGGAAACCTTGTACGCTTTTGGGACAAAGTCAGTTTACAATCTTTTGAAGAATTTTTGGTCAACCTTAAACAACTTTGAGAGACTTTTGGTAATCATTGGGAATCTTCGGATCAACTTTTGAAATCTTTGCCGGAAGACTTGAGGCCAAATTTGGAAACTTTCTGAAGTCTTCTGGTCAACTTTGGAAATTTTTGAAAGGCTAGCTCACCTTCTACGTTCTTGGAAAGACTTTGGTAAACTTTGGAAATTTAGGAGGGCTACTTTACATCAGAGAATTCTTTGAAAACTTTAGAAAAAAATAGGATTAAGTATACTGCTCTCGTCCAATTAGAATCCAGTAACTTTGTTGAATCTATAAGTATAAGCGGGTAAATGGATAAAAATGCGACCAAATCCAAAGGAAATGAGCTTTTGTTTAATGTAGTGGAGATTTGGAGATAGCTAGAGTTTAACTGTTTAATTTGCTTTGTAATTTTAGATAACTGGATTGATTGCCGGATTAATCTACTTGCAAATACCTTATGATCAAGATGGCATTCAGAACATTGGTGGTGTTTATTTCTTTCTTGTGACATCTGCTTCGTTTTCTAGCCTCCAGGGAGTTATCTTTGTAAGTAGCAGAGTGCAGATATTTAAAATGTGCAACAGTAAGACTACAAGCCCGAATTTTCTATTAGTGAATGGTCAATGAAGTGCAGCCGAGTTGGCTATTGTGTAACACAGGAAATCCACACGTTTTTTTTTGTATTCCTTGTG
>OX393566.1:22588295-22698464 GCA_947652115.1 Blastomussa wellsi | reverse complement strand
GAAAAACAAGTAAACCAGTGCAACAAAGCTGATACTTCGTGAAAAAATAGACCTTGCGAGACATCAACACGACCAGAACCAATAGTGCAAGGTCCCTGGCTGTTTTGAGCTATGCTGTTAGCTTTTCGTAATCACAGTTATAACCATTCTGCCGGTATATTCATTCTTAACACCCAAGTGAAGTCGTACAATTCGTGATTTACCCATTTGCTAGTCTCCCCGCCCTTATGGCGGGACGACGCCTGACACTTCAGACTACCCATTTCCCTGTTCGCTCTGTCGATCTTTTATCAGAGTAAGTTCTTGCCAACTGAACTGTGACACGATTACAACGCCATACCAGCCTTGGCGATTAATACAAATGATTTTCTTCTGTGCCTTTCTTTTCTCATACCGGCCTTACTTTTGCTCGTGTCTTTTCAAGATTCTCTTTATTTGATCAACAGGTCTGCGGGATGATTTTTTGCGTTTCCTTGTTTGTTATGCTATCTTTATTCTGATTACTAATGTGGCTGTTTCATTTGGTAAGTGTTTCGTTTGGGAAGAACGTGTTTTTATTTAGTTATTTTTATTTACGTATTATTATTATTACTATTATTATTATTATTATTATTATTATACTTTTCTCGTCATCTCGCTTTTAATATTGTAGTCTTTCTAAATTTTTTAATCGATTGTTACTAAATTTAGTACAAATAGTTTGTTCAATTGTAAATAAAGGTTTTATATTTAAAAAAAAAACAAAAAAAAAATTATTATTATTATTATTATAATTATTAAAATTATTTATTACTGTTATTATTTATTATTCATTTAATGTAATTATTTATTTATTATTTATTATTATTTATTTTTTGAGAATAATGTGTATAAAATTGCCATACTTTCCATTTTAATTCAATATTGTAATCTCGAGAGTGAGTGGTTTCCATTTAATTTACTATTTGTAATCTTGACAGTGAATTTTGAATAAAATTATTATTATTATTATTATTGTTATTATTATTATGATTATTGTTATTATTGTTATTGTTATTGTTATTATTATTATTTATTATGGTTATTATTATTGTTATTATTATTATGATTATTATTATTATTGTTATTATTATTATGATTATTATTATTATTGTTATTATTATTATTATTGTTATTGTTATTGTTATTGTTATTGTTATTGTTATTGTTATTGTTGTTATTATTATTATTATTATTATTATTATTATTTATTATTATTATTATTATTATTGCAGGTTATATCGTATCAACTATCGCACCAACTATCACGGCAGCGACGTCTCTGGGCCCACCTCTCATGTTACCTCTGTTGATTTTCGGAGGATTCTTCTTAAAGAATACGTAAGTAGCATTTAGGTTATTGAACTTTCTGCTCTAGACCTTTGCATAAATGGTGCCCAAATTTGAACAGCAATATTTTATTCATCCTCAGCCTCGTGTGGATGTTTATAGACAAAGGATTCTATGCGTGAATTTGAGGCTAAGGGTGTATGAGTATTGTAATTCAATTGCAGACGCCATTTATGCAAAGGGTCTATGGTGCCATAATATATAAATTTAGCCAAGCCTAAAAGCGGAGCTCCATATTTTTTGCTGATTCTTGATAATTTGAGAATCTACAAGAAAGATTTCATAGCCAAAATAAATCAGTAAACTCAAATTGTCCGTCAGTAAACTCTAACAGTCCGTTGTCCCGTTCGCCCCCTGTCCAGAGTGGTGAGAGAAGGAGGAAGATCAATAGAGACTGTTTTCTTTTGAAAGCAATTGCAATCATAAAATTTGTATTTGCTCCTACAGGACAGTGCCTGTTTATTTTGTGTGGCTCAAGTACATTTCATGGTTTATGTATGGCTTTGAGGCTGTTATTATCAATCAGTGGAAAGACTTTGGTCCGATAGGTATGTACCGATAGCTAGGTATGTATGTAGCCGACGGCATAATAGTCAAGTAGCCGGTGGAACTCCGGCACCCGCCGCCTTGTTTTGAAACCCCTGCGGGGATGTGGTTGTAAATATTAGAAAACTGGTCGTTCGGTAAAAAAAGGAGGTTTAGCTGGAATGACGCCCCTTACCCCAACTCCCATTTTTTCCGCTCGCAGTTTTCTCCCAGTAAACCGAACGCTTGAGGTAGACTTTGAACCTCCTGTTTTTCCTCACCAATTCTCCTAATCGATTCCTTATCAGTTAATAACTTGGCGTTCGTAAACCAACTTAACCTTGGAACAAATAACGCTGCCAAATTCTACTTTAATTTAAGACGAGGTCATCTTTGCCAATGTAGTTGCCTTGAAATCAAAAGAAACCTTGAAGTGATAGTTTACTAATTAGGAAGAAAAACACCATTGAAGACTTAAGTGGTAACAATAAAGTAAACTGATGAGAAGACAGCAGGGTGGCTTTTGTAATGTGGCTAAATAACATTTAGGCAAAGTTAACCTCACGACAAGTTAGGTCAGCGGACATTTGTCGCAGGTGGCCTGGTGCGACTACGTGTTAAGCTTGGGCACCTCGCGATTTTGGTGCTTTTGCTTGCTTGCACAATTCGCGTAGATATTTCGCCGCACTTAGCTTGCTTGCAGTGCATTCTGAAGCCATTTGTGCCCACTCCACCCTCCCTCAAGTTTGGATGGGTTAGGTAAGTATTGGTTGGTAAGTATTCCACTGAGTCACTCAGTGTGACGGTGCCTTGGTGGTGACCGCTCGCAGGGTTGCCATGGTTACCTCCTTGTCTGAGCTAGTTGTTGCCCGGCTCCACCAATCCTTAAGGCACCAGCTCCCAAGCTCATCTACTGGCGATGAGTTTAACAAGGAAGATTGAGATGGATTGTAATGGACAAACTTGAAAAATGTAAGCCGAACTTTTGAAGATGTCAATCAAATTACCAGTGACAGCATGACCCACACGGAAAAGAGGTGCTAAGTTTCGCTCAATAAAAGCTCTAACTCCAACACGCGTTATAGGTTGTCTTAATTCTAATTTTTCATTTCGCTGCTTATAGATTGTGGCCTGAATACGACTGCTGTGCCATTATCAGCTATGAACGGTTCCTCTGGTGGGATGGGTGATGGAGGATTTTGTATACCGAATGGCAACGCAGCGATCAAGTTCCTTGGATTTAAGGAAGTAAGTGAACATCAAGGGACCGTGGTAATTATGTTCTAAGATGTAAAAACAAGATGTTTTGTCCTTATTTTCATACCGTAAAAAGCCATCCTGGAAACGTAGCTCTCTGGTTGGTTGCTTGCTTGCGCGCGAAAATTGAAACATAGCAACAATCAATCAGTGACACAGGACGGAACTCAGAAAAACGGCGCCATCAGTGTGGAATTTCTCGCCGGTCTAATCATCCCTAAACCCAGACGTGATCATGGCAAACATGGCGAAGAAATTCGTTTGCGTGCTCTAATTTAAGTCGTGTTTTGCTGGACATCTTAGGCTGTGTTCACACTTGTTGCCCGCGCATTGGTACCAGGGCACAAGGAAAAAAAGTGTCGTGTTCAGACACTGGAAATTGAAATACCCTTTAATGTCAAGTGCCCGCGGGTACTTGAAAAAGCAGTGTGTCCACATTAGTTCCAATAGAAAATCGTGCTCGGGCAGTGTTCCTAGGCACCAAGTGTGAACACAAGGCATACGCCCTGGCACACTACAGGATGCTTATTTAAACAATAAAATGTGAAGTGTGTATGAAATAATTCACATCTGAACTGCTGATGTAGATGGAAGTGAAGAATGATCATCGCAGTGAATTTCCAATATAAGCAATTGGAAAGAAGAAGCCTGAAAAAATCAGGGCTTCTACCGAACCCGTGACCTCCGCGAATACCGGCGCGATGCTCTACCAACTGAACTAGGGAGCCAAACATTGCATGGGAGCGTGGTCAACTGATGATTTATTGAGTAATTATTATTTTTTTATTGAGTAATTAATTTATGTACTAATAAATTAACCTTGCTCCCAATATGTGATTTTTTAAGGCTTTTTCTTTCCAATTGCTTAAATTGAAATTCACTGCGATGATCATTCTTCACTTTCAAAATTTAAAATGGCCGCCTTATCGTTGTATTTGATGTTTTGCTAACTATCTATAGAGGGGGTAAGTTTCTAAAGAAACTGTGGTGCTGCGTCGGTGGGAAGTATAACAATATAATTTGGTTTTATCAACTGGGTTGATAATGTGAATTGGCCACCGTAAAGAGATTCAATTGCTGACGTTTCGAGCGTTAGCCCTTCGTCGATTCGCTCCGACGAAGGGCTAACGCTCGAAACGTCAGCAATTGAATCTCTTTACGGTGGCCAATTCACATTATCAACCCAGTTGATAAAACCAAATTACATCTTTTTCTATAGTTCGTCTAGCGAGCTCGCGAGAAACGTTAAAAGGCGGGAAATTAAAAAGTGGCAGCGCGAAGCCTTTGGAAAAAGTGTGACTTCTTGTAGTCTAGCGTTTTGACCGTCTTTTTACCTTTTCTTCTTTGATTCAGTTTTCTATGCTTGATGTGTTTTAACAGTTACGAAGCAAACTAATTTTTTTTCCATTTGTCTGTTGCAGGACAATATGTTTTTTGATATTTACTGTCTTATAGCTTTATTGGTAGGATTTCGTTTAGTTTCCTTCTTGTTTTTATTGAGAAGGGCTTCGAAGGAACAGTAAAAACTCCATTCCACGTAGAGTAGGATTTACTCCTTGTTATTTAATACTCAGTTTGCATCAGTTTCTATTTGTTAGAAGGACACTGAAGATCAGTTCTTTGAGGTGAAACAAATTTCTTAGCAAACTGAAGTTCTCATGCAGTTAAAGTTACGTATAGGTGCAAGCTTAACTGTAAACCGCTAGAGAACGGGATATATTATGGGCGCGTTCTTTTGGGACTATTCTGGAATAGGAATACACGGAATAGATAATGAACGCGTTCTTTTGGGACGTATTCCGTTTTCGGAATAAACAAATACCATTCCGTTCATTCTACTCCCGATAGCAGAATTAACGGAATAAATGGAATTCGGTTTACGCGGAATAGACATACATAGGTATAGTTTTGGCGGAAAATCATACCCGGCCGGCCGCCCCAGGTCGCCAGGGTCGAAAAATTGGAATGGAGTGTCCAAAATATCGGATTTCTTTCTCTCAGTAAAACAAAAAATTCTTCGTCATCTTCTTTTAAAATATTTCTGGTAAATGTACCTTACTGAAAAAGCGTGGAAACAGCCAAAACACTGGTAGTTACAGCAAAAACCTCACCCATATTGCAACATTTCTAATTGAAAAGAAATTGTAACATTCGTCACGCAAGCTAGCTTGTGCGTGCGCAGATACAGTATTTCTCAGGTCACCTCCGCCACCAGTATTCCGTTTTCAAAATATGCGTTCTTTTGGGAATTGATATTCCGTGTATTCTGTTATCCCTCAACAGGAATGAGAATAGAGGGGGTGAGTTTCCTTCCGACGAAGAGCTAACGCTCGAAACGTCAGCTCTTGAATCTCTTTACGGTGGCCAATTCACATTATAAACCCAGTTGATAAAACCAAATTATATCGGAATGAGAATAGCCAGAATACTCCCAAAAGAATGCGCCCTATATAACCAGAGAATTCGTTGTAAAATTTGTAGAATAATTTTGTTGATACAGTGGAACTCTGCCTTATGTTCACCCCGCCACCTTGCTATTATGGTCACTTTATTTTGACTCTTGTGCGTCATTTTCTCCTTGAATTAAAGAACCTATAAAATAGAGCCACCCTGTTAACACGGCCAGATGTTTGTGTCCATACGGTGACCAAATGAACCGGGTTCCACTGTATACCTATACTTATTAAAAACCAGCCATGGTATATTGCATTTCCTGAGTTTTGATTGGCTTTCAGGCTATGGTATATAGCTTATATACCATGGAACACAAATATGGTAGGTGTACCCGTCAGAGAACAGCCGGGAAGCAAGAATATTGCAATTTTATGGATGATTTTAATAGAACAATTATTCCGTTCGAGCTTGTTGGAAATGAGATAGTTATAACCGGCTCGGCGCAATGCGCCTCGTTGACTATTCACCGTCTCATATTCAACGCGCGCTTCATGGAATGGTTGCTAAATTATTTACGTACCTTACGACAGCAGTTAGAACCATTTTGTAAGACTTTTTTTAACAGACGTCTAACTCATGGTTGAGTCAAGTGTGGAATTCAGGAAAAGGGTTTAGAAGTACTCAGTTAAGTCATCTGACATGGTAGAGTAAAGTAACAAAGTGTTAGCACTATCATGAGGTACCCAGTATGTTTTACAACCAGGCTACTTCATTAAGCGTCATCTCGGTGCTCCGTCACTTTCCTGGAGACAAAGATCCCTACTGAAACTTGTTCTTACCCCCTTCCCTCCCCCTCCCCCTCCCCCTCCCCACACGGACTCTTTTTGTTTGATAACTTTACTGCTGTTTAAAGCCTACGGAAAGTCGACGTAAATGTCTACTTTAAGAAGTTTTACGCCACCTTTAGCCAGATTTTATCTTTACGTCATGTTTACATCAACTTTACGCACAGTAGCGTAAATACGGGTTTAAGACCTTTGCTGAGCTTTACTGCATAGCGTAAAGTTTCCGTAAATTTCGGTTTTCGTGCTGTGTAGAAGTTGATGTTGCGTTGTACAATTCAGTTGATCATTGAGTATATTTAAGAATGTTTAAATGAGTGACAGTTGCTTCAAATCCTCGATGCGTATAATTCTTGTTGGAAGTTACTGGCACTAGCAAGTTATTTTTAGGTACGAATTTAATTTTTTTACACATAAATTTGTCCATATTTTATCCATATATCAGAATTACCATATCAGTATTTCCTTTTTACATTACGTTATTGTGTGACGCGTACGGTTCTAATATGAGATGTTGTCCCTGTGATCACCCCGTAGTTACTTAGGGGGCTGTTGAAATGTTAGGGCCCTGTGAAAGCAAGCTCAATTAGCGTCTTCGATGGCGATCTATAAAACTACTACAATAAATTTCAATAAATCTGAGGTACATCATAAACTATAGATAATATATAGTCGTGAAGCAGGACTCTCTTCTCTTCACATGGATTAGTGTATTAATCATAATCGATCCTTACGAAATAGATTTAGAATTTTCAATGAATGTTATTTAGGCAGAAGTCTCTTTCGCAGCCGTTGATAGGAAGTTAAGAAACCACGACGGCGACGCCGAGAACAACGTCGATTAAAAAAATGAATTTATATTTTACCTACGAATCTCGCGATACTCTAAAGTCATTTAGTCTGTTTCTTTCTGTTTCGCTCCGACGAAGGGCTAACGCTCTAAACGTCAGCCCTTGAGTCTCTTTACGGTGGCCAATTGACATTATCAACCCAGTTGATAAAACCAAATTATATAGTCTGTTTCTTACTGTAAAAACTATCTCAAAACTCCGTCTGGAACATAGTGATAAATTCGAAATAGAAATTAAAAAAAAATAGCCTTCGTTTTTCACGTTGACCCGACAACGCAGAATTTGGTCATTTCACGTTGTTGTTTTGCAGAGGACGGCAAAGAAATCTATGTACCAAGAACTACAACGCACGTGCAAAGCCATTGTTCTGCGTATTAAAAATTTGCTTAGCGACGTTTCTATTGCTGTTGTGGTTTTCTTAAATTCCCTAATTGGGTCGTCACGGCTGCGCAGGAGACTATTCTTGGTTTGCAAGTGACGTCATCGACGCCATGTTGGATGACAGAAACAAAAGATTTCTGGTTAGCCTCTTAAAGGTTTGGTCATCCAACATGGTCGTGTGTACTGCGTCCCAAAGTAAGTACTCGTTTGAATTCGTACGCTGCCAATCGGAGGTACAAAATTCTGTCGCAGCGACAAAAATTCACCTAGTGTGTCTCGGCCGTGAGTTGTTCTGTCTTATTCGTGGCGTTCCTTTACAATAATATAATTTGGTTTTATCAACTGGGTTGATAATGTGAATTGGCCACCGTAAAGAGATTCAGGAGCTGACGTTTCGAGCGTTAGCCCTCCAACGAAGGGCTAACCAACATGGCGGCTCCATACTGGGCTCTGTAAATTTGGGCAAAACGTTTCGTCGAATATCTTCAGTTTGGGGTAACGCACAGTCATAAAACTAGGAGGAAATACTTCTTTTGCTATCTCCAATAATTTTTTCTTGACTTCATTGACTGAACGGTCTTCGATTTATTTTTTTGTTGCGTGACAGTGAAAACGATCTATTGGTGCTACTTGCTCAACCGGTTTTCGCATTCTTTTTAACGTTCAATTTTACGTTGCTTTTGAAAACAGCCATTCTTGATGAGCAAGATTAAATAGTGTAGTGTATTTTTAGAATATATTTTATAGTCTTGTAGAGGCTATTCGTTGCATTATACTTTTTTAATGAAATTACACTTTTTTATTGATTAAATAGTATTTCTGCCAATAAATTGGAATTAAATTAGAATTAGTGTGTACATCATCCTGCAGTAATAGATCGTTTCTTCGGGAACCACACTTTATTTTATGCAAATTTTGCACATATAGAAATGGTTATTTGGTGAGCGCAGCAAAAACGATTTTAAAGTTACATAGGGGCCATAGGGGGTCGGGGGCGGGAGCTTTCGAAGCCCCCTCCCCGAAGCCCCCTCTTGGTCAGAGGAGGCTTTATAAAAGCATGGTCTGAATTGGGACGGGGCCCAAATAAACGCTGGATTCTAATAAACACTGGGTCAACAAGGCCAAGATTATAAATAAACTCCGAGGTCGTCTAATCGCGAAAATACCGTTATAGCCATTCTGCTCCAATTTATAATTTACATACGCCAGTTGAGTACAATAATACGCATTAAAAACGACCAACCACGCAAATGCTTGTAGTCTTGTTTTATTTATATGAAGACGGTCAAATTCAAATGAAACGTGGCCATCGCTTTTAATTATACGTATACTCCTTGGTAGGGTATACCGCGCTCGGCGATCAGAGGGGGACAACTGAAATTTTCATTTTGTATGCTCCACTGAGGGTGTGGTGGCCTAATGGTAAGTGCACTGGACCCCGGATCGGGAAGTCCGTGTTCTAGCCCTGGCCGGGGCACTGCGTTATGTTCATGTTAATAGATACTAAAGAATTAATGCTGGGAGAAACTCATCTATGGTCTAGCATCCCATCCAGGGGGTGTAGAAATACTCCTGGTCGCTTCGTGTTACAGAAACCGGGAGAAGCTCCGGCCTGATGGGCCACTAGGCACCGCGTTAGCCTGCGTAGCTGACGGTTTATTCTGGTATTGCTCGATCGAAACAAGCAGTGAAAGCCACGAAACCAGAAGTCGAAAGGACCTGAGGTGTGGGAAGGGGGGGGGGGGGGGGGGGTGGCTTCGTCTCTAGGTTTGGCTTGTTTCCATCTAACACGTTACCAAAATAAACCGCCAGCTACGCAAGCTAGTGCCCCTTAGAATCAAGTGCGAAGCAAGAAAACGGTCGAAACATCGAAATCGAAAAGGGAACGGCAAATGTACAAATGTCACGGCACGTAGGAGTCGCGGAGGCTTGTCAACATTTTTACACTGCTACTTTGCGTGAGTCAACGGTGACCTTGCGCACGACCTACCGACATCCCGGTAGCATAATCTCGTTTTGACAAAGCTATTGAATGATTATCTGTACGAAAGGTCACTGGAGTTTCATTGGAGATATGGGGGACAACCACAAATATCAATCGCTTCTCCGCGGCCAAAAAACTAACGAAAATCAGGGATACTCCACCTTCGATCCTGCAGGTTCTATAGACAGCGGGTTTTCTTTCAGTGCAGACCACAGAGATTCAGGAACTCACGGGATTACCAGAGCCCCAGCTGTCAAAAGGGAAAGCGTTTCAATTTCCTGGGAAAACATCGATGTATTTGTCGCGCTGCCTGCGCCTTCCTTCTTAAAGCGATTATGCTTTGGTGCGAACGAGAATGAAAGACCGAAAAGCAAGCAAGTGTTGTTCAATGGTAGGTGAACTATTTCAGAGCTATTGTGGAGTCTTGCCCCTAATTGTGGGCGACCAGGTAGCAAAATTGCTTGCACGCAATTTATGCGTCGAGAATTTATAAGCTGATAAGTCACTATGCAAAATCAAATGCTCTATATATTGCGCGAGTCTTACATTTTGTGAAGAAGACCAAGATGTAACCATTTTACTCTAAGTTAGTAAACAGATATAAAGACATTACAAAAAGAGTAATTTACAAGGGTTATTTCTGCATACCCCTTTGATTTCTACTATAATCAGCTATAATCACACTGAAATCTAACGGTAAATTAATGAGCTGCATCCTCTTTTTGAGAATTAGACTTTTACCGTCTCTTAGGCACGTGAAAGCTCTTTATTGTTCTCGACTCCGAATTTTACAAATATTACGCAACACCAATCCGTGATTGCGCCTAGACTGTATAGATTGGCAAGCTACTAACTCTTGGCTGTTTATCAACGGAATGAACCCCGGTGAGGTGTGCGTTACTCACAGCGTCATCAAAGTCCCTGCTCGCCACTACATGTACACATTTGGCTTACTTTATGATTAATCGCTATTTTCCCATTAGATCATAATCAGGCGCCTCGAATAACTTTCCTCTTTTTCTTTTACAGTGAGTGGAAACGTAGCAGCTGGTACTTTGTTGGCTGTCATGGGCGCCAGGTAGGAAACAATTGCACAAATTGCATATGCATAAATTCTTGCTGCATGGGGAGCTATTAACTCATCCTCGGGGACCCAGGTATAAATATTTGATTGTAAAGACTTGCTTTCAGTTTTTTTATACAGTGATTCTTCCTACGGCATTCCTGGCCAGTGCGCGTGGCAGTAACAAAATACAACGGCGCTACGCCAAGGGCACTTTATAGAAGGAGCGATAAAAACTCGATACCACGGGAAAGAACCGGGGGCAAAAAGTTTGAATGCCGCAAGGAGCCCCTGGGGAAAGAATATTACCGCGCCAGGCCGAACAGCTTTTTGAACGCTCTCTGCTGATTGGGCAGAAAAAAAAATCCCTTTGTATAAATACCGTAAGAAAAAAGATGGCGGCTGTACATTTTACTACAATACCTTGCGAACCAAACAAGGTAGACAAGGTATGGTTTAACGGAAGACGTTCCTGTACTAACAACATCGCTCTTGCCGAGTTTGAATGACTGACATTGAATGACATTTCTTTGTGTTTTTATACGCTCTTTTAGGGTTTTCTCGCGCAAAGCATCATAGGAAAATGTACCGGTCGCCATCTTTTTCATTACGGTGGATCCTTCGGAGTCACTTTCGGGTGTTCATACGCGTAGTTCTTGTAGCAGTCCTACATTCATTTTAATTTACATTCTCAGAGAAACTGAAAAAGGCGGGAAATCATTTCTGTCGTTATTGTTATTGTGACTGTTTATCGAAAAAGAAAATGTTGCTGCGGTTTCTTTTGCCGTTGGTTGTTCTTGTTGTTGTTGGTTTTGTTGTTGTTGTTGTGGTGGTGGTGATATTGCTGGTCGTGGAATTGATACTGTGTTGCTTGTTTTGGCTGATACTTCTGGTGATCACGGTATTGTGTGTTAACTGAGAGTTTGTACATTATTGAAATATGTTCTTGCAGTGGTCTCTCGATAAAGGTTTATAGAATAGCATCACTAACTAGATGAATCTAGCATACCGGTATCTATAATTTATGTGAAATTCTACACACGCTCGAAGGCTCGTACATATACCAAAAAATTCAAGTCAGTAACTTGTGGGATATTCCCTGTTTTCGTGGGTGGAATGCTTCGAAAACAGCGATTACGAAATTTTGAGCGTCGAAGTATTCCCCGCACAAAAACCGCCTGCTTTGCAGGCTATCCCTGTTCTTGTTTAACAAATTGTCACGTTGCCCGTACATTGTCATGAAGCGATTGTTATCCGTCATCAGTACTTGACAAATATCCAGCGATATACGTTAAGTATAACGATAATTCGGCCGAATTCTCTTAAAGCGCCGCACAACGGCAACCTTTCTTTCCGTGCGTGGAATGCGCTTCGCTGACAATTTTCTTGAATACTAAAACAATTATCTTGCGCAATGCCGTCGGATTTTAGCCAATTCGGCCTACGGCCTCGTCAGCTAAGTAGCAGGCGATATTCCGCGCGATTGTTACAGAACAATTTTATTCCATGCACCAGAAAATACGCTAACAAAATTTCGGCGGGATCGCAGCGCAAGATAGGAAGGTTTGGCCTGGGTAATACCGTCACTTAATTAGTGACTTAGTGATTGACAATATTTACTGTGGCATGCTATAACTTAATCCTTCGTTGATACTGACTGAATTATACCAATATGGATTTTGCTTCATAGCGGGGCCGGTAAAAGTACTCTGATGAATGTATTAGCTCACCGTAACATCGGCCAGATGGAAGTCAGAGGAACTGTTGAGGTTAACGATCGTCCGATTGGAATAGAGATCAACGCCCTGTCGGCTTACGTGCAACAGGATGATCTTTTCATTGGATCTCTGACAGTTAGAGAACATCTGACTTTTCAGGCAGGACTGTTATATTTTGATACGCAGCGTATTATTATTATTATTTTTTACATTTCTATAGCATTTTCTTTCAAACACAGAGTTATAAAGTCGGATTTTTAGGAAGCTTAAATATTTACAATAGCAATAGGCCGCTTTCGCTATATTAAAATTCAGCTTTTTTTTAAATTTATTTATTTATTTCAAAAATTAAAATTACAATATTAAGAAATTTTAACAAAAAAAATATATGTACAACAAACAAGAAGATAAGACAAACAAATACAGGTATCTACGAACGACTGAAATCGTTCTATTATTACTTAGTTATTTACATTTTTATTATTATTCAGTTAGCAAATACAATTACACGTACGTATTAACATGCGGAAGGTTAAAGTTCAAAAAGAGCAGCATTTTCTACTTTCCACTGTAAGATTGCTTTGTTTTGGAATTGATGTTGGATTGGTTTCTTTTCGAGACATTTACAAGAATAAATATATTGTTTCAGTAAAATGATGAATAAGTGTAATCTGTGGATTTGATGATCAGTTAACTGTTCGAAGAGGGGAATATCGTTAAACGTTATTTGCGCATTAGAAAGCGCGATATTGGAGATATTTACTCGATTAAACCACACTAAGGCCTCGGAGTAAAATGATGATGTAGTAGTACAGTCAAGGAATGTATGCTCTATGGAATCTGAATTTGCACAGAAGATACACGAATCATCATTTGCAATTCGGAATTTCAAAAGTTCTTTTTTAGTTGTTAAGATCTTGTGTAGGAACCTGAATGAGAAATCTCGTAATTTATTATCCCTAGTTGATTGGTAGATAAATGAGAATTTAACTTTCCAGTTTGTAAATGAGTTTGGATAGTTGATTCTCCAGTTTTTAATGCCAGTTGGTTTCATAGTGGCACTTTCATTTAATATTTTATAGAAGTCTTTGCAGCGCATTTTAGTTAGATCCATGGGAGTAGTGCTCGTTGAAGAGAATAGCACATGCGAGTCTAATAGTTCACGCAGCGTATTATGTTAAGGCTTTCTTAAAGGATCTCTGCAACAGATAACACTTCTTGAAACGTTTAGCCAAGATTTTAATTTTCAAGTTTGTCATATACAATCCTTTGCAATCTTGCTCGTTCAAAGACATCCTCGGTTCTTCGCAGTACATTGTTACCTATTTGATGTTTTTCCTTGTTGAGCTATTATTTCAAGGCTTCCTTTCATATGAAGGCAATTTTATGCATCACCAATGTGATTTCGTGGAGATCTTAATTTGTGATATTTTCTTTTCAAAGGCTTTCTTACGTATGGACAAACACGTTCCTAATAAACAGCGAACAGAACGAGTCCAGGAAGTGATACTTCAGGTATGATGCATTAAATGTCTCTAGACCCCCCTGTACGCAAGCTGATTGAGCGGTCCTGGTTTAGGGTTTGACGTTCCTGTATTAATATATATTTTTTAGCTTGGTCTGACCAAGTGTGCTGACACATACATTGGAATACCAGGAAGGTTGCGAGGAATCTCGGGAGGTGAAAAGAAGAGACTGTCATTTGCTGCAGAGGTATGGGTGCAAAACCCTGTCACGTATTTAGCTAGAAAGTCATTCCCCTGTCATCTTCATCTTAAAAATGCCAGACATCCGTGCACGATTGGATGGGTGTTACGTACTAATACCTGAGTGGAAGTTAAGTGAAAGCCGAGGACTTAGCTGAAATTTGACAGACGTAACTGCGAAGTCACTGAAAATGCGACTGATTACTATGATACAGCAATCTCAATCCATATTTTATTTATTGTTTCTTTATTTATTTGGCTATTTATTTAACATTACAAAAAATACATATGGCTTAATATACGGCGAGGTGACCTCTGAAAACCACCAGGCTTATAGTTGAGGCCACCTCGTACATCACAATATTTTAACAAAAGACAGTGCTACGAGTGTGCGGCTTGGACAAATGAATTGATTATTTGACTAAAAATTCAAGCAATTTATTCTTAAAAGTAGCAAAACTTGACAGAGTAGTTATTGTGGGAGGAAGAAGGTTCCAGATTTTTGGACGTTGAAAAAGAATTTAGAATTTTTTGAGATTAGTTCGACAATGATGCACTCGGTAATTATTGGCTGTTCTAGTGTCGTGGTTATGGGTTTGACTATTCGTAGAAAACAAGTTGATAAACACCGGAGGTAAAAGATATACCTTTACTAAAAGTGATCGTTTGGCCTGGAGTGTTAACCCGTCGTCTTCAGCCACCTGACATCACGATAAAATAATCTTTATATTGTAAACCTCAAAGCTGTACTGACATCGCCGTTTTGTTGATAATCAGATCATCACAGATCCTCCTCTGTTGTTTGCCGATGAGCCTACTTCTGGTCTTGATTCATTCATGGCTCAGAGTTTAATTGCAGCACTGCAGCAGTTAGCATCCCAGGGAAGGACCATCATTTGTACTATTCATCAACCTTCATCTGAAGTTTATGCCATGTTTGACAGGTAAACACGAAACTGCTACCTGGCTGGCCGGCTCTGTTAGTCACCAAACTTCTGGCGAGGGAAATTTGATATATAGACGTGGCATGTTCATCGCTATGAGAAGTTGCCATACTCGAGGAAACGAGTAATCACACTAAACGAAGCCATGCTTTTAATGCCTGCTCCCAAGGATTCTGGGAAAGCCCTAAAAACTACTTCATGTAACATGGCAGATCTGTACCATAAGCGAGCTTTTTTAGGAACATGAAGAATGAGCAACCTGTCAATGTAAAATAGAACTTACATATTGTTCCGTAATTTCATGATGTTCAAATGTGTAAGAAGTCTCTTTACATGTACGCCTTCGTTATTCAAGCGAAACACGATCTTTATAAAAAAAAAACCCTCTGTAACAGACCCACTGAAACCCTACCCAGTGGGTTATTTTCCCCTACCCAGCGGAAATTTAGTCTCCCCAGTACCCAGTGAATATTTTGATTTTACCCAGTGACTGTGCGGTGTGACCCAGCGTATTTTGTTTGCAAAAAAAAAAATAATAATAATAATAAATAAGCCAGTGGGAAACCAGTGGGAAATTAGCCAACCCGGTGACTTTTTTCCCGAAAACCCAGTGAGGATAAAGATTCCACTGGGTCTGTTACAGAGGGGTGTTATAAACTGCTTTAGTGTTCATTATTTAGATTATTCTTTCTCTAAGTATCCTGTTGTTGGCTGAGGGAAGAACAGCTTACATGGGATCCAGAGCTGATGCCATACAGTATTTTGACGGGTAAGTATTTTTCCTTCAATTACAAGACTGCGCGGGTAGTCTTATATTCTCGTTTCTGCTATTTTAGTGATTTTGTTATCCTCTTTTAAAATCTCAATCTACTTACATTTTCTGGCTCAGTTAATTTTGATTTCCTGGCGTTTTTTTTTTGTGCAGAGCGGTCAGTCGAGGTCAGCTAAGTTCTTTTCTGATTGTTCCCTGTTGGCTTGGACACGAGCCCTTTAATTTTTAATTAACGGGCCCATAGTACAAAGTTGAAATGATAAAACCTTACCAGAGGGTGAGCAACACGCTTGGCCATATGGGACATCCAAAACAGAGCGGCCTCCACGCACCTGTTAAGCTTGGCTTTTTCTGTTTTCTATGTTTCAGTGCGTACCTTGCATTCCAGCCAGGACAATTTAACTGCAACTGCAATCGACCCTTTATTGTCAACAAGTGAAATACAACCTACAATCCTCGTCGTTGTTTGAACAACAATAACGTGAAATTTCGTTACTATTACAATAACTACAAAATAGAAAGCTCTCTCCCCACAAAACCATTGTTGCCAAATAGACAGAAATGGGACAGAGTAGGAAACTACTACTTCTTTAGGCTCTTCCAAGTGTTAAAAACAAAAAGTGTCCCAAGAATTGTGACGCGGATTGTTGCTTTGATATTGTCCTTTACCCAAGACTTAATGGGAACAAAAAGATCCAGAGATATAATATGAGGATATAGACAGTACCACATTGAGCCCTTGTTTATGTCAACAGCTTGGGATATCCCTGTCCCATTAACTTCAATCCCGCTGACCACTTTATTCATACATTGGCTATTGTGCCAGGTGATGAGGAAAGCTGCCTCAAGAGAGTCCAGGTGAGATGATCGTTGTTAAAAAGCACATGTCTGTTTCTTTTAGCGATATTCTACACCTACCGAAACTCCAGTGTAGCATGAATATGTTAGCCTGCGTGCAGACGGACCTATTCCGTCTGCGCGCAGGTTACGGAATATTTCCGCAGAAAGATCTAGAATACACATGAGTATTCTATGACTTATGTGAGTGAATTTGTGATGGAACTGTCACAAAAGCAAGTTGGTTGGTCCAGGATGAAACTCTCGCGCGATCTCAAAACGCATGGTTCACTACCCTTGCAGAAAACAATATAACGCTGCTTAAAAGTGAGCATGTAACAGTTTTTGGGCCTTCTATCAGTACTAAGAAGAAATGTCGCCAGCACACAAATTAGGAGAAACCTGGAAATATATATTTTCATTGAAACTCTGCCAAGGTCTCTTCAAACTTGTAAATGGCCTTCAAATAGGATTCGCTCACCCGCTTTCCCATCGAGTCTTTCATCTCGAAGGTCATAAGTTCGAATCCCATCTGAGCCAATGAGCTTTCTCAGCGGTCAGCCAGCAGTTTCATTTATCCATTCGTTTTCAATTCGTTCAGGACATCTGTGATGTATACAGCGCAAACGAAGCCGAGCTCACGGATTCAGTAACTCCAGAAAGACAGGTAGAAGAAAGGAAGCTTGACGTCTCGATTTTTGTTGTTTGAATTTTACGATGCATGTGGCTACTTTCATTTTCGACTACGTCCATATAACTCTCATTCTGAAAGACGGACGCGGTTAGTCATTACTGTAGTAATGTGCATGGGGGTGGGAGCACATTCGCAACCTCTAAACCTATTTCCTCCCATCCATTTTGCGACAAGTCACTTACACATTCTTATGTTCAAAACAAATTATTACGAATGCGTGCTTTCTCTTGAATCGAATTCATGATCGTCGTTACCCGTTGGCGATAATATGGCTTTCTAATCTTGAAGGAACATCAAGAACTGTTGACGGCTGACAGTGGCTTACGATAGACAAGTATCCCAACCAAGGGACATTTGTTTTAGGGGTGAGGTGGGGGGAAACAATTTAAAACAATTCTCTAGTTAGTCGCTTCTCGTATTTATTTTTCAATAGCTGTTCTTCATGTAGTTTAACATTTTATGGGGATGCAATGCCGTAAAAGAGATTTTCGCTGATTTTTTTTGTAGGACTCCTTCAATGACGATGTTTACACCCGTTCACCGTAAGAATGTCTCTTGTTATTTCATTTGAACTGATTTTCTGCTAGGTTCTTCTTTTATACAGAAATCAATTGAGCTTTTATCAATAAGCTATCCAGGCGATTTTGAAATTTGATATAAATCATTTCACGAGGCAATTTTAAACTGCTTTTAAAAGGTATTGTTCACGTTTGGGCATCTTAACAGTTCGTTCGTTCGTCCGTTCTTTCGTCCTGTCTTGTTCTTTCGTTTGTTCCTTTGTTCATTCGTTCATTCGTTCCCTCGTTGCTCGTTGCTCGTTGCTTCGGTGGCTTCACACCTTCCTTGCTATGTTGCTTCTTTCCTTCGTTCCTATGTTCCTTGTTCCCGCCTTCGCAGATTCGTACGTTTACTCGTTCGTTCGTTCGTTCGTTCATTTGCGCACCCAACGTTTGACCTTTTAGGTACAAAGTGTCCTGGTGCAAACAGTTCCGTTCAGTTTTCTGGCGATCGTGGCTCACCTTTATTCGAGATGTTGTCATTTTTAGGATTAGACTCTACCAAAGCATAGTGAGTACTGTCGTTTGAGTAATTGAGTTGAGTAATTGAGTAATATTTGAGTAATTGAGTTGAGTTGAGTAATTGAGTAATATTGCACCTTTGTAGCGTTGACTAAAATTTTAACTGTGTTTTTTTTTGTCAAGTTTGTAGGTCTGATAGCTGGAATAATTTATTATCAAACGGTTATCAACCAGGATGGAATTACTAACGTGTCTGGCGCGGTTTTCTTCTTGATAACGTCCGTCACGTTTAACAACGTCGCATCCGTAATCTTTGTGAGTATCAGCCGTTGTTGGTTAAATTGGTTCAAGCCTAGATTGAAATATCCATCAAGCCAATGTGATAAGGCCATAGGGTACAAAAACTAGAATAGCTAACAATATTTACTGAGATGTGCCAGGGTAATCGTACGCGTGTGTTTCACCTTACCAAGTTCCACTTGTAAGAGTAAACATTGGCGTACGGGGCGGGGCTACAGCCCTCCCCCCCCCCCCCCCCCCACCTTAAATTTTGGATAACTCAGATTTTTTGGGGAGAAAGGGAAATTTGGGCAAGGCAACTTGGGAGAATTGTGTTGGGCAGATGGTTCACCCTTTTCTCCCCCCCCCCCCCCCTCCCCACCTCCTCCTGGCAAAAAACTGCCCGTACGCTTATCTGAGAAACTTGTTTTAATTCACGCTAGATTGCTAGCTTAGGGCCATTGTCACGATAATGCGCATGTGCAACCTTAATTCGCACAGACGGAAAGTGTTTTAACCAATAGAAACTTGGTAGGGTTGCGCACTACACGCTGCTACGAACCATCATGACCTTCTGCAACTGTTTTGAAGTTTTCACGTGCGCTCGAATACCTCCTTTTTGCTTTCATCCCGAGCCGCTTTGTGTATTACCCCTCGAGAACATCTTCTCACCAGTGATGTTTAGATGAAAATACAAGCAATATATTCATTTTAAAACTTCCAAAAATAATCAAGTAATCCTTTTTATTATATAAATAGCAGTGAAATACCAGGTGAGCTTTCGCGCGAAATCACGTGAAGATAACATGTTATCTTATCTTCACATGTGAAGATATCACCGTTGCTATGGTTATTTAATAAATCGCGCCTTTCGCAGCAAAAGTGAAAAGGTTTCGAAGTTCATTGAAATATCTTCCAACACTCGAAAAGAAATTTCGTATCTCCGCGCGGCCATGTAATATCATCTATACCTCAATTTTTATAGCTTTTGCAAGCCTCACGAAGTCGATGGAAGAGGATTTTAATCGCATAAATTAATTTTGATTTCTGGTTCGTTCTGGTCAACACTTAAAGACCATTAGAATTGCCAGCCTACGAGATCTGCTATAGTACTATACAGAATACAATTTAAAGACATCTCAACGCGTTGTCAGTTTGTTTTATCTCTCATGTTATATTTTATCTTATTCAGACTTTTCCTGTTGAACTCTCTGTGTTTTTAAGAGAACACTTCAATGGAATGTATCGAACAGATGTATATTTCCTGTCAAAAACCTTCGCTGAGGTAAGTGCATGCACGAAACAAACTACGGCCTACAAACCTGTTCCCTGAAAAGGCCAAGATCGTCTAATAAATAACCAGCTCCCTAATGTATAAGACCTTAAAGCTCAGCTGGTATTAAGCATCCCAGTGGCACCGCCATAGCCTTGAATTAAAATTCCACTTTTTAACACTCTAACCGACGCTAGCTTGGAGATTAATCGTTTTGAAAGAAATTCTAAACTATCCGTACGTTCTCGCTCGTTGATGACTTCCCTTATTAATTGCAGGCACCACTGTTTCTTTTTAACCCTCTCATTTTGGTTGCCATTGCGTACTGGATGATCGGTGAGTAAATATATGATCAAATTAATCAACAAATGAGAATTTGCAGTGGCATGTCCACACAGTGGCCATACATCCACAGATTGCTGGATTTAATTGGAACTACGAAATGTCGTTTTTTTTTAAGGAAAACCGGAGAATTAAGGAAAATATTTGGAGAGAGGACGAGAACCAACAACAGACTCATGCACAGATGACGTGTTCGGGAATTTAACCCGTGCCGCATTCGTGGGACGCGAGAGCTGTCATTACTCGCCCTCTCTGCTGTTACTAATTAATTTAACACTACTACGTCAAATGACTGCTTTATGTTCATCTCGAATCATTTGTTACACTTTCGAACGTGAAGGGAAATAGCTAAAAACTAGATGTCCGAATTTTTTCTCTAATCTATATGTCGACCTTAGCGAAAAGGGGAGCGAAATAAAGTCAAATTCATAAGTTTTAGCCATTAAAAAAATTATCATTCCAAGTTCTATTTGTCATAAGGAACATAATAATTTATGCATATGTTTTTTTCCCTTTAGGTTTGCGAGACCAAGTGCTGAGATTTTTCTTTGCTTATGGGATACTCGCCTTGGTCAGCATGGTCGCTGTTTCTTACGGTTTGTTTTCTTGCGCATGCCCGCGTTGAAATACTTTTCGTTGTGTTTGAAGGAATACCATTCTCGTTCCCAGAGGCCGCGATCCTTTTTGTCAGCACCAAGAATCGCGACCTCTGGGAAGGTCCAACAACACCGGAAGTCCGCGATTCACGGATTTCCCGTCACTCTGCGCATGCACAAAATCAAATCTGATAAATCTGATTGGCTAAAAGCTACAAAAGGAGTGCTCTACGTATGCTCACAACTTGGTTGCGGCCAGAGGTCTCGATTTCTTGGTGCTGATCAAAGGAATCGAGGCCTCTGGGGACGAGAATGAAGGAATACAAGCCTTAACGGCGACGGTTTCTGGCGCCATTTTGGTTGGGGACCAAACAGGGCAAAAAATACAGCACGTAAAATTTGTATTCCGTGAACTTTCTGACCTTGTTGAATTGAAAATTCAAGGTTTCGGGCAAAAGATCAAAAAAGAGTTTACTGATCAACTTGAGGAATATGCCCTTCTACAAAAGCTGTAATTATGGCTACATTTTCCAAACATTCGTCTGTAAAACCTAGCCGTGGTTAAGGAGAAACATTTTGTACGAAAAACATATTAAACATGTTATTTGTCGCTCCAAGACAGCTGTATCGTTCGAATTTGATCGATATAATTCCTTTCTATGTTTCTTTGCTTCAGTGAAATTCATGAATTCAAATAAAATAATATCAGATTGTTTATCGCCCTCAAATTATTGTGCATCAAACTTTCCCCGTGAAAAGGTCTATTGGCAAAGGCGACACTTGCTTCCGCTGTCTGTTTCAGATACTTTTAGGTTTCCTGTGGAATTGTCCTGTTTCGTAAGGTTGCTGTTGCCGCCAGATACACCTGTATCCATCATATTTATATCTTTAATCCATAAAGATGAAGCTTCCTATCTTTGCTTTGTTAGGTTACATTGTCTCCACAATGTCGCCCACCGTACCGGCCGCCTCAGCCATCAGCGCACCGTTGCTTCTGCCGCTGTTACTACTTGGTGGCTTCTACGTCAAAAGCACGTGAGTTTTACGATTTGTGAGGTTTTACCCATTCGGTTTGTATCCGCTGAGGAATATTGTTGTTATGCGTTGCATTTTTCTTAATTTCTGTTTTCATTGGTCGCAAGCCCACAACTTCAATGCAACGTCATCTGCAGGCAACATCCTTGAGATAAGGCTCTATTGGGCAGAAGAGCCCAATGGTCATTTTCCTGCAAATGATACTCTGGTCATGTATACCTGTGCTGATTTCTGAGAAAGTGGCAGCTCGTTTGGAACAGTTGGCGGAGAACGATTAACGTAATCGCCTTGTAGAAAATCTTTGCAGGCCAGCCAGAAAAAAAGTGATAAAACAATTATTTAATTCTTTATCGTAAAATATCGTCATTTCTCGTGGATATCTGTCGATCTGTTTCAGCTTCCGGTTTCGGCAAATAAATAACCTGCTCGCCTCTGACAAATCGCCATATTTTTCTCGACCTCGTCCAATAACAGTCAACTGACTTACTTGTAACCTGAACCCAACCATTTTGACCGTATATCGTCTGTCACAATTTTTTTTATTTCAGAACTATACCAGAATGGCTGTTGTGGTTACAGCACTTGTCCTGGTTTAAATATGGGTTTGAAGCTCTGATCGTTAACCAGTGGGACGGTTATGGAAATATAAGTGAGTAATTGAAATATCTTGACCTATCACCATTTTTGAAGTGAATGAAAGTAAGTGAAAGTGAACAGCTCGTCAGTAAGACAGAGTCTGGTATGAAAACAACAATGTAGCGACATATAGGACTGTTTAAAAACATGGTACTCGTAGTCAGGAGAGAAATGGTTTGTCACTGCCTGTTTTTTAGATCTTAATTTTAAAAGTAAGATCTAAAAAACAGTCAGTGACAAATCATTTGCATATCAGACAGTTTCTAGATCAAACTATATAGAGGTGCTGGACTGCTTTCCATTATCTCAGTCCAACCAGTCGGACCAGCTAAGGTCAACTGTTGCAAAATGGGACAACATTTTCCGATTTAACCGGGCCAACCGGGTGGAACCGTCATTTCCACATTGCATCCCTTTCCTCAGCCCGTCTGCCTCCGAGAATCTGCTGAGCTGAAGTGCGGTAACTAACCAGTTTGTGAGAATGGAAGGGCAAAATTTCGGTCCGATCGGTTCGACCAGTCAAAGTGGACCACCTCCAGAGGTGCACGTGGTCCCAAATGTACCTGTCGGAATGAACCGAAACGGACCTTTCTATTTGAATTCTTAATGAAATGACCGAAATTTTGGGGTAAATGGAAAGCACCCCTGGTATTTGTGGATGGATGAAAATCGGAGAACCCGGAAAATCCTCGGGGCCAGACGGTACCAACAACAGAAGAATTGGTGGGAGGCAAGCGCTCTCACCACTACGCCATCTAAATTCTCACAATGTAGACGGAAGAGATATATCTTTGGGTTTATCTGGTTACTGAACCTGGAAACTGATTTGGGTGAAGCTCTTCATATTTTCAGTTTGGCGACAAACTGTGTTTTGACCAGGCGTCAGGTCTGTTTGGTCGCGTGGAGTAGCTTACCATACATGTACTGCTTTTATCTTTTTTTTTTCCAGCTTGTGCTGCCAAAAGCAATCGAACAAATACACCTTGCATTGAAACCGGAGATGAAGCCCTTGTTTTCCTTGGCTTGGACAAGGTTAGTAAAGCCGGTTACTTACAACACCTCATGTGACTGCCTTAATCATGTGATAAAATCTATTTTCAGTCACGTAGGCAAATTCGCAATGACGAGGCTAATTGTTCATTGAAGGCAAGTTTCAATCTCAAAGACCCTTTAATCAACCGTATCTGAAAAATATGGCGATTGATGCACTATTTATAATTATTAGGTTAGGAAAGCTCTGAAACGCAAAGAAAAAGCCAAACATTGAATACACGATGCTGTCGGTAGATGAACGAATTGCTCTAAGCATTTTTGTGTGCCTTTTGGGTGCTTTCATTCGCGCGATTTTGTAGTAAAATTGTGCAGCCGCTGCATGGTAACGTTGTCAAGGTGACTCGGCACATTGTAAATAAGTAAAACTAACCTCATTTCGAGTGCTTTCCGTCAGGGTTCACTTCTTAAACAGAGGCAAAAGGCAAGTAGTAGATGACCCGATAAAACCTCCTCATGTTATGTTATCTCTGTTTTTGGCAGGATAAATTACTAATCGACATCATCGCTCTTGTGGCTTTGACTGTTGGATTTAGAATCATTTCGTTCCTTTTTCTGTTGAGAAAGGCTTATAAAAGACCGTAAAAAATAGGAGACATTGGGGATCAAGTAGCCAGTGATCTATGGTGAATACGCGCATCTTTCGGACCTGTTTTCAACATCAAACAATCACAAGAAAGCAACAATCAACTACAGCGAAAGCAGAAGAAGTAGCAGTAGTAACATAATCTGCAACGGCAGTACCAAAAACAATAACAAGACTGTTCATGATTCATATAATACATGTAGCATTATCACAGCTGCGATAAGAAAGAACCTAAATTGCGATAGAAGGAATTGCAATGAATCTGAGTTAATTTGTTAATTTAGGGGAATGTGTAATTTAGCATGCGTATTTTTTTTAAAAAAATTAGGGATTTGCTAACGCAGTAAAAACGCTTAAGACCAAACATGCTATCGTCACTTTAGTGTATTGGTATGGCGCTCGTTTAGGATATCCTCTTCATAGTTTTCTTCCTTCGTTGTAGGAATGTAGGCTCTGTTACTCAGATGCCATAAAATCTCATCAACAAAACGACTCTATGTGGGCGGAAAGTAGTTCTTACTTGCCATCTATAACACCCCTCTGTAACAGACCCAGTGGAATCTTTATCTTCACTGGGTTTTCTGGAAAAAAAAATCACCGGGTTGGCTAATTCTCCACTGGGTCCGCTCGTTTTCTGTTTTATTTTGCAAACAATATACACTGGGTCTCACCAAGAGAAAATGAGTTCATGAGTCATGGTCTTTTGGTCACACCGCACAGTCACTGGGTAAAATCAAAATATTCACTGAGTACTGGGGAGACTAAATTTCTGCTGGGTAGGGGAAAATAATCAATTGGGTAGGGTTTCAGTGGGTCTGTTACAGAGGGGTGTTCTATACGATTATCTGATCAGGCCTACTGAACAATCTTATAGTATTAAACGAGGGGAACATTAGAGGGTTCTTAACACCGAAATACCGCAAAAAAAAATACAAATACAAATACAAATACCGCCCGGCGCAATATCACAAAAAATAATAATAAATCGCCAAATATCGCAATTCTATCAATACCTTATCAGACAAAACCGCACTTCACGCCCTTATTTGGCTGATGTTTTTACAGGTAACAGTGTTCCTTACATCCTGTTGGTGCACTGTGAATATTCTTGAAATAAGTCTTCTCTGTTGGTCGCATGACTCTTGCAACGTCTACCGTCCTTCTCTTTCTTTTTTACAGTCATGTTCAGGGTATTTTGTGAAGGCCCAGATATTAAAGTTTCATTTCTTTATACATATACTTCTTTGTGGTTACAACTGCAAATTCAAAAACCGCCATGACAGCGTGTCTTCGCGGCCGTCGAACTATTAAAAGATGACTCCTTCGTTAGCAAGGTTTTAGCACCCTTTACTCCATGATTTTCCCCTTTAGAGACACTTAAAATTGATCGGTGTTTTTATTTTTTATATTTCGCCCCAAAGACGGAATTTTCTGTGTTCAGAATGAAAAACAAGGCTTGGAATTTCAGTGTAAACAAGTGCTGCGACTCGCCAAGACGCGCCATGATTTTCTTGTACATGTTGCACAAAATTCTTTTCAGGGCCGAAAACAGATTCTGATTGGTTTATTGGCCCTATAATTTACTGGAGAACAACAGGAAAACTAGGGAGGGAAAGGGCAGCACGTGCTTACCCTACCAGTTTTGGCCGGAATGAGAATTCCAGGGGTGGTTTGACGGGAACCAATGAATTAAGTGTATCTTGCCACAGCCGACGTACTAGTCCGCCGGATCAAGCTCTGTGACGTTAATAAACAAAGGAAGAGGCAGGGGATGCGTCTCATCTTTCGACTTGGGACATGCCAGCAACGCGGCCTCAATGCTGATTTCCACTTCATTTGAGGCTCGCGCGCGCGTACAAAAAGCAACATTAAAATTATATTTTTGAATCTGATATCGTGGCGCAACTTGTAACGGCGAACATTCCACTGATGAAGGGCCAATGCCTGAAACGTCTGGAAATTTAATTCAAACATTGGAGATTGGCACTTTTATCAACATGGAATTCATTTATTTATGTAGTAACAAGTGCCACGCAGCCTACGAAGTTTTTTAAGCTTCCCAAATTGCGGCCAACATATTTATGTTCATCTATATTTTTTTTGTAACCACCGTTGATCGGTGTCAAGCCCCGGGGGGGGGGGGTACTCCCCTATAAAAATGACGGGGGTGCTCGTCGTACCTTTTAGGGGGTAAAATTTGTGAATTGGTACCGCTTAGGGTGCAAAAATCTAAAATGACCGCCGCTTAAGATGTTGTGGTACCTTTTAGGGGCCTTCCGTATAGGCCCGCATTTGTTTTACAAAAGAAAAATAAGAAAAATACGATAATAGTTTATGAAAAATAATTGTAAAAATCGATTTGAAGAAAAGGGTTTTGAAAAAAAGCGTGTTTATCACTATAAAAATTGCCAGATCCAGTTAATTTATTACTTCAGAAATGGTACCTTTTAGGGGTAAAAATTACTCTGAGCCACGCCCACAAAATGAGATTCTGGTACCTTTTAGGGGTGTTTTCGAAAATTTCCGACGAGCACCTCCGTCATTTTCATACGGGAGTACCCCCCCCCCCCGGGTGTCAAGCAACAAACTCAAACATCGGGTGGTCTGCCTGTGGAGTCACGCCACAAATGGCGATCTCAGGGTATATCAGACACCTACAAATAATGCTACGCAAATAAAGCATCGAGCAAGTTGAAACATAGTGGTCCATTTACCAAACATGACGCAGATCGCTTCACTATCTTCGCTTGTTGAAGCTATTGTTAATGATATCGCAAAGAATATTACAATTTTGAAAACCGTAAATACACCTACCATTGAATAAAACTTGTCTCCTGGTGGGCCATTCTTTCTTCTCCGTTCCAAAACACAGTCGCTTTCGGCTGCTCAACAAATACCTGAATGTTTTCCCAAGAAATTGAAACCCTTTCCTTGGCGTCTTCAAACACTCCAGCATAACAAGGCCCGTTTGCATGCCCCTGATCGTCTGTGCTACTTGATATCCCACTGCCTATAGAACCACCAGGATCAAACGTAGAGTAGCCCGGGGCTCTGGGATACGTTTCGCTGCGAAGAAGCGAGGAGCGATTATTCATAGCTCCACGAAACAGGAAAAATGTCCAAGGAAAATTTAACACAGGCTTACTTTCAGACGATCATGTTACAATAACAAACGTCAACTTTGAGTCACGCATTGCTGCAACCGGCTTCTGGTGTATTTTCCATTCTGGCGAGCTGCCTTAGAAAATCGAAGCGTACAAATTAAGTTGTTAGCATATCCCACCCAATAAAATGTCAAAATGACACGATCTTTAGTAATCTTTGAAATCCACCGTGACAAACGCATCGAATAATGAATTTTTTCAAAGCTCCTAGCAGTAAAAGCAAACAAATTCTCTTTACTATTAAATACTTTTAAAACTTCCTATATGTCATTTTCAAACACGAAAATGTTACGAACGAGACCGTCGATTTAAGATTAAAGAGCATGACTAATCAATCAATCTTTATTTATGCACGGTAAAATCACCAGTTGAGCCAAAAAATAAATAAAAGAAGCATTGTTTACACGATTGCCGTGTGGGAATCCGAAATGTCGGAAATTCGAGATTTTACTTTTGAAAGTGTATTTAATCCATAGACAATCTCGTCCCCAGAGCCCGCGTTCCCCTTGACCAGCTGACCCATAGAGTACTAAGTACGCATGTATGCGTAGTTAATGATCATGCTCCTTGTACCGCCTGTGACGTCACCAGTTTGCATGTCAGCGGACTTTTGTGATTAGAATCTGATACAAGCTGAGACAGGTCTTTCCACAAGACTAAAAAAATTGACCGTTTTCTCATTGCCCATAATACACCTTGTTTACCTGCCAAAAATTTGCATAACCTTTGTTTCCCAGTTCTCCTGGGTATTACTGTCGTCCCAAGAGAATCGGAAGACAATGCTTATGCAAAATTTTGGGGGATAAACAAGGTGTATTATGGGCAATGCGAAAATGGTCGATAAGCAAATGCAAATCGTAATTACTACTATCCAATCAATCAGTCAAAAAAAAATTGTTACTGACCAATGAAGTGAAGCTTTTTTTAAAAGTGGTATAGTTTTGAAGACCTCTAGTAGTTTCGAAGAAAGTACCAGAGATATCAATAGGTTGTTTTTGAAACAACCTTTTAACTTCCGTTTTTGGCTTCTAATGACAAATTGACAAACCTTCGCTGCCCCCTCCCCTGGACCGTCAAACCACCCCGCCCCGCCCCCACCCCACCACCCCTGCCCCGCCGCCGAACCCCTTCTCGTCGCCATAAACTCTTCCGTTTCCGTCGGCTCCATGGTCGAGTGCGCCGAACCCCAATCTCGTCCCCAGAGCCCGCTTATCTTTTGGTTAGCACCAAGATCTTGGTGCTGACATTGGTGCTGACCAAAAGATAAGCGGGCTCTGGGGACGAGATTGAACGAACCCGGAAAAAAGGCTCTCTCGTTCCAATCTACCACGGTTACGTTTCTCTTTCGATATATCCAAAATGGCCTCTGGCGAGCTGTCACTTTACATTTTATATTGCTTCCTATTTGTAGTAGAAGTCGACAAGACCACTGCAGCTATTTGTTCGAAACTAAACGACTGCGAGTGTCGAAAGAGCAATGGTAAAATAATGAGCTTAAAGGCAGTGGACAGTGGAACCCCAGACGAACCCAGGTAAGATCAAAAGTGTGTTTAACAACTGCTTTAGAAATACAATTACTTAAAACTTTAGAGAACATTGTTTAATGAGCTTGCGGCAATTGAGTTAGTTCCACAATTTCCTGTTAAGTGAACATTTTGTTTCTAAACCAATATATCGTTTTTAGTGAAAAGACCAGAATAACTTGTCAATGCACCTATCAGTACTTAAAGGAGGGGGTTGGGGGGGGGGGGGGGGGGGGCATGGCGATGCTGGCATTTCTGAAAAAAAAAAGGAGTCAAATTGCCCATCCCTGGGACAACATAATTGGTGAAAAGTCTAAAAATCTCCCACTTTTCCACTATCCAAGATGGTAGCCATGTCAAAATTCCCTCAAAATCGCCACCCCAGGGACAAACCTCAAAGTCAAAATCCTGTGGCCGTCCCTTTCCTCATCCCCCTTGGACGTAACATTGATAGGTGCATATGGATAACTCATACAAAAATCTCCTTCCCCTTGCAAAGATACAAGTTCGTGCAAGATTTTTGGTAAGAATTTTGAAGATGCTGTGAAGATATTTTTGTATATACGGTAAGATAGTTTTGTATATAATATTGGAGAGTCTCTTTGTCTTGAAAGTTTGAAAATTGTTTCACTCCTGTAAGGTGATGACCATGAACAGCTGTACTGTCTTTCATTGTTTTTGACAAGATTTTCAGGTTTAAAGGGAACCAAAGAGGACCAACCGTCTCGTACTTATACATTTAGCTGGAATCCTTGCACAAAATTTTCAGATCATGATCCTGATGACAAATGTGAAAATGTTTTGGTAAGTAATGCTTTGGTTGTTCTGTGTAGAATATCTTGAATTGAGTTACAGCCTTGCAAAGAAAACCGTGAACACATGAAATATTTCAGGAATGTTGATTATGTATGTGGTGACCAATCATAGCAAAGTTCAGGACACACAGACAAACCTAAAACCACAAACTAATTACCGTTGGTGTTTGCGGTGTAGTTTTCTCACACCTGATTGCTGATTACAAAATCATTCCACAATGATAAACATTTCTGGTGTTTATGGTTTTCTTAGCAAGGCTGTAAGTCTAACAAACAGATCTGTTCAGCTATACAGGTTCTTTATGAAGTAACTGAGATACTTTGTGCACTCTCATTGGTGTGTCCTGGGGGTGGGGTCGGGGGGGGGGAGGGTTTGGGTATTCCCTTATGTGGGCTATATGGGGATGTGCCACTGGATAGGGTATGTTTATTGGCCCCTCAGTCCAGAACAGGGTATATAATTTGAGGCGAGTCCATCCTTAACAGGGTTCTAGACAAGGTATGACTTCAGGACTTCTGTCAAGTTTTAGGCATATCCGGTCATCAGTCGGCATGAAATAATTGTCAGAACTAGATTTAGCGCTATATTGTACATGTATAAGAATGTTTTTCTTTGTTCTAAGCAGGGTAGTTTTTTGACATTGTTTCTGTCGTAAATCATAAAATGGGGTGGTCAATACCTAAAAGTGAGGGGGGGGGGGGGGGCTATGCCATTGGAGGAAAAGAGTTGATTCCCATTGTTTTGAAATGCATTAGAGGATGCTTGGAGGGCAAATTCTGGTCAACCTGTAATATTAGCTAATAATAACTATATGGTATATGAGCTAAGTAAGTTTCTTTGCTATCCTTGGGTGAATTTATGTTTTAGGTGCAGACTGCTTTTTTTTCTGATGCGATGGTTGAAATCCATGATTCTATCTTGAATGCCTACATGTTTATGTGCAAGGAGCTATCAATAAATTGAAGTAATTTACATGTGACAGAACGCTTTGCCACTCTTTTCACAGCTTTCCTATTCTTGTTCCAAATTATATCTAGCTATGCCAACAAGATGGAAAGTATACTTACCCAGTTGCAAAGGAAGCTAACACCTTCACTGAAAATAATGATGGTTCTTTTACATTAACATACAAGCCAGTCACAGATGGTGGCCACTCCAGGTACAGTCAAACTCCATGAAATGATAAATGAACATGTCAATGACCATCAATTAACAGAAATTACCAGATAAACTTTCAGCTAGCATGCCTCTTGTATAAGAAACAGTGGGCTCTAATTCAACTCCTTGAGGTTTGCAGACTCACAACATTTTACAGTTCTGATGTTTCTGCTAATGGCATGTCAACAAAATAGGCATATATGAAGACGTTCATTTTTCTTAACAGTCACATCCATTATATGGAACTGCATTTTTAAAGAGATTAAATAGATATTATCCTTGGTACAATCTGGTATTATTTTTTGTTTTTAATTTGATATGATAATCATTGTCATGAAATTCCGTACAAGGTTTTGGGTGGGCTTATTAACGGAGGAGATTATATCCAAGGGGTGGGTTGGGGCTTATAAGCAGGATAAAAGAAAAAACTATTCAAAATGAGCCACAGCAATGTCGATAGGAATACGTTTTTAGTTTACTAGTTTTGAATTAAACTGTCAAACCTCATGATAAGTTGATTGCATTTCAATTTTAAGAAAAAAATTAAAACTTAACAATGTGAACCCAAGAATGCAACCGGAATTGACATTTGACAAGATTTTCATATCAGGATAGGCAATATATTATAATACGGTAGTCTAGCAGCTCTCATAAGCAGTTGCAATTGCTTAAGGGGCTAGGGGTATCGTTCCTGTTGTTTGTTCTATTGTTTTCATGCAGGGTGTCGAGCCATTCATGTGAGACCTTACGAGAGCTACTACATTGCTACATATAATGTAGTAATAAAGTTATTGTTCTGCAATCTTTCCTACAGCCCGGTTCTGTTAGAGTAGTTAATATTAGCCCAGTTCTGTTAGAGTAGTTAATATTAATAAAACAGCGAAAACTAGAGGGGGCTTATATCCGGGGGGCGGCTTATATCTGGATAATTTTTTTGTTTCCAGGTAGATGGGCCTATAACCCGGTATCATATGCAGGGGGGGGGGGGGGGGTACTTATAACAGAAATTTTATGGTATTACCTTACACAACAAATTAAAGAAATATACCTGGGTCAATTGCACATGTACCAAGGACAAAAATGATCCCCAACAGATCGTCATCCCTCTTCAAGAGAAGCAGGTTGGGCAGCGTGTGAGAGGGCTCTTTTGTCTTCTAAAGCCTAAACTGTTGGCCGTAAAATTTATGACCAACATTGTATGCTTCCTAAGAATGCTCTAACCAGCCGTTCCCTGCAAATGTGTTTCTTGCTGGATCCACCCTAGTGGTGTTTGACGTAGATGCTTATCTTTAATGTTCTTAAATGTTTAGAGAGTATTGCCATGTGGCAGTTTGGATGGACCTAAACTCAACCTAAACAGAGTCATTAAAATTCGTTGCTCTGCGATGGAGTGTAAATTAAAAAAAAAAACTACTGTACGAAACTTTGGCATAAGCATAGATATTCTGATTTGCCATCTTTGTAGGCCTTTTGGAATCTTTTAGTAGTCGGAGTAAGGCCTATAAATCAGAAATATGAATGAAATCATGCTAAATCTTCACTTTGCCGATGTTTTGCGTATTGGTAACTGCCGTAAGTGGTGGGATTTCTGTACGTTCAGTGCTCTTGGATGAACATTTTTTAATGTTAATCTTAAGTAACTAGAAGATTGTTTTCGTATGTCCTGTTAAAAACAACAACAAAAAAAACGCGCCCGCATGCATTAGGATAGTTTTCTACGCATTCTAGAGCTACCAAATCCAAAACAATCGCCGTATAGACACTAAGTTTTTTTTTTCAGTAATACTGCATAGTATATTGTCACTGATGTTTTGCAGAATAGCAGTATTTACGTTGGTCTGTGACAAAAGCCAGGATCCCGGGCGACCTGATACATTTAAAGAGGAGCGCTCAACAGGATCGGATTCATCAATGTATGTAAGTTGAAGTACTGCTGATGGGAATAACTTTATAGTGGTGCCGCTCTATGCACTCAAGTCTGTGTTGCAGCGTTGTACCAAGATACTCTTGTTTCTGGAATAAGATGACTTGAATTCACGTGACTGCCTATGTCATAACTGCATATTTCATGCACTTTTTAAAGAAAGATAAAGCGTGAAACAGTTGTTCTCTATGAGTTCATGTGCTGGACAAGGCTACTTGCATAACAGCAATAATTATTGTGGTTTAGTGCTAGGGAAGTTTTGTGAGCACGAAAGAGGTGAGAGAGTTGCTCGAGGCGATATGACATCGCCGTTGGAAATGGCGCCGTAGCTCGCGTGAGGAAAATAGAAATTCTGGCGAAGCGACTTGCCCACGCTATCAGCGACACTATATTTGCGGTTTGGGCTTGGGTGCGTTTAGTAATAACTTCATACAATCATGGAGGATATTTAGTTATTCGGTTAATCCTAGACATTTAAACTTTTCAATGATCGTAAATCTGGACCCGTTAAATTCTTTCCTAGCCCAGAGGGAGGGAATACTGCCTTAAATTTCCGCTTGGTGTGTGCCGCGAAGGTTGTTTAACCCTGACCCCATTTATGGATAAAGAAAACAGTATTTGATACCCTATTTAACACCCTAACCCCCCCCCCAAAAAAAAAAAAAAAAAAAAAAAACTAAGAAAGGTATGAACAGGTCAACCTGCAGCACATGCCAATATAGCCCATATATAGGAGTAGGTTCGAGAGCCGCGAATCGACATTCTCCAGTTTCCTGAGCCTGTGTTCTAAACTCAAATTCATAATTATACCCGATTCACGCCAGCAAAACATGTTTAATTAAACCAGGTTTAACAAAATGAAGTCAGCATCAATAAATATAGAAATATATAGAGTTAAAATAATTGCAATCCTGGTAGCTTACTATCTATATACTAAGGTATAAATGTACAATATAATAATGATATTTGAAAGTCAATTAAAGTATCTAAATGTGAAAAAGTTCTCTGCTCTCTTTGTCCTATAGATTGTGTTGTTACGGAAAAGATAGTGTTTTTGCATATTCTGCCTTAGGTTGTAGTTAGGCACATCCAGGAGTGGGCTGGGTGACAGATGATGGAGAGGATTGCTGGGAGATTGAAATTTTACATAGGGTTCATGGAAGCTCTATTTTGTGATTTCGTTGTGTTAAATTTGAAGGTGACAAACATCAGTTAGCAACTTATATTAAGAAATCAAATTTAAACTGGGTTTAACTAGTAAACAGCCTTTAAACGTGTCTAGCTTTGGTTGGCTATCTTCCATCAGGAGATGTTTACTCGGCTTACAGAAGCTCTGCTCCTTTTTATTCACAGATGACAACGTTTCATTCCAAATGCGTATGTGATGAAGGTTGCTCAGGAGAAAACACTTCAGAACAAACTGAAGGGCTGAGTACTGGCAGTATTTTACTCATTGTGTACGTAAATTTAAGCAAAACAGGTTTAATTAAACCAGTTTTAGCTAAATTAAAATCAGACTGAATCTTACATGGGGTTCAAGTTAATTGAAGTGAGTATAGTGAGCTTTTACTGTTAAGTACTAAATTTGAAGATGACCAAAATATATTAGTAACTTCTATGAAAATAGAAACGATTTTAAACCGTGTTTAACTAAATAGACACTTAAATAAAGTTTTTGATTGATTGATTGATTGATTGCTTGCTTGCTTGCTTGCTTGCCTGTTTGCGTGCTTGCTTGCTTGCTGGCTTGATCGATCGATCCACGATCGATCGATCGATCGATCTCGGGCAATTATTTTCACCTTTGATGTGCCTAACTTTACTTATTAAAAGTCTATTTAACAGTTTATTATGTAATGTGCTGCTTTACTTTGCATTTCATTAATTTTGGTATCTTTTTTTCAGCTTTTCTCTACTGCTTCTGTTTTATGTTGTTGCTGGTTTATTATACAATAAATACCACAGAGGTGTTGAGAGGTTCCCTCAAATGTTTCCAAATCATTCCTTCTGGGCAGATTTGCCAGTTTTGGTCAAGGTACGTATACCTCCTCGTGTTTATGGATAGATAGGTCAGTTTACATTAAGGCAAGTAACTGAACCAGTTGTTAACTTTGTTATCGAAAAACCTTCAATTCAGGGATCCAGTGTAGTCTTCGGATGTCCTACCAAATAAGCCATTAGAGAGTTTTAACAACTGGGACGACAACGGCAACGAGAACGGCACAAAACAATAAAAAAAAATAAAAAAAAATAAAAAAATAACTTTATTTAAGTGTCAATCTATTTAGCACCACTGTGCTAATTGGGGACACTGTAAATACGTAAACAAATATTGTAAATGAAACAGAAAATTCTTAAAAATCCCAACTGGCAGGAGGCAGACCAGTTGGCTATTTACAAGCGTGGAGGAGTTGAATTCGGGACCACCGAAGACAAATCCGTTTTAGTGGCAGGGAGGAGGACTCGAACCCGGGACCACCTGATTACAAGTCCAGCGCCCTGACCACTAGGCCACGCTCGCCTACACAATAGGTTTAATGAGCAAAAATAATCGCTCTGCACGTGCGTTTTATAGTTTTGTACATTTCTCGGCCGTCGTCTGTCGTCTGCAAAACAACAACGTGAAATGACCAAATTTTATGTTTTGTCGAGAACGTGAGCGCATGGCGGCAAAGTTTTCTTTCTTTTTCCTTACTTTAACGCCGTTCATAGTAATTTAGTTCCTGCACAGTTCTTCATCATTTTCCAAGTTAAACAAATTTCATTAATTGCCAAAGCGTCACAGAAACGAGAAGTTTTGAAATGACGTTTTCGTTTTCTTTGCCGTCGCCGTCGTCGTTGCTAAAACTCCCTTTTTCCAAGTTGCCTTCTACCTCTGTTTCAAAACGAGTTCCCGCGTGGCAAAACAAAAGTTTTCAATCTCTCCGGACTCAACATGGCCGCCGTGTGATTAAGGCCCACAAGGAAAATAGTTTGATTTTCAAGACAAAAGACGTGTGAGTAAAATTCATTTCCACATGAATGGTTGTGCACCAAGACCCTTCTTGAAACAGAGGTAAAGAAACCTTTTAATCAGTCACGATTCGTTTTCCCGCGCTTTACGCCGGCTGCATGTGTTTCGTTTGAGTTTTGATTGGTTCATTGGGTTTGTCCGCCTCCTCTCCTCTTCTGTGATTGGCCAGAGTGATTACTTTGGTTGTGTTTTATGAAAGGAAAGCAATTGTAAATATGACTCTTCTTCGGTACCGAAAACGTAATCTTATTGTTTCTTTTGCTTACTCAGGATGGCTGTGTCTTTTCATTTCGTGGAGTATGTACCTGCTGCAGAAGTTTGTACTTGAAAGCGAGTCGAGACTCCTACGCCGCAATATAGTCACTTGGTAGTTGTTCCGTTGTGATAACAAATAGAACAAGGGAAGAACCAAACCGAAATTAAATATGCAATAGTTAGAGACGAGATTTGCAGCTGAAATTTGTATAAAATTCTTATTTTATAGACTACAACAGCTGTTTTCTAAGCATTTATGAAGAAGGATTTAAACAACCGACAGAATTGTCGCAGAATTGTTGGTCGAGAGTCATAGTGTACGAAAATGATGTAGCATTTAGTATTTAGCGTAGCATGACAAAAAATTCGATTAACTCGAGAAATTGGCTCCACTTTACTATGAAACAAAATCTGACGAGTGAAAAGTGAGATGAAAAATTCCCACATTTGGCGGCTTCAAGATAAAAAAATGTGATTTATTGAGACGCCACGAGCAAGGGCAATTTGACACTGATTTTCTACTCGCCAAACTAGTTTTGGATTTCAAGGAGTTCGAATTATTGAAAGTTTGCTATTGCAGCATTTATTTCTAGCATAAGTACAAAAATGTCAATGATGCTGCGCTTCGGTGTCATCAAGGTACGTAACCGCTTTCAGACGAGATGTAAGGTGACAGCCGAAATGAAATGTAACAATGTCCTTTCCATGTTTTATACCTTTGGCATAGAACAACTTTCCTGAAAGGTTTCATCTAGTTTTCTTCACCAGATTTCTCTCTGCGAACTCAAAAGTAATGTCTTTAATATTCACATTTTTCTCATAGAAGGAACGTCTTTGATATGGGAGCATCTATTTAAAAACTAGTCGATAGAAATTTTTTTAAAATCTCTAGATCGAAAGTCTAGCATGCTATGTGTCATCCCTGAAAATTTCAAAGGCATTGAACCATTTTAAAAGCGCGGAATATTTATAAAAATATAGGATATTTTTGCATTCGCTGCGGAAAGTTTCGTTATCCGATTACTTGTCGACAGCTGGTTTGTTTCAGAGGTTTATCTTTTGTCTATATTCTACACATTTCTGTGCTTTGGAATCAGCACGTTTGTCATGCTTGACTTGCCGCGCTTGATTACCGCCTGGGCGATCGTGAAAATTTCAATCTTTAATACTGACTAGCAATTAGCATAAGGCTGCGGTGACGCATTACATGCAGCTGTGTTACAGCTCTCGTAAGTTTGCAATTATACTGCCAGTAGTTGTTATTGTTTTAGGGACAAGGGACATCGTTCCTGTTGCTTGTTTTATTGTCATTTCAAAAACGAGAGCTGCTGCATCGCTCATCGCAGTCTCACAGCCTCTCACAGGCGTCACCACAGCCCAATGCTAATTGCCAGACTGGCTAATTGCTATTGTATCGCGGGAACCAACGTGTCATGTTTGCACCGTGGGCTCAATCCCGTCTCGGAGGGACGGTTTCGTCGTCGACTGGTGCTTGTTCTCCCGATTGTTGACTTGGTAGTACAAAATTAGAAACATTTACCCCTAAAGTGAAAAGGGTTAAATATTTTATTTCAATTATTTAACAGGCATGTTAGGCAACAATTTCTATTTAAGTCATAGAACACTTAAATGTAAAAATTGACGGACCTTAAATATTAAATATTGTAACCGAGAACGATTTGTAGGATAAAGTAGATATTTGTTTACGTCAAACGTGTAATAAAGTTGGTGTCTTGATAGTTTCCTATCAAGTGTGCATATTGTATCGGGCGTTTTCAAACGCAAATTTATCGCTTAGCAATCCAACAAACGTGTGGTTAGTGTTTACATTAATAGAACAATGTTACATTTATCGTTTGCATTTATCTGTTTTCAAACCACGGAGGTATTAAAGACATTAAAGTAAAATGTAAAATGTGTAAAGTAAAATATAAACCATCTAAAAGCAATGGTCACGCAACACATCCATACGCACAACTTATTACTCATGGAGCGGCAGCCATAGATAGCTGTTTCGGCCAAGTGAGGGCCTCATCAGCATGGCATATAGTCTTCAACCATGTCGTCCTATTAGGCGAGCGTAGCGAGTAAACCGTCGCGAAGCGACGACCGCGAGTGAGGACTTTGTAAAAGTCTACGTCAAAATAAACCATCTGAAATCAATGGGCATTTCAACCGGAAGTCCGATATTTTCGGACTTCAAATCGGAACTCCAGTGAGGCCGAAACAGCTGTCTTTTACTGCCACAACACGGGTAATACTGAGGCTTTGCGCATGTGTACAATCCCCTCGCGAAGCAGCTACTCAGCCAGAACAGAAGCAATTCGCCGCCGAGAAAAGCACGTGGTCACAGATTCCAACCAGCTACGTAGGTTAGCATCACTGTCCACGAATTCTCTCTCAAAAACATATTTCGTCCACATTCTCTAACTGTTTTATTTGCCAAATTTAAATGCCTATTCTGTCTAAATTGTACTCCAACTGATCTCTTATTGTGTCAACAGAATGATCTTTGAAAAACCACCAACAATGAAAAACATAGCAACGCAGTCAATGTTTCCCTTCGTTACAGTGGATTCATTATTTTTTATAAGAACCATTCTTATAAGGACGTACGTTGAGGCTGAAATTAGCCAAAATTTTAAGAACGTATTAAGAACATTCCCCAGGCTGAGACTCGTCGATTAAAATGAACAGGCCATCCTCAGAAAAATTCCACTTCCCATCCAGGCGTTGTGGTCTTCTCCACCTCCCTCCCCCCACCCCCAATTACAGTGCTGAAAATGAATCCATCGTATTGTTTATGTCAAGCACTTTTTTGAAATTGCGTGGTGGTGATTTGGGGGGGGGGGGGTGGGGGTGGAGATACCCCCGTTGTAAAAGAACTTGGAAGTGCTAGGTAGCGGAGCTGATCAATTGCAACCGAGTGTGTGCAGTAACAAAGTTCTTTATTTCAAGAGGAACCCCTCACCCTTCGCCATTTGCATCTTTGGGATTTAGGTAACCTTTTCTAACACTGCACCTATCCCTTTGATCTTCGGAGAGGACTGCGTCTCTTGTCGGGTTATTTTTTTAATCCCGAATACCGGATAGGATGTCAATATAATTCATTCGTTGTCACGCACACACAGTCTTGTGTATGAACTATTTCGAACTGTTGTGATGAGCAGAAACTATTCAGCCATGATGAAAGCTTTACTCGCTTCATGTTTACTTTTCGTTCACAGTCTCGCTGAGGTTTGCCAAAAGATTGACCAGTGTTCGTGCAAGAAAAACAGCGGGAAGGTTATCAGCTTGTGGGACATCGATGGAGGTTCAAAAGGGCCTGCGTGAGTTTAGTCTCTCTCTGCATAAATATGTTCCATCGATGGAGATGAAAACAAGAGTTGCATCGTGTCGAATGATTTATTGGGTAGCTTTTATGATATTCTCTCATTTGCTTTCTTCTGTTCAATGTTCCAAATGTATGATCGAAGACAACTGAATTCGACTAATGCATGTTTGAAATTTGAACGCAGTTTTCGGTTTACCGTACCGAATACCGTGTATTCAGCCGATATGTCATTCTTTTGGCCAACTTCAAGTTATTAAATTCTGAATGTCCATGTTAATTCCCATACATTACGTCCGTTAGTTTTAACAATTTATGATGGCGCGTCAAAACACGATTCTCCAGGCGAGTTGAGAATCGAGAAAACTCAGTTGCAAATGAGTAGGTAAGCGTGACTTCGGTAACGACTCCATAGATTTCAATATTCCATGTTTTAATGGGTCATTGCAAATAATTTGATGATTTTTGTAATTTTCAAAGTCACGTACATATAAAAACTCATCAAAATTATAAAATTGTTATTAAAGTAAAAATCTAGCAGAACTGTGGTAAACAACTTTTCTCGTCGCCAGAACCCGCTTGTCTTGTGGGCAGCGCCAAGAACGTCGACCGATCCCGGAAGTTCTCATTTCCCGGACTTTCGGCCGTTCTGCGCTTGCTTTGATGTGATTGACTGAGAATGAAAACAACCCACTATGCGCATGTTCTAAAAATCGGTCCTGACCAGAGTCCGTGTTTAAGAAATGTTGTTCCGTTAGTTAACACTGGAATATATTTCAAAATTCCCATATTTTCTTTTGCACTCCCTATATATATAATCAGTCGATAATGATGCTGATTGGTTATTTTACAATATGTGAATTATTTTATTTTCAGTTTTAACAACATTGCAACTGTTTTTCCCACGGGTGTAAAGTTCGTGTTTGACTGGAATCCATGCACAAAATTTAGCGAAGGTGACTGTAAAGATATGCTGGTGAGTAGACGAAACAACAAGTTCATTACAGTCTTGGCACACTTCACCTTTTCGCCACAAGAGGAATGTAATTAGTTGGCCCCTTTCCCTCCCCACATTCACCCTCGTAGCCAGCGTCTTCGTTCCCCTTGATCAGCGGTCGGGGAAACAAGCGACCCTGGAAAGATCCGATTTGAAGTGCGAAAGTTTCGGAATCCCACAACCGCGCATGCCTGGCTTTCAAAAGTGTACCCACACGCATTCTCGTCCCCAGAGTTCTCGTTTCTCTCGGTCGCGTGGTCGGCGAAACAACTTAGCTAAACGAGTAGCTCAGGGAGTCGTGAATGGTCCGGGGAGGGGAGGGGGGGGGGGGGTGGGCTCATCATCATCATCATCATCTTTATTTAAACACGGAAAAATACATCAGGCAATAATAATTAAATATAAAAGCTACAACTTATTACGAAAAACTACGCATACAGATTAATCTTCTATAATTTAAAATATGACTAACTATTAAAGAAAGTAAATTATAAACTATATGCTCGAAATGGGCGGGGATGCTCGTCGTCTTGCTTAGGGGTGTAAATTTCAGATTTTGATCTCCCTTAGGGTGTTCTGGGGAAAACGCCATTATATTTCGTTATATGTCTCGTTTAGGGCCGCATGCGAAGGAATGTAAAAATATATATTTAACATAGACGTGAAAACTGCAAAGGACCGCGAACGATAATGCCGCTAGTTTACGTAGGATCTGCAAGAGACCTAATCAGCCAAAAATAAACTGTAACACAAACATAACTGCAAGGCTGATACTACGTGAAAAAGTTGACTTTGCGAGAACACAATTCAACAGAAACCGACAAAGCAGGGATGCAACCGTGTTACTGTATATTTTTAATTCGCTTTATTTACTCGAGTCATGCAATTAAAGTTTTCGTGGTTTTCGTGGTCTCTTTGAGGGGTCAAAAAATGCTTGGGCCGCGCCCAGATAGGTCTCCTTTACGGGTTAAATTCAAAATTTCCGACGAGCATCCCCGCCCCTTTCATGGGCGAGTTCCTCGTCCCCCGTGGAATGGACCCAACGAACTCGATGGTATTTTACTTCCGGCCATTTTGATTGTCTTCAAAGCCAATCAAAATCTATCCTATAACGGAACTTTCGAGAGTCTCTCGTTTTGTCAAGCCTGCGAAGCTTGCTCTATCAGATGACAAAATTTTTTGTTCCTAGTAACGTCATCTGGCGTCGTAAGAACCGCCAGCTCTGATCCGCCATCTTGGATTTCACTGCTTTTTAAAAAAGTCAGAAAATAGCGGAAATTAGTGCAAAATCAATCCAAAACGCTTGTGGAATGTAACATGTCATTAGGTGATTGCCACAGAAATGTAAAACATCATGAGGCATCATAGACTAAATCATCTTTTTAAAATTTGGAATAATTAATTGGTATTTGATCAGTGGTATTTTTCTGTTTCTTTATTTTGCATGTTACTTTTTCGTCAAGATGTGCCAAAAAGATCCTTCAGATATTTCAGATAGCCACCCATGTGCTGACGCTGTTGTTGACTTTAAAGTAGAGAACGATGGAACTACAACCATAATGTATAAAGAATATACTGATGACACGGGTTACAAAAGGTACCTTACATTTCCGAACCTGAAGCCCCATATTTGAGTTTTAGCTATTAAAGAAAGAAAGATAAAAAAAAAAATAATTTGATTAAAAAATCCCCCTAATGAGGTTGCAGTGGAGGTTGTTTTGCACTTTGTATCAATGGAATACTTAGCAGCCTTTTGAGATCTTTTGACATTGTAGAATTCGTATGGTACGAAATTTTGTTAATGTATAGACCTTTCTCGTGCTGTTTATTGTTCCTTTATGCTCAGTAGCTCAGTGGTTAGAGCATCCGACTAGATTACGGAGGGTCGTGGGTTCAAATCCCATCTGGGACTCGGATTTTTTCCGAGCTTCTGTTGATGCCATTTCAATGTTGATTTATTTCTTTAATTGCTCTCTTGGAGGTTGGTTGGTCGCCTCCTCGGTATGCTTTAATGTGGCTGCGTGATGCAGTGAAGAGCTATATGGCTGTGTGCATGTTATTATTTGACTGAGTAACCGCGTCATCATTTGACTGAGTAACCGCGCGATGAAGTTCCAGTCAAGACCCACATTTGACCCTTGCTCACCATATAGAGTCTCCAGTAGCTCAGTGGTTAGAGCATCCGATCACGGAGGGTCGTGGGTTCAAATCCCATCTGGGACTCAGATTTTTAACGAGCAACTGTTGATGCCATTTCAATGTTGGTTTATGTATATGTTAATTATATAATTGCCCGGCAAACCTCATTTCTGAGTTCAAGTTCTTTTGTTCTTTGTACATGTTGACGAGGCTTGGCGGGCAGATTAGCATGAACACAAAAGAATAGCAAATGATTGAAAAAGGTCTAAACTTAATTTGTGCTTGCCCTTATGTTTAGTGAGTTCAAACGTCCAATTTTATGACTCGCAATAAAATTTTTCGCCCGCTAAGTCCTTTTCAAATTAAGTTGACCTGTGTTGATATTATTGTTTTATATTATTCTCTATGTTGCCTGTCTTGCTCTTGTGTATATATATAAAAAGGAGCTACATCACGAAATCTTGAGAAATTTTTTCTGGCGAACCAAATGCCCTTAAAAGTAGAAAACCTGAACCTAATAGTTCACTGAGGCAGAAAAGCACCAAAGAACAGCAAATATGACTAAGGATGAAAAATATTGGGACGGATTTGAAAATTAAACTTAGGCTGAATTTTACAAAATGCACAAATTGTGTCGTTGCTCCTTTAAAAGCTTCAAGCCTTGCATCCACAGAACCGTCCTAATCAATCTGAAGTGCAATGAAGGCAAATCACCTGGAGAGTTGAGCGGTGTAAGAGAAGACTACAAACCAAAGGATTCAAAATATGTACGTGTGTTTTTATTCCAGCGTCTTTACTTTCTATCGTGTTTATATACCTGTTGATTCATCGAGGACTATAGCCATTATTGTTGGGGCATTTTCCAGCTCTCTTTCCAACCTTAAACAGGCTCAAAGAATAGTACCTAATTTAACTGAACTCTTGACAGTTGTGAGTCGCAAAATCAGAATTGAGACCATGTGCTACCAGGATTTACTTATTGGCATCATTCTTGACTGGTGTAGCTGCTACCGTTTTCTCGCATAAATGAAGTTCATTCTAGTGATTTTCTATAACCTGTCTTCGCCGGTGTTGTCGAATGCCTTGGTCACCATTCGCGAAAGTTCAGATTAATTACCTTCTCCTTTGTGACCACACCAACAGGGAATTGTATGCCTAAAAACTTATGTGATAGAAAGGACGGAAGAAAGAGAGAGGTAGAGAAAGGAATGGGAATGAGTGTGATCTCTTTGATTACCGCAGTATGCACAATTCATAATTTTTACGAGCTCTGAACGCGTTTCTGTACCCTCAGTGTAACTAGTAAGTATTATTATCCATATACTCGGCCAAATTGATCGTCAACACAGTTTTCAAAGAGAAAAATCGGTCTACTTGTTATAAATGGGAAGAATACAGACAAACAAATTCGGATTTAGACTTGAAGATAGGCTAGAAGCAAGAGCACGATCCAGAAGAAACAAAGAAAGCAAGTTCTTGTCGTCTTTACAAGAAGCGAAACATCGTTCACTTGATTGAAGTACTGCGGGAATTTTACACGTCAAATATTATGATTATCTATGAGTTCTTAACTCATTGGCGATTATTTTCATAGACATTGTAGCTATATCGACAAAGTTCTGCACCTGTTCTGAACATATCGGTCCGGCTTTTACAGTGATAACATTTTCAGCACGAAGTAAGCTCTTACTTGCATTATTGAAAACGTTATCAAATTTGCGAGTCATCAGGATCTTATTAGACCTTGTATTTGGATAATAATGACATTAACATGACTTTGATCGGGAATATTGTTTATTGGCGCCCGCTTAGTGTAATTTGCGACCCTCGCGCGGTGCCTCTCACAGTGCCTCTCTTCACCCAGGTGTGTAAATGGGTACCGACGAATTTACTGCTGGGGGTAACCCTGCGATGGACTAGGGTAGAAATACTCTCTGTCGCTTCATGCTACAGAAACCGGGCCACTAGGCCGGACTGCAGACTTACCTTTTTACGTCAGACTTGTGTAGAGGTGAATTTTATCATGAATGATGTTCCATAGCAGCAAAGATGAAAAGACTACCAACAGCATGTGAAGGTCCAATAGGCCACTTCAGAAAATACCATAACACTCTTTGTTTGTCCCCAAAATTTTGCATAAGCATTGTTTTTGTTTTCTCTTGGGACCATTGCAAGTCATGAGAAACTGGAAACAATGCTTGTGCAAAATTTTGGGGACAAACAAAGAGTATTATGGTATTTTCCGAAGTGGCCTATGTCACGTAAACGAGGCTTGAGTAATGTAACTGGCGCGGCATGTCTAAGGCTAATGAGCGCTTTATTTTTTGCAGGTTTTTTGTGTTGCTCATTGTTTATGTAATTGGTGGAATTTTAATTAACAAGTACAAGTTGGGAGTTGAAAGCATGCCAGAGATGTGTCCTAATCACAAGTTTTGGGCTGGTATTCCATCTCTTATCAAGGTATAATGAAACAGTGGTACAATTATGCCAAAAATACTATGCCTGATCATCATACAACACAGTGACGCATTAAAAATCCCATATAGGTAGAGGAGAACCAAACGAGAAGCAGAAAACGCGAGGTAATTCATGAGTGAGATCGCAAGAGTCGTGTCATCAATATTGTTAGTTTGTATTCTGTGTAAGGAAGAAAATGCAACATCTCTTTGGTTAGCTACCAATCAAGTCAATGTAAGGGGATTTCTGAACCACCAATTTGTGTTTAAAGCGCCTACGAAGTAAAATAGCTTAAGTTTATTTGAAAGCCATTTTAAAATGAGGAAGAACGGTGTTTCTTTTTTTTTTTAATATTTTCTTTTGTCCCAGAGACATTCACGTTTTTGTATAGTTAGATAACTGGTGACGTCACATTATAGGGTAAAAAAAACACAAAGTGAACAATATCTTTGGAAATAATAGAGCATTGTAATTGAAACTTGGCACGAGTATTGTACCGTGAGAAATGCACCACATGGTGTCTAATTTCATGTTGCTATGGTAACACTCTTGGTTCCAGTGTCTTTCCTCTTTGAATGCATTATCGACATTTGTGGAGTCTGAAAGAACTACATGGATCTATTCCAAACGTCATCATTTGCGTAACGGAAGAAGATATCACAAAAAGAGGAAAAACCATTCTTCCTCATTTTAAAGGGCTTTCAAATAAGCTTAAGTTGATTGTTATGCCATAGACACTTTAAGGAGGGTTTTTTGCCATCAGATTGCGAAAAGTAGACCTCCCGCGGACAATTTTTGCACAGGTTCGTTCCATTCATGAATCATAAAATTACAGCAGTTTGTAACAAGTCACGTGGCCAGAATATAAAAACCCCTACCATATCTATCATATTTATCAACCCAGAAAATATATAGATTTGAAAATTTCAGCCAGTTCCAATAGATAAACAATGTTGGCATGCTTAATGCTTAGTATGATTTTTGTGAAATGTATACATTATCTTAATGTTATAATGTAAGAACTATCCATATTTTCAATACATTCTGTAATGGCGTTCCTCTTTTAGTGTAAACGGCAATTACATGCGAAGGATAGACACTTTGCATAAATGGCGTCCGCATTTGAATAACAATAATCATACATCCTAAGCCTCGCATTCAGGTTAAAAATTCCTTTGTTTGAATGTCTGTAAACATCCACACGAGGTTAAGAATGTACAATGTATTGTTATTCAAATTACACAAAGTGACCAAATCTAATCTAATCTAAATATCGTTATGTCGGCAAAGTCGTATGGGACATCACGCCAACTCTAAAATAATAAGAAATAAAACTATGCTAAATGTACTATACGTAAAGAGCAATATACTGTCTCAGATTTGTCAAAAATGTGAGAACTTTTTCTTAATTCCGTCGAGTTTTTGGGATTTAAAATTCTAGAGCGCGGTTTTGGAACTGGCACCAGTTACGCATGGTATACTTTTCAAAGCAGGTTTCCCCCCAAAATTATTGTCTGCTGTAATTTTTTCTCTAGAGAGATAATTCCATAACAGATCTGTCCTTTTTTCAGGATGGAGTTGTGTTTACATGTATTGGAATCAAGTCTGTATGCCTAACTCTTCACCAGAAGTGTAGCAAAGAAAGCTATACCAACATCTAGCTCAAGAATTCATTGATCAAGGCCGGAAGCTTAGCATTCCAGCAACGAAATGATGATCGCCGTTTATTTCATTGGTTCGACATTTTAAGATAGTATTCCATCGCGTAGTTTGATCGTCCGGGTGAGGGTAGTCCTGAAAAGGACTGTTGTCGGTGACAGTGACGGAGGTTTCCACCTGAGCAGAAGTTATCATCAGTCATGTGAAGAGTTGTTTGTCGGTAGGATGCTATAAGTCGACGGTGCTACGCTATGACATTTACTAACCAACTTTAAAGACAAGGACGACCCTAACAATAGACAAGAAGCAGTTTACAAGATCAAGTGCTACGACTGCCAAACCTCTTATATCGGAGAGACTTGGTAGGAACTTCAACACAAGACTGACTGAACACAAACGAGTGACGAGAGACTGTGACGTCATATAAAATCACATTGCTGAGCAGCGTCACGAACCACAGTATCGACTGGGACTCCGCTTACTTGCTATTTTCAACGACTAGACTGACCTAACGTAGAACAGAATCCTCCCAACAGAAGTCCACAACTATCTGTACCGTACAAACAACTAATTCACGACATGGACATAACAAACAGCGGCATGTACTAGAACCAGGAACACCGGAACACCGGAACACCACAAAACACGGAACACCGGAACACCCCGAACACCAGAACAGGCCGAATAGAACCACCTAACTTTACCGACGGATCGAAACCGAGCAATCACGACCGACGACATCAACTACTCGACTCTTACAGCCAATAACATCACGGCTAAACTGACTTATCAGTTTTAACGAACCAGACTTATAATTTCTACTGACAAAGAACTCTTCATGTGACTCTGATGATAACTTCTGCTCAGGTTGTCGAAACGTCCGTCACTGTCACCGACAGCAGTCCTTCTCAGGACTACCCTCACCCGGACGATCAAACTACACGATCGACTGTTATCCCCCGGGTTCAAACGATTTACTGTATTAAGAGAGTATTAAGCAATATTATGTTGAAATTACTGAATGTTGCATTATGTAAAAAGGGACAAAGGGTATATTTGTTCCATTTGAACAGAAGACAATGCACTCCAAAGCTGACTCGCTGAAACTTGTCATGGACAATTTGGAAGGAAAATTTTTCTGATAGTTAATTTTCATCAAAATTGCAAAAGAAAACAGTTTACTTTCAGTGTATATTGTAGTAGCCAAGAGCGCAAGAAATTTTAGGAATTGGAGTCACCTTGGTAACCAAATGACAGCCTGACGAAAGGCAGTAAGTGAAAGGAGTTAAAATTTAAATAAAATAGAAATTGAGCAATTCTTGCAATTATAAATAGTCTTGTTTCCAACTTCTTGTCTGCCAACATTTTCATGATTTTCGCAAGTTTACCAGGAAACACTTCCCGACAAATACATTTGCTCGAATTCGCTTTTATCGATGTTCTTGTACCATATATATATTTGTTGTTTGTAATTTTTAGTTATTTGGAAATCATAGTCGATATACTACTTATTGTATAAGACTCCAAATAAACATGTCTGTCTGTCTGTCTGTCTGCAGCTTGTTGCTCCGAGCCCTACCCTGGAATCATACAAGATTGGATGGGGGTAAGAGGGTATTTTGGCGAAGTGTTGTGAACAAGAAATTAGAGTGATAAATATACCTTTAAAAACGGCAATTTCAAATCGATGTGTCAACTACTTTTGTCTAATATTTTAGTCCTCAACGACTTAAAACTAAAAGTGTCGAAAAGCGCTGCCTTGCAAAGGCCCTTAAAATTGCGTCTAGTATTATATAATAATTGCTCCATCTTTGACTTTTATATTTAACATGTCACTTTCCACTGGAATTTTTATTGATGATTGGAAAACATGCACCCTAGTTAACCATTAGGCCACAGCGCCTCCCACACGAAAACAATGTCTTCTAAATGGATGTTTATTTCTCAAAGTAATTTACTCTGTGGAGTTCCCTAAGGCTCTATTCTTGACCCTTTAATTTCCTTTTCCTCGTTTATATAAATGATTTACCAAACTGCTTAAAATTCACTACCCTACTTAAATGCATATTTCAATGCTTTGGTTCGCCATTCTGGTTACACATGCACAGTTCCCGCCGGGCTCGTTACACTACCGTGTTTCGAGAACTTTTCGAGAACTAATTACTTTTGAATTTTAAGAAGAAACTTCCTCTCATGTGAGATAGGCATCACACTGAAGACAAAGGGCGCGTTCGTTTGGGATATTCCGGAATAAGAATATTTTCCGGAATATATTTCCGCTATTCTGCTCCTGGGAGCAGAATAGCCGGAATGGAAATCCAGGTATTCCGGAATGAGAATAGCTCCCAAACAAATGCTTCCTCGCATTATCCCAATTATTCTTATTCCGGATTGATCCTGAATAAACGCGCCCTAAAATGCTGTTTGAACTGGTGAGTTAAGCCTTGTTACATTAACGCAGTGTATTATAAACAACCCATAATTAGACATAAGTTAAAACCAAATGAAACTTTGGTTTCACTCTAGTTTTTAAGTAATTTCTTAGCTTCAGGTTATTTAGATTTTGACCAGACCTTTATATGGTGTACACGGGGTGGAGGTAGAACTCAGCAAACTGGCCGTGGTGTATGATAACATTTTATTTCATAATCCTGCAAGCATTCCATTTGGTGAAGAAAAACACAATTTGTTTTTCACGCAAAATATAACGTGCGATAAATATGTCCCAGACTAATCGTTGTAAATACCTCACACACAATTTACAAACCCGTGAATTGCGTTATACACACTATATAAATATACCTAGTACGTTTTCCATTGGTAATGAAATCATCGATCAATTAAACCACGTTTCGAAGCCTTGGCTGTATTATCAAATAGAGAGATAACAATTGAAAGTTGTTGTAGTCGATTTCAGTTGACTTCGTAATTTTCCCTCGTTAGTTGTATTTCAAAATGGCTCTTATATAATGTTTTGCCAAATGAATATAATAATGTAATTGCATCAAAGTTGCCATTGGAACTGATTGGTGAATGTTCATGATCACAACAAGCTCTTGTCAACAGACTTATAAGTCTCTATGGGGAACTCCTCTTTAGCTTGGTAAGCTTCCGGCGACTGGTTCTTCAAGCTTGGTGTGGTCAGGACGGTCCAACGCTGTTTGAAAAGAAATTCAAGAAATTAATGTTAAAACAATATTTTTTTCTTTACGTCAAGTTAGCACAGAGCCACTGCCACATTATAAATGTCACGGAGGGAAGAAAACTTATGGCATTGTTTTATTGATACTCGAGATTTCTGTAAGCGACTTGAAAAAACTGAACTTCCGGCATCGGGGGTACGTATGCTTCGACCACCTTTGTGTGTTCAATCTCACAGTTCTCGAATGCTTTTTTTTTCGCATGACAGGGCTTAGGGAGCCCTCACCCCAGCGCACTCACAGTGGCGAGACTATTATGCACCTATCAATGTTAAGCCCGAGGGGGGGGGGGGGGGGGGTGGGGATTTTGACATTTTCTGAAAAGACAAGTCAAATTCCCTACCCGGGACAACATAATTGGTCAAAAGTATCAAAATCTTCCACTTCTCCACTATTAAAAATGGCGGCCAAGTCAAAATTTCCAATCAAAATCCCCAAAGTTGCGGAATCCAAAAAATGAAATTGGAATACTTGCTTATGCAATATAAAGATACCAAAAGCATAAAAACCCTGTAGGCCACATAGACACTTTAAGGATGTCTGCGTAGGAGTATAACAACACTCTGGCCTGATGGGTCATTAGGCTCGTACGCAGAATATAAACCGTTATATAATAAGTAACAAAGAAAGACAAAGTTACCTCTTGGAAGGATCCTGGCGTGGTGACTAACTTGTAGATCATTACAACTGGAATGCACACGATTGAAGACAGAGCCATAATCCAGCCGATAGCTTGTCCCCAGTCCGGATACTCATATCCATCATACTTCAGCGGTGAGTACGTCACGAGACTGAAAATAAAGACGCCCTGTTGATGGAAAAATGTATGTTTTTCACTAGTGTCTCTCCATGGTGCAAAACGATTTCCTATATGTTTTTCATCTATTCCTTCATGGGACAGATAGAATCGACAAAAAATACCTTGCTCTCAATGCACACACCTCCGTTGACAGAGCTAGCACTGATACGTCACGGGTTCGAATCCCGCTGCAGTATCAAACTGTTTCAGGCTTCTTTTCCCCATTTCCTGGCATTGGTTAGGATCGGCTTGCCCTTGCTTCAGTTGTTAAAGTGCTATACTGCGATGGAAACAGTGCTGTTTTTGTTCTCTTTCGATTCCGATTTTATACATGATTCGGCAAGAATGCACAATGCCAGCTATAGCGCATCAATTTCCAAAATACGTCATTTTCAGTTTGAACCAGGATTCCTTTTTTTTTAACTGACCGCCATTACCAAATTATGTTTCAGTCGAGTTGCATTGACAGAACTGGATTGAGAGAGAAAATGACGTCAAATGAGTAAAGGCAGACAGCTTAAACAAGCAAGTCTTCGTTCAAAAAACAGGGTTATTTTAAAACTGTACTCGAGGCGTAATAATTGGCATGGTGCATTTTTGCCATCAAGAGCAACATTTTTTTAATTGTAGTAGCACTTCAAAGCCATGCACAATTCTTGGTGTAAGATGTCGTCACCGGCCTGTCAAAATAAACCTTTATAACGTAATGTCTCCGATTTTTCCCCTGCACAAAACCAACACTTCTAAATTCTAATTCGATCGGGAATTAGAGGGTCACAAGTTTTCCAGTCACAAGAATGCGACGTATTGCTCTCGTTAACAAAGTCCATTTGTTTTGCTTTACTTTTTCATTTCATTGTCATGGTTACTAAAAAGTCTGCTATATGAATTGCACAGGCTGTCAGTTCAACTCATTAACTATGTACTTTGTCAATGTATTTGAGAATAAGAAACCAGTCACGTCAGGTCGTGGGCATGTATGTTATTTTTCTTTACTGTGTGATTTAGCAAGTCATTGCTTACCAAACAGAACAAAGGCGTGAGAAACGCCCAGCACCAACGGATCCATGGGTTGATACGAAACCCAAGCATGGTCTCCATATTATCATAGAAACGTTTCCCACCTGCAAAATAAATATCAATGTTAGTTATGTTTCGTAAAAGTGGAACCTCACCTGTATCAATCAAGCACTTGAAACAAATATCGACTAATCAACGTTTGCGAATTCTCATTGTGCGTCGCATCATATAGCGTCGCTCGAGAAATTTAAAACTCCAAATGGCTGTAACCAGCCATGCCAGCGCGGCGAACAGAGAGGGATTTTACACTGAACTGGGAATATTGATTTTGAAACCTATTTTCAGTTGAAATTGTTAGTTCTTCAATTTTAGGATACTCTTCTTTGTTTTAGTTAAACATTTACCATAGATCCAACCAATGGCAATACTTTGAAAGAGCGAGACCCACAGCAAAGCAGAACCGCTGGCCGAATAGGTGTCGAATAGTTGGAAAACGTACATTCCACCCTGCAGGAAACAGAAAACAAAAAATAACAGCAATAGATGCGAAATATGACGGTTGCTTTAAATAATATATATCTGGCTGAAAGTGATTTCGTAAAGGGAATAATTGCACCAGCAAAGTGAAATTAAACTTGTTACATTCTAAAGTCAGTCCAACTCAAACTTGCTGTGCCACAGTTTAATCATGTATCGGGAATTCTCTTGGAACAAATGCACTTTAATTGATTAGATATCGGCCACGCTTTTGAAAGAGACTGCACCATGCATGCTCAACTGATCTGGACTTGAAACATTTAACATGAAAAATCTGGAATTTGAATATTCGGTTGGCGAAATATCTGTCAATCCAGTATTTGGCAAGGCAAATCTGGAGATTGATTTAACTGATTATATATCGGCCAGCCTTTTGAAAAGACTTCACCAGGCCCAACTGATCAGGAATTTGAATATTGACAGGTCAATCTCGAAGTTCAATATTTACCAGGTCAAATCTGGAATTTCAAAATTTGGCAGGCCAAACCTGGAAACCCAGTATTTGGCAGGCCAAATCTGAAAATTGAGGTAGAGTTCGCCCGACTAACGTGCATCAAGTTATTGCGCTAACAAGTTTTTTTTTTAACTTGGTACCGCATTATGAATCGCATCTAATTTTCCCCTTCATCTTTAAATGCGGTACCAAGTTAAAAAAAAACTTGTTAGCGCAATAACTTGATCTGTGATCATTTTGAAACAGGCTAATGATATAAAGTACTCAGTGCATCTCCAACACGTATCCTGGGTTGGTGAGCGTTTATAATATTTCAAATGTCCTGAACCATCTGTTACCACATAACACTGATGACGTTCTATTGACAATTATTATTTCCATATTATTGATAATTAATTACCTTAGTGACCATTGACAATCCAAAAAGGAACCAGATAATGCACATGAGGCCAATAAACATCTCTTTGCGATAACCACGCCTCAGATGCTTGGGAAATAGGTCCACGATGGCTGTTACAAAGCCTTCAACGCCCACAAACTTGATATTTAAAAAAAGGGAAAATGTAATATTGTTTAAAGTTGAATATAGCCATTACTGAAGAATAATTATTTTTATGGGTTGTGGAGTCAAGATGAAAAGCTGTCCAAATGAATTATCAATAGCAGTTTGGACCACCAACATATTTCAATAAGCTTGAAGATTTGGTTTGGCTATATTACTGGGAAATGTGAAAAAAAATATGCTGAAGAGGCTACATGTGGAACATCCCAGTTAAAATCCCTAAATGTAGTCAAGTAAATGACACCTGTCCTTAGGATTCGGTTAAGTATTTTACCTCGCTGTCCAGTCCAAGTAAGAAGACCATGAAGAAAAACAAAATCGACCAGAGTGGAGCTACAGGCATCTGAGCTACGGCTTCTGGATAAGCGACAAAAGCAAGTCCTGGACCTGTGTGAACACACGTGGAATGTTAGATGTTTCGAAAGAAAAAAAAATTCAAATTAATTTAGTGTTACCAATTGCGGAGGATTGTGCCCATGCCATGCGTCATTGTGCTGGGTCGTACACACAAGAGACCTTCAGGAATTCAAAACAATCAAAAACGAAAACTGGATGTCTCTGTTTAAATATCGAAACAATTACCACTGGCTAAAGTCGCGAAATTTTAATGGCGATATTTCGTATTTTGTTTCATTGTATTCTGCCTTAAAAAACAGCTAGGGGTAAGGCATAGGTTGCAGCATCAGCAAGATCGCATTACGTTGTTTGCAGCCCATGCAGCGCTCTCTCAAATAAAATCGGAAAGGGGCAGGAAGGGTCTATCCTTATTTCTCTCAATGTTATTTTAGATAGTCCTTTGATTTAGCTGTCGGCTTGCTTGCTGCGTTCGTTATTGACACTGCTGATGTTTTATTGTTGCTATGGTCATCAAAGGCCCTCATAGTCCATCTTACCTCCTTTAGCTACGTCTTCCACTTTAGCACCTTGCTTTTGCGCCATGAAGCCCAGCACAGAGAAAATGACAAATCCACCATAGAAACTTGTTCCACTGTTTACACAGGCGAATATTATGCTATCCCTAGATAGTGAATAGAATTCAAGCGATCCAGTGAAACAGACGAATCAAAGGGGTCAAACAGAGCAATTATGTTTTCTACTGACAATTAGGGTGAGCTGAACCTATATATTAAGTCGAAAATAGTCGTAAAAATTATATGGAAATCTGGATTCTAGTACTCAGTACCATTTTATATTATTATGGATTTGATTTTTTTGCCCCATTTTCGTACGTACCTGTAGCAGTTGTGATGGAATCTGTTGTAGCTTCCAAGCGCGATCAAAGTTCCAAGTCCAATAGAATACGAGAAAAACACTTGCGTCGCCGCGTCAAGCCATACCTGTTTTTCAAAAGAATCAACACGCAAGGACAGTGATTCAAATACTTTAACAGAATACTTTATTAATACGATTTTAAGCATATCAAGAGGGTTGCGTTTGACTTTGCGAGAATTAATAATGTATTCATTTTTCGAAGCATTTATTCTGTTGATAGTGAGCACACCATTCATCAAAATATCGCACATTTCCAGTTATAAGAAACATGCTTCAGGAGGGACATGCGGCGAAGCTACCTGTACACCATACACACGTGCGTACCTCGTAATGTCGACCATGAAAACATTAAACAAAACAGAACAACAACAAAAGAATCAAGTTTGGGTTTTCTGTGATGAACAATCCAAGAAAGCAACAAAATACTTAGAGCACTGATCCAGATAAATTTGAAAACTGCGTTTTCGCCTCGTGAGCGGATAAAATGATTTCTTTCCCCGCTATGCCGTGTTCAAGCGGTTTCACCATTGATATCGATACGCTGCCTCACCTGGAATGCTTAAATACATTCTACAGCATGCACAAATCACCTCAACCACGTTATTTTACTGCTTTGGCGTCAGCGTTTTGAAAACGTTCCGTTTACATCGCCCGCACTAACACGCCTATCCAACTGTTTTCTGATTTATCCACTTTGGAGGGCGTTTTCAAAAAGTTCCGTTTTCGGTGACCAAAAACGCCGTTTTAATATGGACGGAAGGCCAATCCGGAGAACGAAATTAAGTTGCGTTTACGGGACTAGTGTGCACTTCGTATCAAGAAGATGGGAACGCTTATATAGCAAAATTTATTCATTGCACATGAAAAACATTTGGACTTGAGTGGGGGAGGGTGAAGGGCGTAATTGGAAAATTTTGCATATTGGCTACGCCTCTGGCGACGGATCGTTTTAGGCTTCTTTACGATTGCTTAGAGTTTTGACTTTACCAGTGAATAACCAGTGACTGTACACCGCCACAGAAGAAGCCGAATGAACTATAAATACAGCGTGTACGTTTCCGAGATTCCTCAACTCGTTAACCCGGTCTTACCTGGCCATCACGTAGTCGCGTGACGTTCGGTGTGAGATAAAACTTGATCCCTTCACCAGCTCCAGGTAAAGTGACGGCTCGAACCAATAAAATCGTCAATAGAATGTATGGAAACGTCGCTGTAAAGTATACGACCTATGAAACAAAACGTTAATAGCGCCGTTTAGGCATATGGTAAGACAAACTGACAACTGACCTACAATTCAAGTGAGCACAAGGCATGACCAGAAAAACATAACAACCACCGTAACCATGCAAGAAACTACAGATGTCGTAACTATTGAACTATCTCCATTCCGCTTCCCCATTGGGGTTTCGTAGTTATAAATCCCGAAAGTTCATGTAGTTTCCTTTATCTCTCGGAATTTAATTAAAAATGGGGCGAACCTAAACTCCAAAATATGGTTAGAAAGGTGGATATCATGCAATAATCGCGAGGGTTAAAAACCTTTGCGGCACATACCTCCTGGGGACGGAACGGGGGGGGGGGGGGGGGGTGGAAGGTTACTAGTATTACTAGTACATTAAAAATTTCGCTCGGAGATGTGAACCAAAAAGTACGCGCATTTTTTAAGACCTAAAACAATAAGTGAGACCCAAAAAAATACCGAGCGTGTAAATTTTCAACCAAAATATACGTCGGACTCCCCCCCTCTTCATGTACAATACGAGTACCCCGAAATTTAAGATAGTCTCCCTCGTCCCCGGACACACAGCCTCCTCACCTTTCCAGTGGACTTCACACCTTTAAAAACACATAAGTAGCAAATGATCCAAGCCAACAGAAGGCATAATGCTACGTCCCAGTTCACTATTCCTGGTTCATCCAAAGCATTGGTAATCTTCAAGACCCTGAGTCTAAAAGGAAAACATGGTATTCACTCTCTTACTCATTCACTGACTCGGTGACCTTTTGACTAAACAATCATCACGATTCATGACGAGAAATGACATGAAAATTTCCCTCTAAAAAACTATCAGCCAAAAGATAAAGACAACAAGGATTTCAAAATGCATTGCAAAAATCATGGAGGAAACATTCCATTTGAGCGGAAAAATTAACAAGATATTCGAAATTCGAATCAAGTGCTTGTCAAATTGTTTGTGAACAAAATCCTGTTGCTAGACATATTCTGAGGAAAACTTTTCTTTATGGTAAATTAAAGCGTTTGGTAACATATAATCCTTGAACACGAATAATTATGTTTTGTTATTGCCCAAAATTAACACAGGCGAGAGTTAGTTTTACTCAACCCATTTTTGCTTCCCTTTTCTACCATTTCATACGTTCTCCAAAATTGCATGCCACTGTAGCTGTACTATAACAAATTCTGGTATCTGATTGATCCTTAGCATGCCCAATTTTTGACCAACAAGGTGTTCAATAACGAGGTTTGCGTGTTACGCATGCGCGCTCTTTCTTTTGTTCCTTAATACGCCTGAAACTCCTTGATATTCCTAAAACTTTCACTTTCAAACAACGCTTTTTTATCACAGTGATGATAAAACAACAATTGGTTTTGCTTTGCGGAAGTTTTTCTCTAATTTTGTTATAGTTATGATTAATTGGTAACAGGACTTTGTATCGTCCGATCACAGTTCTGTCTGTAATCACACTCGTGATTAATCAAATAGGATCCCCGCTACGCGGCCGTCCGATTTTGTTAATCGCTCGTATGATTACAGACCGAATTGGACTCCACTCAGTCTTATTCCCATTAAATATAAATGTTATCAACTTACTCCCAATATTCTTCACTCGCAGACACTTTTGCTGCACTCGCAATTGCCGTCGGCACTGTAGACATGTTGGCCATCGCCGTTGGTGTGACTGTGTTGTTAGCTATACTTGCGTTTACATAGGAACTGTTGACGGCGCTTTTTCCGGCTACAGAACCAATATAGTCAACACAGTTTGGCGTGTTCCATTCATTGCCGCATCGGGACCATGGAAGCTCGGACGTGAAGGACGCGAACATGTAAAACAGAGCCCAGCCGAGAATAACAATGTAATAGATGTTTAGAAACTGGACAATTATAACACTGGCCCAGCCAATACCTGCAAGCAAATTTTGACATTTATGCGCATATTTATTTTTCTTTTTCACCTTTTAGGGGGTTTGCATATACATGTGATATGTTTGTCTCCCGCCCCAAACCCGTCCTCGGTCAGAAAAGGTTAAAAAAGCCCGGCCTGAACAGGGTTAAGGGGGCCTTCTTAGATCCGACCGTTGTTGCAAGGGATTGCTCAAATAGTGCTAAATGGTGAACATCATTTGGAGGAGCGTATGCTTTGAACAAAAGGGTCCATATTGAAAATAACGAATGATCATCGCAGTGAATTTCCAATTTAAGCAACTGGGAAGAAGACTCCTGGAAAAATCAGGGCTTCAACGGGATTAAAAAAAGTCCAAAAGTGAAAGAGATTGCATAAATTAAATAGAGATGCAAAATTCTTCAAACAAACCTTGAAAGATTGGACATATGAGCCATGCGGTAATCCCTCCTTGACTCGCAAATTGTCCCAAACAAACTTCCAATATTAGGATTGGTACACCAGCAACAACCAAACAAATTAGGTACGGGATGAGAAAACACCCTGGATGCAAAATGGACAAATTAAAGTTTTCTTAATACAGCTATTTCAGTTAATGTTTAAGCCCAGGAGTAACAGTTGATGGCGCAATCTGATCGTTCAAGTGAGAGCAGCGCTGAAATGAACTGTTGTCGGTAGTAACTGACATTTCGAAAACATGAGCGGAGTAAAGTAGCAGAAAAGTGGCTCGGATGATAACTTCCGCTCAGTGGATTGTCAAGAGTTGTCTCGAATCCAAGCCCATAGAAGCTGCAGTTAATTAAATTTATTAAAATTAATTGCCCAAAGAAGCTTTTAACCACATAAATGCAAAAATTAAGCTCACGCTGCGAGGCATATTACACACAGTTAATTTTGTATCCTCGAGAGTCTCGATGTTTGCCGAGGGAAGGAGACTGGAGTGAAAACAAAACAAATTGTTTTCCGAGGAAACAGACAATACTGAGTACTTTGTGCTTTGTACTTTGTTGCAAAGAATAGGGGTGGCTTAGGGGGCCGCTCTCTGTTTTTCTTGTATTTTTTTTTTGGAAAACGAAACGTTTTAAGTAACAAAAAACGATCCTAAATTTATATTCTATAAGCATTATCTCCAGGAAAAGTGAATTTGTCATTCCGTTTGGGAGGGATCCGGGATGGATTTAAACTGCCGCAATTTCTTCGCCGCCTCTGATCCGCCCCGAAGAGCAAACGACAAATTGCATAGAATTAACTGGAAGTAAGCAACCTCGTTCCCAGGGCTTTTTCCTTCTTCGTCATTGGGAAGTAAATTAAAAAAAAAAGGAACATCATGCCACATTCACAGCACTGGCCTTAGCCACGTTCAGATCACGTGTTTTATTTTCCCCATTTAGCTTGCATAAGTTAAATATATCCCTCGAGGAACAAATTTAAATTCATGCAAGGTCACGTGGTCGCTAACCAGCCAGTGAAAATGCCATAAAGAGCAAGCGAAGCTGCAATATTCCACTGAATTAAAAGCCTGCAATGAGATTTTTGTCGAACTTTGCCAATTCGTCGTTTATGGTGTATAGGAGCTAAGGGGTCCCAATATTCCCTTGTGTGAGTATATTTCAGGGGCGGTCTCCGTTGTAATTTATTAGGGAGTATTGGCCGCAGGATGTTTCAAACAATTAAGTAAACAAAAATTACTTTAAGAGATCCGCTAAAAGTTTAACATTAATTGAATTAATGAGGCTGGTATATAAATATATTTTATATTTCACACATCCATTCAGAGTCCACAGGCAGGTGATACAGGTTTTGTCCTAGGCTTTCTATTCGACTCGTATTTTGTATTATATATATTATAAATCAGTTTCCGACCACGACCCCCAGCTAGGCCAAAGTTGTTTGTGGTTGCATTGTATCTTTTGTATTGCAAGTTGATTCGTCAACCTAAAACTCATTTATTGTGTTTAGCTTTGAAAATCCTGTTTTCATACATGCATTTCGTGCACTTTTAGAATTAAATTCTTTTCCCATCGCTTTCTACGATACATATCGCTTGCCGGCAGATAGCTTTTCGTTGTTTGCTTGTTTTCATGTGGATGCCCAACCCAAGATCGCTCAACCATAAACAGCTTCCGAGCATCTATTTATTTCGATTTGGGTTTGAAGGCAAAACATGCGATTTCTAGGCTTGTACACAATATTGAAATACGGTTTCATAGAAGACATCTCCACTGGGGGGAGGGGGTGGGGGGTTGGTGGGTGGGTGGCAATTTTGTACTAGAATGAAGCATAACCGTGCATTACGCAGGTGTATTTATCATTTGTATTCTCACTGAGCCGTGTACTTTAACCTTGATTAATATCAATTTTCGAAAGAACGCAAATTAAATATCAAATATATTGTGCTTATTAATCCCCATGTTATGACTATGACGTGCGCCGGTCTCTGAAGATATCTTGACATAAAACAAAAAGAAGACACGCTTGGGGGTATATATGCCAACGAGAAATGCCGAGCGATCGACACACGGTCAATGGCTTGGTATTCAAATGCGTGGCATTTCGTCCATGCATCCATTCGGTCCATTGAATAGCCATGACAGAATATATAGATTGTTTGGGTTTGTTTCGTTAATGATAAGGTCTATAATAATCAGGGCGGAGGAATGAAAATCGTTTGCTAGTCAAATGTGCTGACGCGCCCTTCGTTACACCCATCCATGGTCAAATTCGATTCGTGCGTAAATATCGAATGAACACGATGGAATGTTTAATTGTTTTAGGCTTTTGTAATCAAAGATAATATTGAAAATCTCTGTGCTTAATGAAGAAGCATGAGCCTGCCGGTGCAAGTCAGTTTCATTCTATCTGACCGTTATATTTTAATTGTTAATTAAGTTCAATTTTTAAACATTTCAATGTGGCGAAGCTGATATAAAAAAATAAATTCGGTATTGAATCTGCGTTCGAACATCGAAGAACATCGAACGAGTTGCATGGGGTCAATCGTCTAGAATACTCGGCCACTTATTTGCAAACGACTCGAAAGCATGCACGTGAACGAAAGACCGCCAAAGAGTTTCAGAACTTTGAAACAACTATTATAGCTATCACTGACTTACAAACAGTGCACGTCACGACAGGCAACTATTACAAGGACTCACCTCCTCCATTTTTATAGCAAAGGTATGGAAACCGCCAAATGTTTCCCAACCCTACAGAGAAACCAATCAAGGCCAAAACGAAGTCAATTGTTTTTCCCCACGTCTCGCGTTTCTTGATGTCGCTACCCATCGCCTCAGCTCAGAGCTGCTGCCACAGTACAAGACAACTTACTCTTCTCCAGCAAACTTTGTCTGTTTATGCATATTTTGGAACCGTGCGGCAGACATAACAATGGGGACTTTTGTTATTTATGAGGGTCTATAATTGTCCGATAAATCAAATAAACATGAATAAATTTACCACGAATGAAATCTTTTTTGAGCATTGCTTTTGATTCAGCTAGCAAAGCAAACGATTCAGTCACTGCGATTCAGTCATGCTTTCATTAAATCCACATTGCAGCACATGAACAGCCCCTCGATCCGACATTCGATATATTCTCCTGAAGTTCGCTAAAAGTTTAGTTAGAATAGAAGAGGTGATTGAAGTGGTACTACGATGAAAATTGTAGTTCTTGTTCTCTTTCGATTCCGATTTTATGTTTGGCAAGTATGCACCATGCCAATTATTGCGCCTCAATTTTCGAATTCTTTTTTAAACTGTCCGCCATTACCAAATTCGACTACAGATCAGTCGAGAGAAAAAATGACGTCATATACTCACTAGTTTATTTTTGCAATGTGTGAACCCAGCTGATTAGTATGCAGCACGAGCTTTTAGAAGCAAGTTGCTCTTCTGCATACCAAATTAGCTGGGTGCACACAGTAAAATATTTAAAACTAGTTAGTATATGACGTCATTTTCTCTCTCGATCGAGCTCTCTCAATGCAACTCGACTTAAGTCGAATCTGGTAATGGCGGACAGCTTAAACAAGAATTCGTCGTTCAAAAAAAAAACGGACTAACTTCGAAAATTGAGGCGCTATAGTTGACATGGTGCATTCTTGCGAAATATAAAATCGGAATCGAAAGAGAACAAGAACAACATTTTTTCACCGTAGTACTACTTAAAGAATAAATGACTATCATCGCTGATTTGTACTGATTTTACGACATGTACTTCATGGTAGCACACCATAAAGCCACCCACCATAATATAATCACCACGATTTTACACAACAAATTCGTGTAAAATAAAGTTAGGCCCACCTTGTCTTCGAAAATTTGGTATTAATTTGACGTATGTAAACCTTACTTATGGAAAATTTGCGCTCATTTTGTGTTACTGACGTAATAATAATAATAACTCTATTTAAGTGTCTATGTATTTAGCACTACTGTGCTAATTTGGGGCACTGTAAAGGTTATGGCGGGTTTCGCCCATAACGAGTTTCGCACATATCGTTTCGCCCAGAACGAGAATGGTTTCGCCCAGAACAATAATGGTTTCGCCCATACGTAAAAAGTCTACACTCTCACTCGGAAAACGTCAACCGTAACGTGTGTATGCACAGAATAAAGAAAAGTGACTTGACCTGAGACCATGAATTGAAACGAACAAGTTACTGTTGAAATATTGTAAATGAAACAGAAAGCTGTTAAAAATCCCAACTGGCAGGAGGCAGACCAATTGGCTATTTACAAATCGTGGAGGAGCTGAATTCGGGACCACCGAAGACAAATTCGTTTTAGTGGCAGGGAGGAGGACTCGAACCCGGGACCACCGAACCAGCGCCCTGACCACTAGGCCACGCTCGCCTCCTGTATTTTATTCGCGTAGCCAACGCGCATGGTTAATTTCCTACTCAATAAGGTATTTGCTGTTTTATCATAATCATGGCAAGCTGGACGTGGTTTTCATTTTGAACATTGGTCAAGTGTGTTCTCAACTGTGGTGTAGACCATTCTTGGTATCGCACTAATCGGCTTCTTTGAACTTCGACCGTTTCTCTGTTCATTAAGTAAAGTTCAATTACATGCACATTTTACCCTACTATTAATATACATGAAAAAAATTCCTCGATTCTGATTGGCTGAGAGCAGTGCAGTTCAAGTGTAACAACAGTGCAAATTACACATCGAAATTCTGGATTATGATTGCAAATGTTTTAAACGAACTGCTTTCAGCCGAAGCGGCTCGTGCAATTTCAGCTTTTTGAAAAAATCACTCGTGCAAATTAATTCCAAATTGAACTCGAAATCGTATGATTACCTATACTAACTAGTAGTAATCATAGATCAATAAGTGCGTTCGAGTTTTCTTAGCTCCAGATTAGCTTTTGTGTCGTCAAGCTTGATTTCAAAATCATGGAAGAGATCATGAATTAAAAGGTAAATATTCTTTTCGTAAAAAATGTTCTTCGCGTATACGGCTTCAAAATATCTCACTCATTAACTCTCTACTCTTAAAATGTCTTACTCTCCCTCAAGCATGGTCGATAAAAATGTAAAGTAGATCGTAAAAAGTTCTTTGTTGTTAAAAAGATAAACATGTCACTACAAACTTCAAAAAAATGGTAGCCTTGAAGGTTAAAAGTCTTGGCTTCTTGCGTGACACAACTTGAAGTGAAATCAATGATCATAGGAGCGACGGAAACATATTAGGTTTCTGCTAGATTACTGATGTCAGAGAACCGGACAGAATCTTTTGCCATTGTGCAAACTTTTCATCTCATGGTTATTTTACGTTCATGTAGGTCAGTTCAACATGTTTTAAACTTAGCTTGCTTCAGCGAGCGAGATACTTATCATGCAAAATTACCCGCGTAGAGATATCAGACGTGAATAAAGAATTACAGTTGTAACAAACTGCACTGATACGCTCAAGCTTACTTTTTCGTGCATGAAACAGGGGCGTATCTAGGGGAGGGTTCCAGGGGTTCCGGAACACCCCCTCTCTCGATCTGGTGGTCACTACCGCGGCAAATGTAGGTGTTGTACCTTCCATCCCGCGCCGGACCAATCAGCAGCAGCATCGGGACAATGTACCAGCCCAGACACCATCTAATTACTATAAGAGGGCAGTTGCTAGTCCCCTTCTAGACCATCTACAATCAGAGATGAAAACATACTTCAATCCTACTGATGATGTCTTGTCCAGCCTCTTTAATGTTCTTCCTGAGCTGGTAGCCGTCGGAGACAGAAATCTGAAATTGAAGCAGCGCTGGAGTTTTATGCCTTCTATTCATGTGGTTGAGCTCCTGCGATGGAAGAGAAAGTGGTGCAGCACTGAGGATGCCGACCTTCCCACCAGTGCAGTTCAGACACTCGCAGCATGCGATCGAGAGTTCTTTCCTAATATCCACACCTTGATCCTCATTTTGCGCACATTGCCGATAACGTCAGCTTAATGTGAGCGCTCATTCAGTACACTAAGAAGGTTAAAAACATACCTGAGGTCGACCATGTCAAGCGAGCGAGAGTCTGGGCGGGTGTTGATGAACATCAATTACCACCGAGACAAAAATATCGAGGAAGTGATAAACACGTTCGCTCAAAGGCAACCAAGGCGTCTTCTGTTTGCGTAACGTAAACGCCAAAGTCTTGTGCGTACGTAATGTAAGGATTTTAGACGAACCGTTATCGTTGGAACCAATTTGGAACCCTTCCTCCTAGAAATCCTGGCTACGCCCCTGTGAAAGAGGTTAAACTACAAATATGTAAATAGACTCAAACGCACGGGTAAACTTCTCACGGCACAAATGTTACCTGGTCTTTATTTGTGTGTTTCTACGAAGTTCCAGCTCGATTTGAACGGCATTGACCGAAAAGTTTAGCAGAATCATCAGCTCAGTGATAAAACCCGCTTAGAAAACAACTCCAAAGTTCATTCTTTTGCCGAACTCAAATATTCCCGTGTAATCATCTAGTTGACCTTGATGGAACCAGTGATGCACGTGATTGCCATATGACAATTGTTTATGACGTAAAAAATAGTTGTGTGCGCATGTCCACCAGGTGAGCCCGCAATTTCTTTGGCCGGCTATTGGGCTTAAAATTCGTGCGCGCGCTTAATAATTATTCAAAATGGCGCAGATTTTGAACATCGCCCGTCCAAGTAACCAAAAATCTCGAATCTTCACGCCGGCATGCACAGGTATCCCATCGACCACAGGATCCCCAAAGATTACGAAGCGTTCTCCTAACGTCGAACGCAAATAGTCAAAACTAACGATGGAAATAGTGTCTATTAGTATATATCTAATAGTGTTGTAACTATTGTTACTCTATCGGTACAAGTAAGTTAGAAGAAAATAAGTATTTTGTTTACCCATGCCGTTACACACATGAACGTATACGTACCAAACGTACCAAATACCAAAAAATAGATTTAAAAGGTTAAGAGGTAGAATAGAAAGTATAATAGAAGTAGCGAGAAAATGTCTTTAAAGGCGATATTGAGATTTGTTTATTCGTGTTTAATTACTGTTCTGTCGACAGACAGACATACATACAGATTCTTTTTTGTTCACATTTATTTCGATTACAATAATTATTAACAACCACTGGAAGAGAAAACAAAAAACAGGAAAAAGAACAGAGCAATTTAAGGGGAAAGTGTGTAGTGACCAAAAAAGGAGTAAAGCTTTCGAGTTGGCCACTACCACAGTACAGTTACATGGACACAAGGATTGACAAAAATTACCCTTGCAAGCAACGAGTACCTCCCGATGAATACGATCATCCATGAATATCCATGTTAGGGTTAACCTGTTCCAGGCGTTCGATTATTGGGGTACGACGAGAAGGAAAACGGCGAGCAAAAAAGTTTTTTAAAGCTCTACTACGGCTATGTTTTCACGGGACCGGTTCCAAATGGATCCGGTCCGAAAATCGGACCTGATAGGCTTTGGAATTTGACTGCGAGCAGTATCTCTTTTCCTCTTTATAAGTCAATCGGACGAGCCCGAAATAGTGAAAGATCGCGGAAAGAGCACGTTTCACACGTTAGCCGTAGCGTGCGGCTTCGGCGTCCGTGTGTTGTGAAGTATTTAGCTGTTTTGGTCTGTGCTTAACATTTCTATCATTTTCAAGGTGTTTGTAGTTCTTATTTCTAGCTCAACATAGGCGGCGGAGGGGAAGGGGCAGGGGGGCCTGAAGGCCCCCCAAACAAAAATTTAGGGGGCTGAGCCTCCCCACGTTTCGGTGGCGAAAATATCGGTAGCGCAGCATAAAATTGGTTTGGCAAAATTTGCGAAGCTTTCAACAAAAAACTCCTGTCACCAAAACGTTACTAGGAGAGACCCACAAACGGCTAAGATTGTATTTGACATTACTTATGGCATCAATGACTTCCGAGCGCGTATTTTCTTCCCTGCGTCGCCTAAAAACCCACCTTAGAAGCACCATGAATCAGGATCGTCCAAGAAACTGCCTCCTCCTTGTCATATTACGGACACATTGAACACTGCAGACATTGCAAAGAAGTTTGCTCGTGCAAATGAACAGCGCTATTGATATTTTGGAAAATTCAGGTAGAGGTATGTGCTTGGCTTAGTGTACAATGAGCCCCCTCATGTCTCAAAACGCTTCGCCGCCTCTGCTCAAGGCAAGGTTTCTAAATTCACACGAGGTTTCTAAATTTATATTGTGTTAGTTACTCGATCAAGTGTTTGTGTTTGGAGCACAGCTGGTAAGCTAGACTTGAACCTCCATTAAGGTTCCTATTATAGCCTCGTGTTCTTTTAGTTTTCGATCTCCCGAGTTTTTCATTGGCATTTGCTGTTTGTGTTGGTGATCTGCATTTTCACGCGATATTCATTTTCGCGCGATATGCATTTTCACGCGATATTCACTGATTCATAACCATTGCATTAAACGTGCCACGTTCAATTGATACCTCGCTTTCGCGAAGCGCGAAAGATTAGTATAAATATAATTTATACAAACCGATGCGTAGCACAAGCAACCGACGCGTAGCAAGAGTTTCAAATTTCAACGAAAGGACTTTAAAACACAAGAAAACATAAATTCTAAGTTTCGTCGTTCAGATCATTACTTGTGCGAATCGTAAGTTAAATAGTAACCTCTGTTTATTGTAATTTCAGTTGACTACAAATATATACTCTCAACCGCTACAAATTTGACGACGCCCTGTCAAAAGCCTAGCATAATTCGAAGTATTAGTGCAAAATAAATTGTGTGTTACAAGTCCTGGCTGGTCTTCATTTAAACCACGCTTCGAAACGCAAGCGCGGATCAGTTGGTTTCTCAAGTAGGTCTGTTTGTATTCGCTTTCTCAAGTACGTCTCAGTATTATCCGATTCATCCAAGGCCACTAAGAATTCTAACCCAAATATGTCTACGGTTTGCCTATAAAGTTGATGAGCGTTCAGGCACTATAGTTAGCTGGCTGAAGTTAGTTAAATTTCTAGTTTAAGCCGGTTGAAGTTGCAGACGAAGAACATAGAAGACGATCTACAATTCAGACTCTTGGTTCTTCCCGTTCTGCCGAGTTGGTGCTGTAGCTACAATCCTTTAACCCGTGTAACGCCTTCTTTCAATCTTTCACTTTTTCCACGTCTGTCTCGCTAACTTTAGAGAGAGAATGCTCGCAGTCTATTCTTCGATCAAACTTGAAGTTCATTTCAACGGAGGTTTGAAGCTTGGCGCGCGGATTGATTGACAGCTGGAAAATAAAAGTTCCCGGGTTTGAGAGATGAGCGGTTTTGGCCATAAGGAAAAATTGCGTGGTTGCTGTCCAATTTTTCTCGGGACTTTCGTGAAGGGTAAGTTCCAGACATTTTTGAATTTCGGACTAGGAAGACACTAACCAAGAATGTATTTTTCGCATGAAAATGTTATTTCAGTTAGTGGTATGCTGAATGCCGCTCAGAGCTTCAACTTTATTCCAGGTAAATGATGTTTAAATTAGCTTGCATTTATTATTAATTCCAGTCAAGTACTTGTTTAAAAACACTATGGTTTACACCTGAGATGGGACTAGCCGAGAACCGATACACCCGTAATTTCAACAATAATATTGTGAAGCAAAGATTGGACTTTTATTCATTGCATTTTTATTCATTGAAACATACGTGACATATATTTTACCTCAGAAAATAGGTTTACTTCGGCCAATAAATAAAGACGTATTTCATTGTTACAATTTCAGTCTAAAATTCATATTGCCAGAATCACTCTCACCAGTGAAATGTCGTTTAAAGTTTAAAAGTCGTTTGGACAATTTGCTTACACCACAATGGCGTAATGAATTATGCAAAAAGATCTGAAATACGGCTAAGGCTGACACAAAAAAAAATGAGGGAGGCCAAGAGTTTTTGTGCATTAGTTTACAATGCACTTGTATATATTTCTGCATTTTCATTTTTTCCTCCTTGCTTTGAATCGCACATGAGGTCCACATTCATATCTTTGTCTTGCTCCTCCACCTCAGGTATTATCAACTTGTGCAAACGCTGCCAAACAACAAAGTGAAAAACAATAAGTGAAAAATACGTGAGCATGCCTTGATTTTCGGGGTCAGCGTCGGAAAGAGAAGATTTTTTTAAATAAAGAGCACTGAAAGACTGCAATGTTAATAAGGCTAATAAGGTTTAGACACTTCTGTCAGACGGAAACCTCTACAAGACAGACAACTGTTGTGGGCTCATGGGAGACGTTTTTTAGTCACATTACACTGTATCTAACCTCTCTATAAGCCGGACACCTCTCTAAGATGGAAAGTTGGTGCTGGTCACAACGATGTCCGGAAATTAAAATTGGTTTTCAAAATATCATTATTGAGAATTACTGGGAATTTGTACCTCTTGAATAGTTCCAGTGGTCTTGATCAACTTGTATATCATCACCGCTGGGATTAATGTCAAAGAGGATGCCGTCAACAGCCACCCAATCGCCTGACCCCATCCTGGATACACGTAGTCACCATACTTGAGTGGCGAATATGTCACAAGATTAAAGATGAAGATGAACTGCAACATTGAAAGTTCATTTAGTACCAAGGAAAACTCTACCATCAATAACAAAAGACAATGTAAAAAACAATATGTAAGCGGGGAGTGGAGGGTGTAAAAGAGTTGGCTTTGTCAAGACACTAAGAAGAATTGTTTTGGCAAGACGACGTATACGACAAATAGCATAGAATTCTGTTGCAAAACATGCTTTGGAATGGATTAAATGTACAACGCTTTTACAAAAAGAGTAATTTTTACGTTTAGTGGGTGCTGATTGGTCGAGAGTTCATTATTTAAATTTATTTGTCCCACACCAAGAGAAAAAGAATACAATGAAAAAAATTAATATAAGTTTGGGCGAGGTCACCTCCAGGAAACCTACCGGGCTAATGAATGAGTCTACCACGGTGAATTACTCCATCCGCCACTTTGCAATACGTTGAATTTGTACAATGACTTTAGCCAAATTAATTCAATTTACATTTTATTCACAAGAAATCTATTTTGTAACTACTCTTTGGCAATAAACAAAGTGATTGCAAATTTTTAAAACGTGATACAGGGTCTTAAAGATTTCGCCGAATTTCCTTCTGAAATTCATGAGACAAAACTTTTGTTATATACCATCTTCAATTCATGTAGAGTTCATTATTTCCTATTGGAGAGTTTCTTCTATTCTCAGTTAATGTTAAACATTCACAAAACAGTTTCAGGCCTTATTCGCAGTTTACTATCAGTATTAGTTCTTAGGTCTCTTGGTGTTGCTTTTAGCAGTGCCCCCTAATTAGGCGTTCGTTCGTTCGTCCGCTCCTTTATTCATTCGTTCGTTCGCTTGCTCACTCGTTTATTATAACATGTCAACTCACCGAACAAAACATGGGTGCGAAAAAACACCAGCACCATCCAATCCATGGATTGATACGAAATCCCAGCATGTTTTCCATGTTGTCATAGAAACGACCACGACCTGTAAATAGTAATAATAAGACTCTAATAAGCAGGTCGGCAACACAGCAGCAATGAAGTATTTGTTTACGCGCAATGAACAACTAGGATACTCCTGGATATATATAATTATATGTCCAACCGTGGTCAGAGAACAGCCAAAGACCAGCAACTCCCCTGGCCTCACCTACCTCTCCCCCCGTCGGCTATGGGTTAGCCCAGGGCCCCTTCCCACGCCCGATAACAGCTAACCTATCCGAGACCTCGAGGGCTGCTGAGCCCGGTTGCAAAAAAAAAAATCCGACAAGCAGTCTTTGGGACATTTCACAGCAAAGACTGTTATGCAGCAAGCTAAAATGTCGATTTTAACCAACCCTCCATCCACCATACAATTTAACAACTGAGCCTGTACTTCTTATGGTTGGTAGGTCATGGTCTGCCCCAGGATTCTTTGAAGCTGACCCCCTTCAAACTTCTCGAACGCCAATGATTCCAGAATGGATCCCAGAGTCCACGCGTTACCAAATCAAGACAAATGTAAGCTGAATAATAATACTGGAAGACTTTAAACCTATCCAGACAGGGAAGTTGAGGAAAGTGCCCATGCACGCTGACTTTGAACGTTTATAACATTTTCAGCATTTAATCAGGAAACCAAAAGCTGTGAAACTTTGCGAATTTATCTGCAATTTACCTGGAAGCAATTTAGCATGACTTTCTATTGGGTAAGGAACTTGACGTTGCTATGGCAACCGTTTTCTGACAGTCGCGTTTTGCTAATTTTGCTTTTCCTAGATTTACATATTTTTAAGACTTCCTAGCGATTTGGATCATTTTTTGTACCTCTTGGTAGGTTTTTGCGGTTTTCTGACGGCTTAGAAAAATCAAGAAATCCAATACTGAATAATGCAATTGGGTATGGCTTGAAGGGAAATCACTAGAACGGTTCGAATAAGAGGCAAAGAAAAAAGTGTACGCATTCGATATGATAAAGCGCGATTAACCACTTTAGATAAGGAAACTAAAAGGCTAGACACGAAGACGGGCACGGAAAGCGAGGTCACTATTTGGCTGACAACATGGTATACATTGAATATAGGTGAGGTTGGGGACTGATTGATTGGCTGTGACAGCTTCACTATATTCTCACCATAAAGCCATCCCATGGCCAAGCATTCGCAGACGACCACCAATAAAAGCACCGATCCGCTTCCAGAGTAGGCGTCAAATAATTGGAAGACATACATCCCACCCTACAATTGCAACGAATAGGATTCCATTACACTACTAATTACCACAGGCTTTCTCTTGCGGTAGTTAATCATGATTCCTTGGAATTCGATAATATCCAGCAGCTTATATTTATCTTTTTTGTTTGCTTGCCTCTCTGATGAACCGGAATAGCTGTCTGTCTGCCTGTCTGTTGGTCTGTCTGTCTGTCAGTCTGTTTGTCTGTATGTCGGTCTGCCCAACTGTTTTCCTGTCGGTCTGTCTGTGTCCTTGTCTGTCCGGCTGACTGACTGCCGCGCCTTTCAGTTCGCTCATTCGCTCCAGGAAGGAGACACAGTAGTCTGCTTAGCTTGTGGAATCTACCTACTTGTGTTGCCTCTTTTTCCGTCTAACAGAACTATTTCCAGCCAGTGCATATTAGAGATGGCCAGACAAATCTTTGCTACGTTTGCATGGCAAAATGCCAGGAAAGTAATTAATCGGCCATCAATTTACCACCTACACACGGAAAATGGCGATCTTGCTGGATAATTCGTGCTGTTTGTGACCTCTTGAGTCGTCATTGCCCTCAACACAGCCTTACTTTCCCTTAAGTACAAATACACTGCTAAATGAGGGTCCCCTATACGTCTTCTGAAAACCGTTTCACGCAAAAATAATTGGCCTTTTCACGCATCACGTGAAATACAAATTCTCTTTACGGTTTGCAAAACATACAAATACAACCATCACAAAAATGTATTTAAAACTTTTACCTCACGTTACTGAATGTGCCATCTTTTAGTAATTTCAGACTCCCATCGTCGTAAAAAGCTAAAATCTCCAAAAAAAGCTATCTCCAAAACAGTGAAAAATTATTCCCGCAAAAGTCGTTGGTTCACAAATCACGCGTAAGTAAATGCATATTTCATGGATCACGAAAAAATAGAAAACCAGTTTCCGAGGACGGAAAAATATAGATTCACGAATCACGCAAAGCAAAAATGTCCATTCACGCGTCACGAAAAAAGTATAGGGGACCCTCTTGAATGTGATCGAAGAAAAGACGATCACACCTTTGTAAACTTGCAGGCTAACCAGTTAAAAAAGGGCAAAAAATATCAGTGCTCTGCCAGGCTAGGGGAAGCTAAGGTATCAGCAAACAAAATTGAGGACAAGTCAATTGTGAGTTCATATGTTCCTCTGCAAGCAAGAAAATAAGAGAGTCTAGGATGTGAAGTGAAATCAAAGCAAAATAAGTCAAATCCTGTTACAACTACAAAGCACATAGGAAGTTATTTACCTCAGTGACCATTGACAGGCCAATGAGAAACCAGATGGTGCAGACAACAGCGGTGAGCATTTCCTTGCGATAACCACGCCTAAGATGATGTGGAAACAAGTCGACAACGCCAGTGACAACGCCCTCTATACCTACAAACTTGACTCAAAAAGATAGCGATATCAAAATAAAGGAAACAAGTTATTATAGAGACTTTTGTGGAGAAATAAAGGTAACACCAGAGGCTTGTTAATACACGATACGTGCGAAAACGTGTGTAGGAGAGTCACGTTGTGTTTTGGTTGTACTTCTGAATGGTTGGAAAAGTGACCCGAGAGTTTTTAAACCAATCGCTAACCATATTAGCGTAATACCAAACCAAACACGAATTATTTTCGATACTCAGGTAAACTCCGCTCTATAGTGCTGTTAACGTCAAAACGTGTATAACAAACAACACCCAGCAGTTCTGTCTAAATGACTAGAGGCACACACGATAAATCATTACTCGTAGGGGCTACCGAACGATTTCGGTGATTCGTCTTGCTATTTGGAAGTTGATGGAATAAAAAAAATGATTTTATAGTTTTACCTCGCTGTCAATACCCAGCAGGATCAGCGTGAAGAAGAACAGAGCGGACCACAGTGGAGCTAAGGGCATTTGAGCTACCGCTTCTGGATAGACGATGAAGGCAAGTCCTGGGCCTGTAGCATATAAATCATTAAGCTCAGAGATCATGACCATTCCGGTCCCCAGAGCCGCTCCTTTCTTAGCCGGTTGGGCATGTGCACGAGGAACAAGTGGCTCTGGGGACACATGATATGATTGGCTGGAATCTAACAAAGGGAGTCTAGTTAGTTTGATTGGACTCCTTTTGTTAGATTCTAGCCAATCAGATCATGTGTCCAGAGCCATTTGTCCTTCGTGTTCACGACCAGTCTGCAGAGAGGGCCAAGTGTTTCTGCCAGGGACGACAATTAGATCACTATAAGTTATCTTTGTTGAAAATAGAAAAAGCGTATCTTGTGTTTTGGGTACTGAAGTTAGGGAGACGAGTTGGTCAAACGGTCAGTTCACTGCTGCACTGGACTGTGGATCGAGCATTCTGGGTTCTAGACTGTTTTCCGTGTAATAGCCGAGGTCCAACCCATCGTTCGACAGTCCTCACATTTCTCGATACGAGCCCCCTCAAGGGATTTGTTCTCTCCCCACGTTTCGCTCGACTCGAAAACATGGCGGACCGTCGAAAGTACGATGCGTAGGACCTCGGCTTACATGGAATAATAGGAGACTGTGAACAGGCTATCTGGGTTCGAGCAGGAATTGCTAACCATTGTTTACCTTTTGGGCAAGACAGTTTACTCTCACGATGCACCTAGTTTCCTGTCAGGTGTTAAAATCGGTATCAGTGAATATAAAAACCCTGCGACCGACCAGCATCCCATCCAGGCAGGGGTAGAGAAAAGGAAACCGTGATAACCAATCATTACTTTTAGAGGCATTTCATTATTTTTTGCTATCGCTGATGTAACTGACGAGTACCTGACTTTGCTACTTCTCGCACCGCCACTCCTTGCTTTTTAGCCATAAAGCCCAAGACGGAGAAGATCAGAAATCCGCCATAGAAACTTGTCCCACTATTACAGCAGGTGAAAATTATGGCATCCCTACACACGAGAAAAAACGACGGTTACAACCGTTTCTTTGCACTGATTTTCGACTTGTTTAATGCGCTAAACGCCTAACCTGTAAAAGTTGTTTTTAAATTTGTTGTAGCTTCCAAGCGCTGCCATAGTCCCCATCCCTATAGAATATGAGAAAAACACTTGGGTTCCGGCATCGATCCAGACCTAAGGAGATAAACATTCCTTGTATTAAAGCTTTACAGCGGGTGCATAATGTAAACGCCATCGGGCTCGTTCAGTAGCGTTGTGTGGGTACGTTGATGCTGATCCAATGATAACACAAGAATAAATAACTTATTAGCAGATAGTTTGGATCTTTGTGCAATGCACCTCAGATGACAAAATTAAAGCGGCGTGATTGGGTGGTCCTACATTGGTATTGGAATTTTGATTTTATCCATATAAACGGTGCGATTTAAGGTCGCTTCTTTTAGTGCAAAACTGTTTACTGAATACGACGAATGCTATTCGAATGTTGCAGAAAATGTCCTCTTAAAAAGCAAGGTGATTATACCTGGCCATCAGAAAGTCGTGACAGGTCAGGAGTAAGATAAAACTTGATTCCATCAGCAGCTCCTGGTAAGGTCAGGCCACGGACCAGGATTGCCGTCAGCAGGAAATATGGAGCTGTAGCAGTGAAGTATACTACCTGGAAATAAACGGTGCCTTAAACCTAAGTTCAGGCATGGGTAACTGATAACGTTCTCGACACAATGCAAAATCGGAGTTATCGGAAGAAGGGCAAACGACGCTGTTAAGGCTAAATTAGATTGACGTACTCTATATAGAACGTGGGAGGGAGCTCATTAAAGAAAGCCAGGAGGACAGAACTAGAGGCACACACACTGACAGGCAGACAGACAGATGGACAGACAAACAAACAGACGGACAGTCAAAAAGACAGACAGACAGACAGACAGACAGTCAGACAGACAGCCAGAACACTTCACGAAATAATCTTAAATACAATAAACTATCACCTTGCCACTGGACTTGACACCTTTACACACGCACAGGTAACAAATGATCCAAGCCAACAAGAGGCACAAAGCAAGGTCCCAGTTCACTTGACCTGGCTCGTCCAAACCGCCAGAAACTCGTAAAACTCTGTAGCTAATTCAATAAAGAAATAATGGAACCGTTAGCTTGTTAGCTAATAAAACAACTATATGAATATAAAACTAGCAGCAGGCGTTGGCGCACAGATTGCGAGTGGTTCTGTAACTCAATAGAACCAAGGCCATAACGGAGCTCTGCCGCAGCAGCACAATATTTAGTTTGTCTGTCCCAGAACAGCAGCTCGGCCGCGTTCCTTTTTTTATTTTGTTTTTTTTTTGGTAGCAATTGATAGTAAAAGATAGTTGCCCTTGATAACATTTTAGGAGATCCAGTGACCGTCCAACATTGTCATAAATTAAAGCCCCACTTACTCCCAGTATTCCTGGCTGGCTGAAACTTTCACTGTCGTGTTTGCAAGGATCGTGGCATTCGTTATCGAGCGATTCGTCGGCGTGATGCGACCAGCTTTATTTTCGTTGTAATCCACACAGTTCGGGGTGTTCCATTCATTTCCACAATGCGACCATGGAAGTCTTGACTGGAATGACGCGAACATGTAGTACAGCGCCCAGGCAAGAATAACGGTGTAGTAAATATTTATGTACTGCATGACCAGTATGCCTGCGTAGCCAATGCCTTTGAGGAAAACAAAATGCTAATTAAGGGATAGACCGGGTTACGATGGGAGGGAGTGAATATACTAGATAATTGCATGTAGTGAGATGCTCCAATTAGCGTTCATCGTATGCCAGCGACTTTGACACGATTTACTTGTGTGATCAAGAGGAACTCTGGAACACAGAGGGTCTTTGAGAACGCCGTGTGAACTGATTAACTGACCTAAATGGCCACTTGCTTCATTTTCAGACTCACTGTTCGGCAAGAGATCGAGGGTACAGAAAACAGAAAATCGATGCATTGGTTTGCTAAGACTTTAAACGAACCGAAGGTCACGCAACTTTCTGTTACTCAGGAGAATCAGAAACTACGATAGCGATAAATTATAAAAGCCTGACTTAATGGTTACTTTATGTTTACTTATTCGTACCTTGGAAGAGAGGACATATTTTCCATGCAGTGATTCCACCTTGGCTTGTGTACTGTCCCAAGCCAATTTCCATAACCAAAACCGGAACACCAGCCACGACCAGGCAAATCAGATAGGGAATGAGAAAACAACCTGGGAATTTAAACAACATTATACTGACTGACTGCGATAATAATCTAAACAAATAACGATAGAAAATAAATCGAAGAAATGTTGGGAATTTGATGTAGAATTGCAGGAGGCTCTTCTTGTCGAAGGAGGACAACTATAGAAGGAGGGCGACTCTAGAGGAGAAAACTCCTCAAAGTAAGGACGACAAGCAACATCAAACGCAACCTACAAATGACGCCGTGCCCAGGAATGGAACACTAGTCACAAAAGTGGAGGGAGTGGGGCTAAGGGTATGCCTGTCCCGATTGTGCTCGGAACCTTTTGAGTAACTGTTTTGGCGTTTTGAATAACTTGAAACCGGAGATATGAAAATGATAGCCTACAAGGTTCACTCTGCACAGAGTACGAAGAATTTAGCCATTTCACTGTAAAGAGAGAAATAAGGTTAAACCTTTTCGGTATGTTCGTAGATGGTAGCCATCTGTAGGTCGTTGCTCCAGAAACGTTTCCAGATCGAATAGTCCAGTTTCGAGTTAACCAAGACCGCTGAATAAAACGACTAAAGACGCGTCTATACAGGGTTAGTCTCGACCTGGAGTAAAATATTCGCAAATACCAGTGAGAACAGGAAATATTAACAACTTTGTGCATTGTTTCGTCTTACGCTTCAGTGCTTTTCTGCTGGTATTTGTGAATATTTTTCATCGGATTGAGGCTAACCCTGTGCAACTGAGTATTTAGTCTTTTTTGTTCAGCGGTCTTGGCTAACTCGAAACTGGACTATTGTCATTAACGAAAGTAAAACTGGAACGTGACAGGAGATCTAACCTCCACCGTTTTTAAAACACAGATACGGAAACCGCCATATATTTCCAAGGCCGATGGAGAATCCCATCAAGGCGAGAATGAAATCAAACTTTGTTGTCCAGGTTTCTCGTTTGTTGTCAGTCCCAGCCATTTTAAACTCTCAGTTCTTGTAAATTCAAGCTCTGCAAACAGAAGTAATAAGAGCATGACTTTTCTTATCAAACTACACTTCAAACTACCTTAAATGTTAGTTTTAATTGCAAAATTAAAAAAATATATAATAAAATAAAAATAATACACGGTAGTGAAATGTCGTCAATACGTCCCCTCTCTCTCTCTCCCCCTGTTAACAGGCTTTTGTGTCAACCAGATAAAAATTCTGGTTATAACCGCCCTACTTACATCAACTATGCCTTCGAATGTAAAATACTTAGCTCTTCGTGTTGCTACATTAAGAGTTAAAAATACATATGTCTACATACAACACATCATTCGAAACATGTTTTGCCTTCATTAAGAAATGAACTTCAAAAGTATCGTACGGTTTCTCAAAGCGATATCTTACTTCATGCTGCTACGAAGCCTTGGTCTTATTATTATTATTATTATTATTATTATTATTATTATTATTATTATTATTATTATTATTATTATTATTATTATTATTTCAAGACTTCTTTCAAAAGCCAGTTCGGTTCTGGTTGGCATATTAATAACAATGGGTGACGTAAAGAAAAGCGTCGCTATTGCCCTAAAATGTAACCAACATATAAAAGCTTACCACAAGCAAACCAGTGTGAAAGAGAACGATTACGTCATCGACCGTTAAAAGTATAATCGACCGTTTAGGAAAGGAAAATCAGCCTCGGGGACACCAAATTCGTTGATCATGTAATCTCTGGCATCTAAATCTTCCCTGGTGCGGACCAGCAACACCGTTATAACTTTTACAACTTACCTTATTATAGGAATACAACGAAGCATGTTAACAACGCGAACAAAATTTACGCGTTATAAATATTAACGCGAATTTTCGAAAAGTTATGTTTACATACGTTTAATTAACGCGAATTTCCGTGTATTTCCAGCAAGGTAGCCATACAAACTAGGGCATGAAATGGGATGACAAAAATGCGATAGATATTTTGCGCAAGAAAGTTGAAGAAGTGACTTATCCCCTCGGAGAAGACGATCGGTACACTGACGAATCGAAGGACATTTTAAAGTCAATATTAAATTAAGATGCGTCAACGGACTCTGGCGGAAACGTAGATTAATTGTAACTTTGCTGATAAAAAGGTGTCTTAAAATAACGATACCTTTCAATCAACGTCATTTTAATTAACAATGAGGTAAATTAAGATACATAAAATTAACGCGAATTTTTGAAATTCGCGTTAATTACATGCATTGTTAATTTCCTATAATAAGGTATCTAACAAGATCGATGGAAAATAATTTTCCTCTAAACTAGCTGGAGTTTGCTTTGGTTATCTAGGCGACTGGTTAGCTGATTTGAAAAAACAAATGTTCATATAAACACTTTTCCTAATACTTAAACTTCTAAAATGGCTAAATCTCGCGAGATAAGTAGTGCTAGTTTCCAAACAAAAGACGCTGTTGAGCTGAAAAGTTGTACACAGATATAAATTTAGCACCTCTTATGCCTGATGAGTATAAAGAGTCTGGTGGCTCTTTGGTGGTGGTTTTTAGAATTCTATGACGTCACGTGAAAACGATTAAGGGCGGGATTTTGCTGATTTGAGCCATTCTATGCTGACGTTGCTGCCAGCTTGCCTTCGTTTCAAGATGTTTTTTATTAATGTCGTTTTGATTTGTTTTGTTACCTTACATTTGTTTGATTTGTCACCCCTCACCTTCGGGGTATTTGTTAAGTGCCTGGCTCTGCATTCGAAAGGGTTCAGGTTCCCTCTTATTTCCTTACGGGCAGTAGGTACGTTATCATTATCTGGACTTCTTTTAGTCTAATTTCACATATGTATCTTTCGGTTTTAATAAACTCAAACGAGGTCTCATTGCTCGCAGAATGCTGGGCTAAGCGCTGCAGTCCGTTACCCAATGCAGCAGTCTGTTCCCTTATTTAACAAGTGATAAGTTGTGTTTTTTATTTATTGTCTATTAGAGGGAATAGGGGAAACCGTGTCTATTTGTGAGTAAGCATTAATACGATGACAAGAATAAGACAAATGAAACACAAAAACAAAAAAATTCGACCAAAACGTAGACGAGGTCGTTAGACCGGGTCATCCCTTTATCATCTTCATCACCATCCAAGGCCAATGACAACAAGAAAATCACTGCTGAAAACGCAAAAAGAACTTCAGAATGCAACATTTTTAACAAAAGAGAAACATATTTCGAACGACTTGACTGTTCTTCATCTTCGACAACATAGAAAACTCCGCTGGTAGTGTAATATAATGTTTAATTATTAACGCAACTACATCTAATACCCGGGAGAATATTAATAGACCTTTTTTGCTTGGGTGGTTTGTTGCCCAGTTGCAGACCATGTGATGATAATCTTGAAAATACTTACTTTCAAATTTTCAAATAGTTGCGTGTATATGAATAAATAATGTGTAGATGGATAAAAGAACAATTCTATAGAGAATGACACATGGTCTGTATTGGGAAAACAAACACACTCAAGCGAAAAAGATTTATTACTAGAATAGGCGTATTCCTGAATGTGCAATGACCCACGTTTATAACATATTTTGAATAATTTCATTTCATTTCAAAGTTCAGTCATCCAAAACCAATCAATATATATATCGTTCTTATTGTCACAGTACATCAGAGAAACCTAGAGAAGAAAGTTGTTATCAGACTACAATTGGGCCTAGAGAGGAACAAATCGTCTCATACGCACAAGTCGTCTTAGTGTTAAAACGGGACGACCAAACCGTCTGAATTTGTCCGTCTGCTTGCCCGTCTGTGAAGACGACTTTTAGAAGACGATTTGTCCATCCAGACGAACAAGTGGACTAAAGTACGACCTAAATTCACATCAGATGAACAAATCATTAGACGATTTGTTCGTCTCTAGTGTGAAAACGGAAAGTTTCATAATACAGGAATAACAAGTCCATGGCTGACAAAACTATTTCCTGGCACCCAGAATGTAAAGTTTTATATTATAGAAGCTTAGCTAATTAACTGGTGTATGTAGATGATTAAATGCTTCGATTTTCTCGAACTTCTTCATTAAAAATAGCAATAGAACTGCAATGAAACACTAGTGGCAATTACGATCTCAGATGTTGGGGAGTTTGCCGGCGCGGTTTTAATATTTACACGGCGAAAATATTACAGCGAGAGCGGAAGGCAGTTTTCATTCATTTCCAAACCCACCTCCGTCTTGCCTTCTCATGCTTACAGTCGTTTGCTCAATTCATGTTGATAGAGGTCTAAAGCATTGTTTAGCAGAGATTTCGTTCCGTCCCAGTTATGAAGAGTAGATGTTATACCACACGCTACACCTAACGCAACGGACTGGACTAAAGCAGCCACCCAAATAACTAAAGAGCAAAACTAGCCGGGTGCCCACCATAACTGAAAATACTTTAAGTATAAAGCAGGACGTAAACAAACGGCACACAAATGAAAGAACCCCAAACAACGCAAACAAACATCCAACCAAAAAATTCGTTGTGTTCGGTTGAAACATGCATATTTATCTAGCAATAGACCTTTAGTTACACGCCTTTAGGAACTAGATCGAAACGCACATGTTCAGGCGTTTTGTGGTCTTAATATTGAAACGACGAAACTCGGCGTTTACGCGTTCACCGGCTAAAAATAATGCAGCAAGTTACAGAACAGTTACCTTCAATTTGCTGAAACCTTGAAATCTAGAGAATGTTACAACAGAGACGTCCCGACGTCCACCCCAGAGGTAAATAAAATGCTAGAAAGAGGGCGAAGCAGAGTAATTTTACATTTCACGTTCTGATGATTTTGTGTGCTGGTCACCGCTTTGTATTGTCTTTTTAGTATATATTGTCTTAGCCAGTATTTGAATTTATATTGCCATTATTGCACACAGCTCTGAGAATTTTAATTTTGGTTCCGCATCGGAGAACCACCATATCGAGCATGGTTAGCGAGATCAATAATAGAGCCTGCTGAGAATCGAGAAATGTAGGATAACTATTCCACGGTCCACCTTCCTACATGCATCTTTGGATAAATTTATAAATATTTTCCCAAGTTTTGTGAGAGTATTTATCAATTATTCCCGAAGGTGAGGTGAATATTGATGAATATTTTAAACAGAATCATTCATCAAAATATTTTTCGCGCGCGCGATTTTTTATTGGTTTTTAAAAGCGCCGTGTGTGATCATGCGGCTAAACCTGCGGATATCCAGCGATATTCCCTATTAAAGCGATATTTCCCAAATTTCGGAATTCAGTTTTAATCTCTACTATCTTTTTTTTAATTTATTGAAATGCATATTTTAAAGAAGCGAACAATATTTTAAACTTGGGCTGAAGCATTGAGAAAGCCATGGTTCACCTTTTTACAATCAACACGAGTTGCCATGGCAATATACTAGTCCATGTGGTCTCAAAAATATTCACGGATATTTCTCCTTGGATTCCATCTGTTCTTCGAAGATCACAGTTTTCCTCGAGCTTCGCTTTGGAAAAACTGATTGCCTTTTGGAGCTAATAAAATTTTAATGTATAAGCAGGAGCAACCAGCGAAAGTGTGGCCGAATGTATTCTGTTACCCAAATGAATGAAAATATATGATATTGAAGCATTTACAGGTTTTCTTGAGTGTTGCTGGGAAAAATTTACCTGTTCCTTTTTCCCAGCGCATGATCCATATTTTTTTCCCAGCCAGCTGCAATTAAAACAAACAACAAACGTGCGGAATTGACAGTGAAAACGTTGAAATCTGCTCGTCTCAACGAGACTCAATCCCTATTTGATATTGAAGAATTTACAGGGTTTCTTGAGTGTTGCTGGGAAAAAAAATATCTGTTCCTTTTTCCCAGCACACGATCCATGTTTTTTCCCTGACAGCAATTAAAATACAAAACAAACGCGCGGAAATGACACTGAAAAACGTTGAAATCAAAAGAGCTGCAAAATGAGGAACTAAAATGGCAAGCACAGGAAATGGCTTGCCTTCATATCATGTAAAGCAACTCAATGCAACAGCAGTAGCGAATATATTTACTTATTGAAACGGAACACAGAAATATAATAAGAAAAAGACATCCATCTGGTACCTTTGCTTGATCTTGTTGAAATTTATGTGCTTATCGTTTTGAAATGACTAGCTCTGGTGTGATCGCAGTGAAATAATTTTGACATTCGATCTGACACGGCCGTGTAAAACGATCGGTCTTGTGTAAAAAAATTAAAGCATAACAAACATACTATTATGCACTGATATCTGTCTGCGGAAATTATCTGTTCCGAAAGGTGAACAGTTTCCGAGGGCGAAGCTTTGGAAAAACTGTGATCTTCGAGGGCCGACATGTACAGAAAATGTCTAATATAAGGACAAATATCAGTGCATTTTTTTCGCTTCAAATGGAGGCTATTGTTTATAGAAGTCCCATTCTTACATTCCTCAGGGAAATGAAATTTATTTCTTATGCAAATATCATATGTTTGGTGGGTGTTGCCTGTTTTTTTAGTCGGTCGTTCGGCTAGTGGTTGGTCGGTTGGATCACCGAAGTCTAAACAGCCTATATGTCGCACTTTTCCTCATCAGCAGTGCGCCAAATGAAAAATATTCTGGAGTATTCTAGCCTCGAATACGTCATTGTGATGCCATAGAATATAGAGTATTCAAGGCGCACGCAAAACGTGAAGTGTTCAAGTTTCCCTGGAGTATTCACGAGTATTCAATATTGAATACGTCATGCACACTTCGAGCGTTCAATTTGAATATGGAAAAACAGGCCGGATTCTACAACAATTATTCCATGAGCCCGCGTTGGATATGAAGTGATAAAATAACGAACGAGCGAGTTGGTTATAATCACTTCATATCCAACAAGGGCGAATGGAATAATTGTTTTAGTAAATTCTCAAACCGGGTTTTGTCGCCGATTTTTATTTCCACAATTTTACAAAGCGTAAAATAAAAACTTGACGCACTATTTTCCATATGACGTAAAACTCCGACTATTGGCTCATAGTCGGAGTTTTTTAGCCAATCAAAAAGCTAGAAATGCAATAGTCGGAGCTGAGAATATACTAAAATAGGATATCCCAGGTGTATTCGAACCAGGCGTCCTAGAATACGTCGGAAGGCGTGTGCCGACTCGTATTCGAGCGAATTCTGGCCCGAATATTTGGCTGTTCGCGCAGTGCAGGTTCCTGAAAATGGAAAACGAAAACCAGAAATAAATGCAAATATCATATGTTTGCAATGTTATAACTGTCAAAATAACCAGACTCAGTGACTCAAAATGACACAGGAGAGTATGCGCGGAGTTGTCGTGATAGGTCGTGTCTTCCTTTCTTGAATAAAATGATTCTTTGGCTAATATCCGTTAATTTAGGGAGTAGTGTTTCGTAAAGAAACGAAGAGACTGATGAAGGTCAGTGTCATCACATATCCGAAAGAACAAATGTGGCCAGAGAGGTTCAGTCGAAGAAGAAGAAAGAGCTGCAAATAAATCCAATATGGCTGGAACTGATACCCCTTATTACAAAATGGCCGTTGATTTATGCACATGCAAATTGGCCCTTATTGCCTCGTTCAAGATAAAAAATTCTTTTGATTTTTGAACTTATAAACGAGGCAAAAAGGGCTAATTTGAATACCAACAAAAGAATATTAAGATGGTAGCCATTTTGGAATAAAGCGTATGCACAACAAGCGAAGGAACCGAACCTAGCTGAGATTAAAGAATTGCTGGTAGAAATTCAGAATTCCGTCAGTATGCTTCTCCCAGAAAACCAAAGACTCAAGGAGAACTATAAGAATTAAAATCTGCTCTAATAGCAAACAAGAAGGCTACCAACAACCTCAAGCAGTTGTTCACCAAGTCCAAGAATACCAACGCCGTTTTTGAGGAAGAACTGGACCGTACAAAGATAAAAGTCCAGGAGAAAGCAGAAGAAATATGCACTTGTAATGATTTATGTTTTACTTGCAATATGGAAACCCCAAAACTTTGGCAATTACAACGACCAGAATTCATTTCGTTTCTTTTTTTTTTTACATTATTTGAATTGTGCCAGGTGGGTTATAATAATCAGCAGAAAGCAAAAACGAAAGAATTAAAATGACATCATCATGCAAATCGACTCTTCTTTGACGATTCGATGTTTTGAGTTTTGGTGTGTTAAGAGCTTACAAGGTTTAATTTGACTCATTCAAGCTTTGTATGGACGGATAATGGCATCTAACCTGCCTAGCCCTTTCATGTAATATGTTAACGAAATTTCCCAAGGAAAATTTCCACGAGCCTTTAGGCGAGTGTGTGTACAAAGAAAAATCAAGTCAGCAGTGGAATACTAACCTCTTACTAACCGAGCGCAAGGGCCGTACTGGGCAATATGACGTAATTCGATACTAAATACGCGTCATAGCACTACATATACTAAATGAAAAGAACTACAATTTTTGATTTTATGCAGCTTTGTTTTTTCTCCATTGCGAATACATTCATTGTTTCCGCGTTTAAATACCCCTAAAATTTGACCATATATGGTTATGTGGCGGGAAATTTGAATTTCTTTAATTACCTGTAACTTTTCGCCATTGAGATGGGGTTTTTACCAGAAATCATAGAATTCTATGCAGAAAGCTAATAACAAACTTTTAACCTTTCTTTCCTGGATTTACTTCCTGATGCCAAATTTGGACATCATATATGACGTCACAGAAGAGCCCACATGGGATTAAATTAACACCAATAAATAGGCAATTTATCAATCTACCACTCTGCCAAGTTTGGTTCCGTTCGATGCATTCTACTTCTGTCTATAACCTAAAACTCTCAGTTTTAGAAGGTAAGGGAGTAAAAGCACTAGCAACCGAGCACCGTGAAGCCTTCTTGTTTATGATTAATTCTGCCTTGAAAGCGTTGAAGTGCTCATCGTTTCCGAAGCTTTCCAACACACGATTTTAATACAAATGTATGATGACGTGTCGTGAGCTACAATTTGCAGGGAATGGATTTCGTCTTGGACCTTGAACTGCCCTCGACTTTGAACGAGAATTTTGTCGTTATGGTTCACAATTTGTGTAAAACACAGCACACAAGAACACATGTTTAGTCGACATGTTAGATTATGTTTTGATTACTGTTACATGTCAATGGAAACCCCCGAACATAAATTATGTTGAGCGTTTCGAGGTGAGAGCCAATCATAGTTGATGTCTAACAATGCATGTTGTCAAGCAACCAATCAGAGCGCGGTCTCCAGATTCTGGAGAAACAGAACACGATTAGCGACGCCGTTTCGCAGACGTCATTTTTCCGCTTTAGGAATAATATGACGGCTGCACGCAGGCTATAACTATCTCATATTCAACAAGCGCGAGTGCAATTATTGTTTTGTTAAAAGCGCCCAAAAAAATCTTACAAACATTGCAAAAATGCATTCTTTTGCTCGTACACCTACCATATTTGTAGGTCAATGGTATATGAGCTCAGATAAAACTCAGGAAATGCAATATACCATAGCTAGTTTTTAATAATGCATAATATGCAACGCTTTTTAGACTAATGATTGGCTGTATTCTTCAGTGCACGGGATAAAGTGACTTATCTATGTAGAGGGAAAGGAATTTAATTCTTTTGGAGATGTTTTTATTTCGTACCAATAAATATGACCCCAGAGGCTTCTGCAAGCTTGATCAGCCTACCTATTTTAGCAGATTCATGCATAGGTCATATCAGTTTGTCACTACAAGATTATGGAATAATCTGCCTGACTATGTAAGGAAACCTCCATCTCTTAATATTTTCAAATCAATGCTGGATGAGGTCAACTTGACTACCAGAGTAGAGTGTGATTGTAACTTTTGTACATAGTTTGTTTTCTCCATAGCTTGTTTCCTCGTAGTCTTATTGGTTCTTATTTATTTCCTATATATGTATTATAATTCCCATATTATTCTAGAATTCTTACTTATATTTTATTTATTTATTTTATTATTACCATTGCTCAGTTTGATATGTACTGTATTTATATTAATCTTGCACGTTCACGTTAAAACGAGTCCTACTCATTAGTGAAATGTGGATAAATAAATTACTACTACTACTACTACTACTACTACTAGTACTTGAGAATAGTGAGGGTTTAAAACTTACATAAGCAAATCACTGCAAGGCTGATACTAGGTGAGAAAGTTGACTTTGCGAAACAACAACTTGATAGAAACCGATAAAGCAGGGTTGCAACCGTTCACAGCTGTTTCGTTCTTGTTGGAACTCGTCAGCACGGTGTAGCAATTCTAAATGAAACCAGCCAATAGAGACAGCTCAAATAAAATGCAACAAAGCCCGGGCCCTTTCAAGTTCCGCACTTTGAACCCGCCCAGGCCCCGAATCACGCGCTGCCACATCACGTCCTTCAGGGAGAAAGCAAGCAAAGTGTAGAATTCCTGTCTCGCAAAGATGTAGATGGATAAAACCATAAAAGGCACAGCATATCGAATCTGCTAAGGCCTATGGCCCCCAAAAATACTATAAGTAGACGTGAAAACTGCAAAGGACCGCGAACGATAATAGTGTTTCTTGTAGGTGAGCGAAGTTAACGACGGCCGAGTTTTGCTTTGAATCAATACTTTCTAAAAATTGCTTTGTCACGCTTAATTGTGAAGCTATTAATTTCACTACACTATCCCCCCCCCCCCTTTGAAAAAGGCATGTCCCCATGCCGGAACTAAGGGGGGGGGGGGGGGATAGTGTAGTGAAATTAATAGCATGACAATTTAGCGTGACAAAGCAATTTTTAGAAAGTATTGATTGCATTGTCAATGCTATTCCTCTTCAATTAGGCACCTTCTGATTCTGGACTCACTGACATGGGACATTGGTATAACACAGGAGGAAATACACAATATTAACAGGTATTAATATCAATGTCAGTATCAGTACAGTAACACAAATCAAATCAAATTTTATCGGCATTCTTTGATCTGCTGTAGATCAATGTAATAGTAATACATTTTGTCATCAGCTTTGTGGATCATCTATGTGCAGCTAGTGGTATACCCTCTATGACAAGGCAGCGGTCAAGTCATGTTCTTAAGGTATGCTATTATAAATTAACTTATACTACTCCAATTTGTTATTGTTATGAGCATTACATTCCATCCATTAATATTAATGTAAATTAGATACTGCAGAGCCCACGATATTATACTCGTTAGTGCTTTATTTCACTGACCATGGGCTGGCATGGGATAACACTTCGAAATTTTGTGATTTCCAGGTACCACAACAATTGCAAGGAAGTAACAACTGTGGATTTCATATGTTCATGCTTGTAGACCATTTCTTAAAGGTAGATAAGGAAGCCATTAAGAGAAAATTAAATTAAATATTGTGTTTGCATTTGAAAAAAGAATTAGTAATGGATTCATGTTGTATTATCTCATATAGGATCTAGATGAGTATCAAGATAATCCAAATGGATATGTCAATGCTGAACATCTGTGGTTTGATCCCAAAGATGCTGAAACCAAGAGAACATTGACAAGAACTTTTTTGGAGGCTTTATTTGCAAATAAATAGAAATTTAATTGTGGCTCCCATGATACAGATGAACAGGGAAACTGTCCAGGAACATATTTAGGCTATTCCCATGCTGTCTAATTCTGTTTAACTTGCCTTTATTATGTATTGTTGCAAATTTACTAGTATTGCACAGACAGTGACAGCAGAGCTAATGTATGCTTTACATGTAAGTGGAATAACTCCCCTTAAAAAATTAAATGATTTTAGACGCTTTATGATGCGCTCAATATGAACCCTTGCAGTTGCAACTCGTCTTGTAGCAGTCGATGCTTGTGCGGAAACATCATTTTTACGCATGATAGGAGGTGCTGTTAGTACAGTTTCATGAAGTGCTAGGTAATCTTGAATGTTGAAGCCCTTATCAGCCATTACAGCATCACCTGGCTGTAATTTTTCCAGAAAACCACTAACATTCACAATTTCCTTGTCACTGATACTTCCACTATATAATTTTGACAGAAAGTTAAAATACAAAATAGGAGACATTGATACAAGTAACTTAAATGTGTTTGAGGACTTGTGTTGGCTGTAGGTATACCTTTGACTGGATGGCTTGCAAGGTTTTTCAACATAAATTTCAGTACAATCTATTATGGCTCTTAGATTTGTTAAGGACCTCTTTTTGAAGCAATTTGGTTTAGGTACCCCAACCATTTCCTCTTTAGTTGAGAAGGGCAAAGGAAACTTAATTTTTTTTCTAGAAATAAAATCCATGTTATAAATATATTGCTTCCAACTGCTGTAGTAATGCCAAAAATATCACATAGCATTTCCAAACTTGGGTATCTTCTAAGTCTCACAAGGGTGAAGACAAATTGTTCTTTGGTTGTCAACTTGGCCATCTCTTTCCTTTCCTGAAAAAAAAAAAATACTCTGTTAACCCTCTCTTCCCATTATCTCGCTTGGGTCTATATTTCTGTTATAATATTCTTGGTGGAAAATTACTAATGGACAGTGAAGAGAAAAGATATAGATAGTTACATTAATTTGCCTTACCTTCACGTACTTGTCCTGGATCTTTCCAGACTTAGTTTTTTGAGAGGGTAAGTTTCTAAAGAAACTGTGGTGCTGCGTCGGTGGGAAGTATAACAATATGATTTGGTTTTATCAACTGGATTGATAATGTCAATTGGCCACCGTCAAGAGATTCAAGAGCTGACGTTTCGAGCGTTAGCCCTTCGTCGCCCTTACTTTGGCTCTCTCAAAACGTTTCTTCTCTTTGTTAAACTTGAAAACATTGGGATAGACACTTACCTCAGCATATTACTTACTTAGAACTCGAAAACTCGAATCGATATTTTCGCACACGTAACAGAAACAATGCCGACGTCACGCATTGGAAAAAAATTTGAAATTCAAACTGTTCTATTTTCAAAACAAAGCCGTCTACCGAGCTGAAAACAGGCCAGCAGATATATGTTTAAAAATGACTTTTACCCGATGAAGTTGAAAACTCAAAAAGTTTTAATTTTAGTTTTTTTCAGACATCACGTGAAAACCAAGAATTGCTGTTGTTACCAAAATGATATGATCAAGAAGACTGAAATTAATCCAATTTCCGCTCTCCGAAATTCAGTTTGGGTCGTGAACTTGGCAGCCAGCTCGAATGACATTGTGAAAGGCCGACGGCTGATACGAAATATATCCCGGTCAGCTTGAAGAAGATAGTTTTCTGCTTGGATTCTGATAATAATTAAGAGGTAAGAATTGCTATACTGTTTAAGGACTGTGTATTGGAATTTCGAGGTTGATCGAAAAAAGCAACCCAGAAGTAGATAATAGAATCTGAAAGAACGCCGGTCTACCGGTGTATTGCACTCAAGGGCAGATAAACAATGGGCGTTCACGCCGCTAGTTTGATGAGATTGTCTTTTTGCACAACAATTCTGGGAAATTGCAATGTTCTGGATCAAAGAATTCGGTGTTACTGTTTCGACAGAAGTTTGCCTGCTAACTGGCGAAATGGGACAGTTTCTATGTCGAAATGGAATAATAACACATTGGGATGGAGTGCTAATTTTCCTGGACCTGGGTCTAAAAAAAACGCAACTTTTTTTCTCCGGATTGGCCTTCCGTTTTTGAAAACGCTGACATCAAAACAATCGAATAACCTTGCTCGGACAATGTGGGCATGTTCTTGCATGTATTAAGCGTTTCTTGCGAGGCAGCGTTTCAAAATCGATGGCGAAACAATTTGAAAACGGTATAATGTGGACAGAAAACATTTTATCCGCTTTCGAGGCGAAAACGCCGTTTTCAAATTTATCCGGCTTATTTTCTTATGTATTTATTGTACAGCTTTGTGTGGGTGACCAAGTTGTTTTTTAAACATTTCAGTTCAGATTCCAGTACTGAACATTACTTTGATGTGTATCCAACATAATCCGCTGTCATGTGACATTTATAACCCTTCGCATGCATTAAACATATCGAGTTCATTTTGACCTTGCTCTTTCCTTTGTAAGAATATCTCTTAATGTCCACTAGACTTTCTCAAAGTCGTTCGCTTCTCATTTCCGGTTTGGTAGCTCGTGCTTCACGCTCACTTTCGCTCAGAGAGCTCGACTTGTAGGCAAGTCTAAATGACCACTTAAGCAGCGAGTGCATATCTGCAAGAATCGTGTTTTCAATTTCCCTTTCTTCTTTTCTTCGACGTTAGATTAATCCCTCCTAGCATCGCAAACACCTAGCCAATTCAAGAAATCTCTCGAAATGTTGCAGGGAGATTAGTTTGAAGTGTCAGGCGTTCTCCCGCCCTAGGATGACGTGTGACACTTCAGACTAAAGGGATATCTGATGGATAATCATTAATTAAACGTGCATCATGCGATTATTTTTAGGGATCTTTTGTTTTTGCTTACTTTTTTCTACATCGGGCATTGAGTTTAACTTCGGATGAATGCAAGCATGCCATTTGATCATTGTTTGTAATTTTTCATATTTGAAAACCCCTTTTTGGAACCCTCTATTATTATGAATCGATTTCAAAATTAGCAGTGGGGAAATCCCGCTGCTAATAGGGGACACCTAAACCGGAATAGCATGCAACAGAAATGGCGTCTTGTTATGTTATGTTATGTTATGTTACGTTACGTTATGTTATGTTATGTTATGTTATGTTATGTTATGTTATGTTATGTTATGTTATGTTATGTTATGTTATGTTATGTTATGTTATGTTATGTTACGTGATGTTGTTATGTTATGTTATGTTATCTTACGTTATGTTATGTTATGTTATGTTATGCTATGTTATGTTATGTTACGTGACGTTACGTTACGCTGCGTTATGTAAGCTCGCGAGTACTGTATTTGTACATTTCGAGCGTTTTCACTCACGTGGCCAAAAAAAAAATAAATCGAAAACCATTCAGTGGACAGGGTCAAGAAACTACGATGTTATAGAATATAAATAAAGAAAACACTTCTCCAGGTTTCAGGCTTGTGCGTTATTCCAAACTTCAGATATTCGTCGAAATGTTTCGCACAAATTTACAGAGCCCAGTATGAAGCCGCCATATTGGTGTTCCTCAGTGGAACACCAACCATAATGGCGGCCGAAAATAGTGAAAATATCTGGAGTTTACTTTGGTTATCTAGGCGACTGGCTACCTGTTTTCATGTAAGAACTTTTCCTAACACCTAAACTTCTCAAATGGTTAAATCTCGCGAGATAAGTATGTGTTTTTCGACATACATGATCGTAACTGTGTGTCATGCACCGCCATAACTCTAAAATTCAAATTGCACTGGTTTCCAAATGAAGGACGCTGCTGAGCTGAAAAATTGTACACAGATATAAATTTAGCACCTGTTATGCCTGATGAGTATAAAGAGTTTGATGGCTCTTTGGTTTTGGATTTTATAATTTCATGACGTCACGTGAAAACGCTCTAAACTCGGAATGGTAAAATCCATCGAAGCCGAATTCAAGTCAGTACTCGGCTTCGCTCTTGACTACGTAAAGTTATGTCTAAATTGTTATAGGCTACTTTATTTGTGTTTTCTTTACTGCACATAGCTTGTATTTACTGTAACCTGAAATCCAAAATGGCTGGAACTATCAATGAACGGGAGACCTGGACAGCAAAGTTTGATTTCCTTCTCGCCTTGATGGGGTTCTCGATCGGCCTTGGAAATGTGTGGCGATTTCCTTACTTGTGTTTTAAAAATGGCGGAGGTTAGTTTTTGTAGCATAATTTTGTCTGTTTCGTAACGTATTACCACAGAAAATCTGATCAAAATCTGGTGAAAAACGAGGATCCAAATAATGTAAAGTGCCAATTACTCGCGCTACTAAGGCTAGTTGTGAAATGCTTACCTGAAGAGAACTTTGAGGAGAATTTTGTTTTGCCGAGAATCTATGTGAACGACCTCGTGTCAAATCTCTGCAGATGATTTGATTTTGTCGATTTTAGCTGTAGTCAGCGAAAAGAATAGTTATAAATTTTCCCAAAACGACTGTTTCTCTCAAATCGCTTGTTAGTCTGATCATTCCAGAGGTCTGCTGATCAGGGGCGGATCTAGGGGAGTGGCGCAGGGGGTGTGCATTACCCCTCCCACCGAGATTACCTGCATTTTTCTCGTATGCTAGTATTCTGCAAAATAAAAACAACAACTCTGTAGTTTATTGGTGGCTACGTCATTTCTTAATCTTGCGCCCCATTTTAAGAAAAATCCTGGATCCGTCTCCTAATCAACTTCATATCGATCTATACTAGTCCCTCAATTCAGTTAACACTTCTTCATTCCTCAAGCATTATTGTCCAGAGTAGCTGCAAAGCTTTGATAGTTTGCGATTTTATTATAACTACAATATATACTACTCAGGTTGTTTTTTGATCCCCTACTTGATTTGCCTGGTCGTGGCCGCTTTTCCTGTTTTGGTTTTGGAAATTGCTTTGGGACAGTTAACAAGTCAAGGTGCAATCACAGCATGGAAGATCTGCCCTCTTTTCCAAGGTAAGAACTCCATAAAGGTGTTTATAACATCAAAAGCAAACAAACCCATCGACCTCGATCTTCCCCCGTACATGTGACGTATATGTAAATTGTGCTCCTTCTTGGAAACTTATAATTATAAACAAACTTTAATTCTCTACAATTTTGTTTTTTTTTTTCTCTAGGCATTGGCTATGCAGGGGTGTTAGTCATGCAATACGTTAATATTTACTACACCGTTATTCTTGCCTGGTCCCTGTACTACATGTTTGCGTCATTCCAGTCAAGACTTCCTTGGTCACATTGTGGAAATGAATGGAACACCCCAAACTGTGTAGATTACAGTGCAAATACAACTGCGTCAAATGCAACAAAGGTATCAGCAAGCCAGGAATACTGGGAGTAAGTCATCCAATGCCTTTAATGTTTTCCCCTCCTAGTTCTAATAGTGATACATTTACCATTCATCCTCAATGTTTCAAAATCAAGACATCCAAACGGGTCGTTTGAACCTGTACTTGGCAGGTATTCTGCGATATGTACGTTAAGTAACGATAATTCGGCCGAAGTCTTGCAAAGGGCCGCACAATGGCAACTTTAAAGTTTTAGGTGTAAAAAGCACTTCGTTGACAATTTGTTGAATAAAACAATTATCTGCTCAACCTTGTGGAATATCATCTGTTTTTAGCCATATCAGGCGTTATTATATGGTCATTATGCTTTCAATATCCGTCAACTGCAGCTGACATATATTCTGCGGTATACGGTGAGTAACCATAAATCAGCTAGCTAGTCTCGCAAAGCGCCGCATGATGGCAACTTTTCTAGCTGTTCAAGGCGCTTCGTTGACAATTTGTTGAATAACAAAACAATTATCCTGCTTAATCTTGTGCAATATATCGCCTGATTTTAGCCAACTTGGCCTACAGCCTCTTCGGCTAAATATCTAGCGATATTCCGCGCGATTTCGCTGGATGATTGTTAAATATTCCGCGCGATTTCGTAGGATAATTCTTCAATATTTGTCAGTTTCTAAACTTATCAGTTTCATTTCTTTCTTTGTGACTACGTTAGCACACTCTCTCTCTTTCACTAGCTACAGAGTTTTGCGGATTTCTGGCGGTTTGAGTGAGCCAGGACATGTGAGCTGGGAGCTAGCTTTGTGCCTTTTGTTGGCTTGGGTCATTTGTTACCTGTGTGTCTGTAAAGGGGTCAAGTCCAGTGGCAAGGTATAGTGTGCCTTTATGCATATCAACTTGCAAACTGGTGTCACAGGCACTAAATGTCCTCTGTTTAACTACTTAATCGTTTAAGGTAAGCTACATTTATGGAACTTCCCTAGGAATAATAGTCTCCCTTTATTCCCTTCCTACAAGGAACTAGATAAATGAAAATATGAAACTGAACGTCACATTGCTGCGAGGTATAATGATATGAAGATGCATGCTAGAGGCTAAGTGAAAACCTGTTTTGAATTGTAATTTGCTAGGTATATAGGTGTGTACCGAAAAAAAAACTGTAGAAAGTAGAGTAACAATAGTAGTAGTCTAAGGAAGTATTGTATAGTATAGTAAGTACTATCAAAAACTAGCTATAGTATATCGCATTTCCTGAGTTTTGACTGGTTTAGAGGGAATGGTATATGAGCTCATATACCATTGACCTACAAATATGGTGGGTGTACGCGTAAAAGAATGCATTTTTCGCAATGTTTGTACATTATTTTTGTGGCGTATTTAATGAAACAATTGTTGCACTCGTGCTTGTTGGATATGAGATGGTTACGTATTCTCAGTGGTATTGTAAGTAGTGTCTGTTTTGTTTTGTAAGTACGGAGTGTTCTTCGTGTGGCAATAAAAAAAAAACTTGCAAACTGAGAAAGTGAGAAAAAATACCCAGTGAAATCAAGTTGCATGGAACGGCAACATGCTTCATGGCATGCAAATTGCTCAATTATTTTGTCGGAGAACATGCTAGGTGAGATCTGTCAGTAACATGAATTCGTGTGTCAAGCCTGCAAGAAACAGTCCGTGAAATAACGCGAATAATTGTTACGCAGTATTTGCTAATTTGATAAGACGTATGGAAATAATCATTTATTCGATTTATACAAGACACAGTCTTTTTACAGGTGGTATACTTCACTGCTACAGCCCCTTACGTGTTGCTAACGGCAATCTTGATCCGTGGTCTGACCTTACCAGGAGCTGCTGATGGCATCAAGTTTTATCTTGCTCCTGACCTGTCAAGACTTCGCGACGGTCAGGTGATTATCTTTTTACGTTGTTGTTATTCCTGGCGTTTCGGAAAAAAATAAAAAAATCCAAGATGGCGGCTGTTTGGACATCATGACGTAATTAGCAAGTGCATGCAATAACGACATGATCTCACGTCACCCATCTCACAATGCAGATTTGGACATGATAATTACCGCCTGAAGTTTCATTATCATTGTTTAAATATTCTCGATATTATGAAGGGTGCGCCCCCCTTTCCCCGGTCTCAATAGGGTTGAAAACTGTATGATGGACTTTGTAATGCTGTGCGGTGAAACTGACTCAAAAGCTTTTCGTCCTTTAAGGTTTGGATCGATGCCGGAACCCAAGTGTTTTTCTCTTATTCTATTGGGTCTGGAACCATGACAGCGCTTGGGAGCTACAATAAATTTAAAAACAACTTTTACAGGTACAGTATAACAGTGCTTGCTGTAAAAACGTCGGTTTCTCAATTACCATAATATTTCAGCTACTGTGTTAAACAAAGCGGTTAGTAAATCATTTTTACTATCGATATCCTTTGTTTCAAATATCAACAAAAAGGTTAATATACTACTTGCCCTTAGTTTCCTATATCGAGTATTGTTTTCTTGGCATATTCAAAGTTCCTAAGTTAAAATTTCCCCAAGGTAATTTATCTGGCGAGAAGAGGAATAATCGGTCAGTTTCCCTCGATAAACTGTCAAAAATTCACATGTTTCCCTAGGGCAAACGTGCGTAGTGTTACCACAGCTATCATCAACTTCCCCGATCATTCCGGGGAGGGGTGGGGGGGCTTCCGAACACCCCATCCCACTGATTCTAATGATGATTTGGCGTCCTAATTGAGTAATATTTTGTCACTTGTTTAAACAAAATAAATATTTATTGACTGATTTTCTATTTAATCAATAATTCCGGGACAATTCAATCTGGCTTTGGTTTCCATTAGCACTTATTTCAGTAAATCTGTAATAATAGACTAGCTATTATTAGTTAGACTAGCTGTAAAACTTAGTTTACTTATAAAAGAAAGCTTACGAGGCAATAATGTTATTGTAGAGAGAAACAGCCAGATTGTAAAGTTCGGTACGCCATATTGGATGTTGGTATCTTAAAAATTAATGGTTAGCTCAAAGTAGTATCAAAACCATTTAATCACATCTCATATGATAAACTGTTGCTAAATTAGGAGTAAAAATTCAAATTGTAAAATAAAACAAAAATAAATAAATAATTAAAATTAAACCAAAATATGCTAATTTTATCTAACGTAGCTGTCAAAAACGTATTGCTATGAAAAGAGGCCCGTAGGTGGAGGCAGCGTGGCCGAGTGGTTAGGGCGCCGGACTTGAAATCCGGAGGTCACGGGTTCAAGTCCCGCTCTGACCACTTAGCTGGAGTTGTTTCTTGGTGGACCCTAGTTCAACTCCTCGGTCATGCTCCTCGGTCTGATTGTTCATTTTAAATGTGCTCCTCGGTCCGCCTCCCGCCAGTTGGGATTTTCAAGCTTGTTATGTTTATTTGAAATATTTGTTTCCCTCAGTTTGAGTGGCATGTCTGAGAATTAGCTTGATGTAGCTAAGTGCATGACCACTATAATCATTCATTTGACATGTTTTTTTTTTTGGGGGGGGGGAGGGTTCGAAGGCTTTTAAATTACCCTGCAAGAAAGCGCTAAAAGTATCGGGAAAGTATTAAATTGTTAGGAGAATGGGTACAAGTGAAATTCCAGAACCTTACATGAACAGTCCTGTAGTGAATTAGTAAGTAAGTGGCCTCAATATATCCTAGTGACCTAGTATTATATGTAGTCAAAATAATCCCATCATTGAAAATATTTCCTTAACAGGCTTTCGGGATTTTTATAAATGGAGTCTCGAAAGACGAAAGGTGGGGAATACAATTTCGGGGTACCCAGGTGATACGTGTATTTAGTGCATATTGACGCTTTGACGCTGCTTTTAGTACAATGACGGCGGAGCCGGGAGGTGGGGTCTTAAGGTGGCTCCGTAGTTATTCCGAGCGAAATCGTCGTTGCCAAACTTTGCGTCATAACTTTTTGGGCTTTGGCGCGATGGCAATGAAACTTCAAGAAAACTATCTCCTATCATTCAGTAATAATACAATTATATTTGATTTAACTGATGAAAAGATTTTTAATGTTATTGACATTTTCATGCACCTGCCTTCTTGAAAAAAATCGCATCTAGCAAAAAATTTTGCTGATAAATGTTTGTTAAATTTCCAATACACATCAGAGCCAAGTTTCAAGAATGAGCACGTGCGGCAGTTATCCAAAGAATTCGCACCTTTAGTGTGATATACAACAAAATCAAAATTTAAGAAGTGCTTTAAAAACATCAAGGCAAAGAAAAGAAAATCCTCGTCTTCCCTCTCTTCCTGGGTTGGTCAGCGCGCATATCACTGTCGCCCCCTTATAAAGGTGCGAATTCCTTGGATAACTGCCGCACGTTCCATTTCGTATTCAAAATTACATAAACAAAACTGCTCGTCTGCTTTGCCAGAGATCAGTCTCAGAGTACCGGTACGCTACAAGACCAGCTACAATTCTAAAATTCGCAGCATGACAAAGCAGCAAAAATGGAGGCAAAATTTTTGTAACATCTTGAAATTCATGCGGAGGAAACATGACATAAAGCTGGGGTATAGTTTTCGAAAGATTTTTATAACATTTATTGAAAACTATTTTTCTGTCCCTGTAGGGATTCCATGTTGTTCGCGTTGTTCAACAGTGGGACTAGTTTCTGTAGCGGATTTCTGATATTCTCTGTTTTGGGATTTATGGCAAAAACTCAAGGTGTAGCAGTGGGGGATGTGGCCAAGTCAGGTACTTGTCAGTTTAATAAATAGATTCCATGTTGTCGTGCGTCTGTTCAGTAATAGATCACCGATGACGTCAAAATGTGGTAAGAACAAAAACGTGGCACAAGAGACGACAACCGAGTGTGTCAATGATGTTCTTACCACATTTTGACGCCTTCTGCACGGACAACAGGGAATCTATCTGTTTTATATAATAAAGAAACAAACTATAAACGTCATACGTCATCAGTGCGTGTGTCCTTTAGTAGAAAAGCTGCGTCCATAATTGGGCTTATTATGGAAAACCCTACACCGAGCCAAAACAATCTCCCACTAAAGAATGTATAGAGCCTACAATGGAAAATTAGTATATGTAATAGGACTACATGCTGCCCAACTTGAAAATAATTGGATGAGAAAAATTCCGAGGACTGCCAAATTGGACGAGGCCACAGGCCGAGTCCAATTTGGCAGTTCGAGGAATTTTTTGAATCCACGCTCGAAACGTCAGCTCTTGAATCTCTTTACGGTGGCCAATTGACATTATCAACCCAGTTGATAAAACCAAATTATATTATTTCCAAATTGGACTAGCATGTAGTCCTGTTACCTATTAATTATATAGCCTCCAAAAATATATGAACATGGCAAATGTTTCGCCCTCCAAACTAGTCTTTTCTTGACAATTGATTTGTTTATGGAAGGTATCCAGATTTTTCTTGAATTGGACAGTTTGAGCAAAAACTGTCCAATTTATTTCAAATTTGGACAGTTGGCAAAAATTAATAAAAAATGCATCTGTTGACAATAATGGATTTTGGTGTAGCTATATAATTAGGGTAGTTAATGTACAGTGTCTACATTTTTTGAGTGAGCACACGGGTTACACAATAAATTCTTAAAATTATCGGTGTTCTGCAGCCGTTTCCGGGTAGTGAAATGGTAATGTGACACAGTCATGATGTGAGTGGCCCGAGTTCGACTTTCTCTCTTTTTTTTCGTTTTTCAAAGTCCTAAAAGGTCTGTGTCCGGAGCCATTCCTGTATTTAGCCGTTGGTATCATGACGGGAACCCGCCATTTTGAAAGGAATCCTTTTGCAACGATTTAATACCAGTCCTTTTCTGTGTGCTTACTCAATAAATGTAGACAACATACATTAACTACCCTAATTTCCCATTGTACACTCGCTATACATTCTTTGGTGGGAGATATTGGGTTGACCGAGCCGCGAGAGTATTGGGAGGGCATAAAACTCGTTCGCTACTCGAGCGAAATAAAAAGCATTACAGGCTAATTTCCATTAAAAAACAAGTACAGTTCGGAATAATATGCATGAACATACACACCAAGGTATATCAAGTGGCGTTTGCTGTAAATCATTGTAAAAGTGGCCTATTAAAAGTTTGCGACTGATTTTTCTTCAATCAGAATGTAAAACGAGTGATCAGCAGGGGCGGATCCAGGAATTTTTGATAGAGGGGTCCAAACTTTGACTCAGTTGAGTGATAATAAGCGATACTGTGAATGCGAGAATTTCGTCGTCAAAAGAGTAGTAAGAAACAAAAAATTCGGTTAGGGAAGGGGATTCCTGACCCATCCCCCCCCCACCCTCCCCTTGGATCCGCCACTGATCAGGAATTTTTCACAGCAGCTTTCTGAACGTCGATCAAGGAGATGTTTTTTTTTGGCGGCCGAAAGGGTACGAGACTAACATCTATTATTATTGCTTACAACCACCTAAATACCCTGGAAAGGCAGAGAGTGTGTGCTGAAAGAGACTGTAGCAAGACAGTGACCGGGACAGACCGAGTGAAAAAAACATCCAAGAGATCTAGACTGTTGACTGTCTAATGATTCTAGACTTTTCTAGTATAGAGTTGCCTCGTCGATCTTCAACGAACATACGTACATGAACATTTTGTGTAATCTAAAATCTACTCTATAACTTACTTCGGTAGCCTCGTAACTCCTACATCATCTTAATTTCAGTGGCAGGGATAGTGTTGCAGCCTTATTGTTTGGGCTAGGGTCCATTGTTGTGTTGTTCGTTCTTTTGTCTCTCCTGAAGGGTGGTCCCCAATCAGGTGAGACCTTGTAAGAGCTGCGAGGTGACCACTTACTTCCCCGTATGCCGGAATAACGAAATCACTATCCTTAACCCTTTAAGCCCCGGAGGAATTCTGTCCTTTTTTTTCTAAAATGGTAACTGTAGATCCAAAGACCACAAGTGTTATACCAGGTGAAGGTATTGTTTGGGGTATGTCAAAAATCACCACAACAGACATACAGGATGTCACAGATTGGATTGAAGAGTCTCCAAAATGAAAAAAAAGAAAAACGTTAACAAATACCTTATTCCTTGTATTTACTGTGTATACCCCTAAACAGTAGCTTAATTTGCAGCCCTTGGTGTGTGGGTTTTTATCAGATATTAACTTGGCCATAAAAGAGTAACAGGCAAAAGTTGCAAAACATGAGGGGGTGGTTAATCCAGTTTTGGTGTCCAAATTTCATACAAATTGACTGAATATCAAGCTTAATATTTTAGCGCTAAGTTATACCTAGCTTATTAGTCTTTTAACATTTATATCTTGTAATTTTTGGAATTTTTAGCATTTGTATCTTGTAATTCTTACACGGCATGTCTGAAAACCAGCTTGCTGATCCATTTACCGTGTGTTAAATAAAGTTGATTGATTGATTGAATATAGCATTTTGTGCCATATGCCACTATCGGGGCTTAAAGGTTAACCCTGATTCATATGTCGGAGGATTCCCCCTTGAGTGTGTACTTCAGATACGAAAATTTATTTTCTTACTGTTAACCACGAAGCACGGGCAGTGTGCCACTGTGGTTCTGTTTTTATCCGTATCCAGATATTAGTTTCGTTAAATATTTCTCTTCCAGGTGCAGGACTCGCTTTCATAGTTTATCCAGAGGCAGTAGCACAGATGCCTCTAGCTCCAGTGTGGTCTGCTCTGTTCTTTTTTATGATACTTTTGCTTGGTCTAGACAGCGAGGTAAGTGACTGATTGGCTGACTGACTGACTGACTGACTGACTGACCGACTGACTGACCGACTGACTGGCTGACTGACTGACTGACTGACTGACTGACTGACTGACTGACGAACCGACCGACTGACTGACTGTTCGGCTGATTGACTGACCATATGACTGACTGATTGACTATCTGAGTTAGCTACCAACCAACTAAATGACTGACTGACTATCTGCCTGCCTACCTGCCCACGTGCCTGGCCGTCTGACCGAGTAAATAATTAACTAGTAATTAACTAACTATTAAACAAACCAACCAACCAGCCAAATAAGCTATTTATTTAATTTGATAGTCCCGCTCAATTGATACGTTGTGTGAAACCCTCCCAGGAGCTCATTTATTGACCCCCCCTCCCCCTCTCGTTCCATTCCCGTCACGTGCCTCTTAGGTTTGCACTTCTCTGTCCGTCGCTTGGTCAGCAATCGATAGGATTTTGAACACCCTCCCTCCCTCCCTTGGGGGTCTTCGTTTTCTCCACGCGGCCTCCTCCGGTCCACCCCAGTAAAGAGCTCCAAACTGGAGTTTGCTTGCGTGGTCACTGTCGCCAGCCTTCAGGGAGAGGGCAGGGGTAATCAAAATGTTGATAAATTGAATAACCAGTCAGCTAGCTTACTAATTAAAATAGCCAACTGAGTTTCTGATCAGAAAATTGATTAACATCAATTAAACTCAAGGGTGAAAATGAATACAGCTCTATTGGGTGCCCACAGGCTTTTCCTGTTATATCACTTGCATCGTAAATTTGCGTGTCATATATTTTAACGTCTCGTGCATTCACTACGCGAAAAGCCAAATATTCGGGCCATAATTAACTCGAATACGACTCGGCACACGCCTGGTATACTGACATTTTCCGACGTATTCTAGTACGCCTGATTCGAAATACACCTGGGATATCCTATTAGGATCCGGCCTGTTTTTCCATATTCAAATTGAACACTCCGGGTGTGCATCACGTATTCAATATTGAATACTCGTGAATACTCCAGGGGCACTTCACGTATTCAAATCGAATACTCTCGAATACTCCAGGTGTACTTCTCGCATAGCGTACGCCTTGAATACTCTAGGATTCTATTGCATCACACTGACATATCCGAGGCTAGAATACTCTAGAATATTTTTCATTTGGCGCAGTGATTTAGTTTGTTTTCATAACTCTTTTACTGCACTGATTTTACTTCAAGTTTGTAGGCATCGAAGGCGTTGTGACGGCCATTGTTGATTGGTTTCCTCATCATCTTAGACGTGGGTACCGCAAGGAAATGTTCACCGCCTTTATCTGTTCCATCTGGTTCCTCATTGGGCTGTCAATGGTTACTGAGGTACAGTAGAGCCCTATTAAGCGTTCATTCTCGGGGAAAGGGCAAGTAGCTGCTTAATAGAGGTTGGCCGCTGAATAGATGTTGGTAAAAAATAAGGTTGGATTCTTAAATCCATAAACGGATTTTGCGTTTGTTTATTAAACAGATCTAGATTAATCCAAGATCACTCGAATCATGGTGCATCAAAGGATCCGAAGAATCCGCTAAGGATTCTACGGTTCTTTTGATGCACCATGGTCCGAGTGATCTTGGATTAATCTGTTTAACAAACAAACGCAAAATCCGTTTTCGGATTTAAGAGTCTAAGTTTGGTGTTAAAGAATTATCACGTTATTTCCCTCCAAAATAACGTGGCAAATAATCACGAAATCACATAACAACGACCATAAAATTGTATTTGAATGATTGGGAATGATTTTATCGGTCGTTACCTGCTATTTCAAACTCTCGTCTTTCAAGAAAAAAGCCACGGCCAAAAGATAGACGCACCCGTACGTACACCAATGCTGATGCACGGTTCAAACGAAAAAGGCATTTCTGAGTTACTTCTGTTTCAAAAGGAATAATGGAGAATCTTTTGGAAAACAATGAATTCATGGAGAAAAGAGAATCGTTTGGAAAACAATGAACGTACATGTGAAAGGTTGTGCAACAGGACTCGACATTTCAGAAATAATCGATATTACGCCCAACTGCTATCCACCAAATTAAGAGGTATATAATCATATGAAAGTCAATCTGAAAAAAATAAAAATTCTTTTGTAGTGACCTCCTTTAGAAATTATGACAAGGAATAAATATTCATCTCTAATCCTGTACTAGGGTGGAATATACGTCGTGCAGTTGTTTGACACCTATTCTGGCAGCGGTACAGTTCCTTTGGTGGTAGTTTTCTGCGAAAGTTTGGCCATTGGATGGCTCTATGGTGAGAAGAATTGTATACAGTGTAAAATCCATCGTCCTTTATCTCTGTGTAAAGAGCCATGACCAAACGGTTAGGGTGCTGGACGTCGAATCAAGAAGTCTGGGCTGGGACCCTACTGGAAACACTTCGTTGTGTTTTTTTGGAAAAGGAAATTTACTCTCGTAATACATCTCCCCATTCGGGAGTGTGAATGGGTACAAATGAAATGTTGGGGAATCCTGACAGAATGTTGGGTAGCAGCCTACAATGGACTAGCATCCCATCCAAGGAGAGCAACAGTTGTCCTCGCCACTTCATGCTACAGGGGTTTGCGCCGGGGCTTATGAGCTTCCTCTCTAGTTATAGGAGGCTCAACCTTCCAGCTGCATTTGAATCACAGAGATCTTTAACTGTAATAAAGTTTTAACAGTGTCGATCTTCGTTAATTAAGACCTTATTTGCTACATCTTTTGCTGAAGAATTGCACAACTGTGTTTATGTTGTTAGCAGTGTAAAAGATTGTGCGAGGAGATGCCAATAATAAACTTTGAATTTTAAAATCAAGAAACGGTTGCAATGGCGCTTCTTGTTGTGACTGGACGTTGCGAAAAATTTGTTTTCATGTTGACATTTAGTGACGAGTTCAGATTTACCTGTTTAGTGGGAAAACATCGGAAGCGCGGTCAAGATGCAGAGTTTCTCACATAAACACAGATTGCATAGTTCATTCGTTTATAATATAAAATAATAATATAACATAATATAACTCACACTATAACATCGTTTCCTATTGGCAGGTCGTCATCGTTTCTATGACGACATGGAAAGCATGCTGGGATTTCGTATCAATCCGTGGATTGGCTGGTGCTGGTGTTTTCTTGCACCCATTTTTTGCTTGGTGAGTTTTCTAAGTACATTAGTCGTTTTCAATTTTGCAATCCTCGGAAGGTTTGGGGTCTCTTCAGAATCTTCGGAAGTGCTCGGGTGAAGTGCTTTCGGGTATCAGATTCCAACTCTGGGTGATGTATAAGGCAGCATTTCAAATCTCTCGTCTTTGCACTAGTCGTTAGCCCACACCGCCTACCTGTATCCACAAGGTAAATCCAAGTCCCAATTTCCGCCTGCAAAATGTATGTGAGTCTCACATGAAGGGATGTTTTACCAGCCAAAGTGACACATACTTAGCTAAAATGACAGAGGCTACGTTTAAACGAACGCGTTTTTCAATCGACACGGTTTCAACCGCATCGGAAACGACACGGTTTGGAAGCGTTTACACGGAGCCATCTTACCGTTTTCCAAATGTTTTCCAATGCGTTTTGGATAACCAAGCGCTGTCTTCCGTGCGATCGAATTTCTCCATGTTTACTCTTTGAGAGCCGGCCAGTTTCACGCTAATAGGCAATAAATTTCAAATCGATGCGGTTTCTCTATTTCAGCCGTTTACACGAGAAATTAAACCGTATAGTTTTGAAAACGCTTCACTTTTGACAGCGTTTCCAAAACTACCCGGTTTCAATTCTGCGCCGTGTAAACAAAAGGCGTAAACGTATCGAAAGCGGTGCGGTTACAAATGAAACCGCGTTCATATAAACGCAGCCAGATACTTACCTTTTCCTTCATCATTAATGAAGAGTGCTATTGGTTTATATTACGTGATAGAAATTGAAATGGTTATGAATTGTTACTGTTGCAGTTCATATTCATTTTCCACTTTGTGACATACTCTCCGCTGTCGTATGGTGATTACGTGTACCCAGAGTGGGGTCAGACAATTGGCTGGCTGCTCACGTTATCGTCATTGACATTGATTCCCGCGGTGATGATACACAATCTGATCAAAACTACTGGAACCTTCAAAGAGGTAAATATTTTGCAAACGCATGGTAGTCTAAATGTAGAAAAGTAGCTGTGGTGTAGTTAGTCTGAAGTGTCAGACGTCTTCTCGCTCCAATCCCCTGAGGCGCGAATGCTGTTGTATAATTGGTCAAGAGTTAGGGTGACATGGGGCCCAGGGTTAATTGCTTTGACGAGTGAGCCCATTATTTTCCAGGTAAACACTTTGGGAAATAATAAATGATGATGATAATAATAATAATAATAATAATAATAATAATAATAATAATAATAATAATAATAATTATAATAATAATAATAATAATAATATTTTTTAAACTACTACTTTTTTATTTAAAACCTTGTGAACACAAACATTTTACATAGTATTAAAAAAAATAAAAAAAAAACATCAACATCATCAATTCATCAGCCTATTAAAATACATATCATATATACTAAAAATATTTAAAATTGAAACTAGATAGTATTTAACACTGAAAGCTGTTTTTCGTGAATGCCGTGCATTAGACTTAAAGAATGTTGTTGATCTTGCGTTTAAATACCCCCAGAGACTACAGAACTTATAAAAATACAACGCGATATTCTTCTTCTCTCCTCTTCTGCTCTATTTCAAAACTTCATTTCTCACTTTCAATAGTTTAAAAAGCGTCGAAAAATTAATAAAAAGTAAATAAATAAATAAATAAATAAATAATAATAATAATAATGATAATAATAATAATAATAATAATTAAAAAATTGTATAGCGCAAAGTCCGTGTAAGCATGAAGAATTGTTTCACTCGCCCTTGGGAAAAGTCGGCTAAATAGAGCAAGCAGGAAGCCAGGAGGGTCAGTTCCTACCAAAGTCAGCAGACAGATTAGCAAGCCTACCGCTAAGCTTTGTTGGTAGAAGGTCGGACTACAATGCGAAAGGTCTCGTGGGGAACGGGCCAACACTCAGTCTTAAAATATAAACTGAGGAGACGTGATGCCTTTCTAATGATATCCGCAAATGGTTAGATGTTCACAGTATTCTTATCGGATAAGAACGATAAACCGTAGGCCCCTTATCCTTCATCGTCACTGTTACAGTCAGCACACTCGGAGTTCCCCGGCTGTGTGGTCTGGTCGTTACCGGCTTTGATGTCAAGGTTGGGGTGGGAAATACGTGGATCATGAGAAATAAGTTTAGATCAAGCTACTTTAAATTCCGAGGATCACACGTTTGTTAGGCGTAGTGTTGCCCTCGTTAAACAAAGTTATTAATTTATTTATTTATCATTTATTTATTTGTTATTTATTTATTCGTACGGTAAAGATGGCGATGGCTCGGAAGAGAGTAATCAACCCTCCATATAAACAAGCTCTTATTCTTGTGTGTTTCTTTATTTGACAGCGTTTAAACAAGTTAATAATACCCGACCTGATGTTAGGAGAAACAGGCCAATTAGCAAGTGAAACCCAGTGCCTGATAGGAAAAGACCATTCCTGAAACTCAATTCACTAGCGCCTATGAGGTCATTCTTTTGCACATCATTGTCATAATTATTACAATCTCTTAATGACACACTGTAAATCTTCTTTCGGTACAGTTGTTGGGTACAGATCAAGGGGCGAATCAAAACACATTTCTAAATAACAGCAGATGCAAGTTTTCTACCCTGCCACTAGCCGGATTTGTCTCACGGTAGTCCCGAGTTCAAATCTTCGGTTACGCTCTGTAAATAGCCAACTGGTCTGTCTCCTGCCAGTTGGGATTTTCAGACATGCCTGACAACAAGCTAAGCTTAGTGCGTTAAGAGGCACTGGCACAGGCGTTTTGGCGTTTTCAGTTTCATTTATTGCTAAAATCATTCCCTGGTATCTTTATTCGTGCTCAAACTGCTCCTGATGGACTAACAGGAAGCTATGAAACGAATTGTGGCTAGGAGAGCAAGCCATAATGAATTTCTGTCGATATTGTCAATGAATGGCTATAGAATTAAAAAAATGGCTTTCTTGCAAATATCAATCCACTTCCGTCCTTGCCATCCTAAGTGATAGACAGCAATAAACGGTTTCAGTGTAGTGATATAGTCCTAGGTAACAAAACCACACCATTTTGGGGTTTCCATTGACGCAGGAAAATGTTTCAGCATTTTAAAATGACACCAAAATACAGTGACAGTGCCTCTTCAAAGAAGCTACGTGCATAGCCACTGTGAATGTCTTTTTTTTTATGTACACGTATAAGGTTACTGGGTAGATGGCGTTTTCACCATAACCGCAGAAATTAGGCTCACCCGGCCGCTTATTAGCAGATATTCACAGTCGAAACATCTATCGAAACATAAATGACGTAACATGCTTCGTTCCTCTGCAGGCATATACCTGCACTGCCTCCATTTATCAATATCTAACGTTCTAAATTTAATTTGTGAAATCAAATATATTCATTAGGATTTAAAAGCCTTATGTTGTGGGCGAAATATTTTAATAAAGTATACTCTTATGGCTGACGATGTGGTCACTTGAGTTGCAGACCGCGACATGGCGTCGACTGGTTGCGGGTCATCGTGGTAAAGTTATCACCATGGTCTGTAATCATACGAGTGAAAAGCGGAGGACCGCGTAGCGGAAGTCCAATTTTATTAATCGAGAACGTCGTGCGACTTTTTGTTTATAGTACATTCAACATAATTAAAAGAAAACAGACCGCATCTGTTTTCTGTTTTCTGAAGAATTTTGTCGAGTTCTTACACCGAACATTCTTCAAGATTAGGGTTAAATTTGTGCTCTTCAGACCAGCTGCACCATACATTAATCCAGTTTTGCATACATTACATTAATGCATTGCATGCATACATTAATCCAGTGCTTTCTTTGTATTTTTGTTGTTTGCTGTGTCTTTAAGTTTTTGAAGCTCGTTCTCGTTAGAGAAAGTAAAACGATTGTCAGCCATTTTGTCTCACAATTTCAAATTTTCCTGTCTTGCCCGCGTTGCTATAGAAACGTAATACGTACTCTGTAGAGTACAATTTGGGATTCATTGTACTGCTCTCGTCCAATCAGAATAAAGTAATTTTTTTGAGTGTACTATAACAGACAGAATTGGACGACACAAAGTCCTGTTAACAATTTATTGCTGCCATAAGGCAGCAGACATATTCTGGTAGTATTAGATAATTTTGGTTCCATCCATCGATCCATAGTAAGATATCCGGGATATTCTAGTGGTGGCCAATCGGCGACCGTTTCCTTCAAGGAACTAAATGTTATCCAATCATAGGCTTGCTTCTATGAAGACTTTAAAAGTGTAATGGCGACTCGCACGGCCATCCTTCAGAATTTTCAAGACGATATTTCTCTCCTCTTGCAAAGAGGAAACACTACTTGAGGATTCAAAATAGAAGAAGCATCCCCAAAGGACACTCGACCACAGATAAAAAAAGAAGAAATCGATGTGGTAAAGCGTCAGTCCACTAATTTGCATATTTTACACATTTTTAAAGCTTAAAGGTGCACGGTAACGGATCACATTGTTTGAAAAATTTAGTCTAATTTTTTCAAATTTGTCAATTACAATCCTTCTCAATCTTCCTCATTCAAAGTCATCCTTGATTCTTCTTAGTTTATTGGTGCATCGGTGGTGTTTCTCTACCTTAGTTAACTACTATTTCAAGGTTTCGTTTGATTTGAAGGCAATCTTATACATTGCCAAGGTTGACTTTATTCATGGTGACTTTGCCCCTTTAAATATCTCCAGAACTAATACAGATATTTGGAAACGGAAAACGGGATTTGAAATCTTTCGCCCAATTCTCAGTGATACCACATGCTAGCACTTTCAGCAACCAAGGAAAGAACGCGAGCATGCGTTATTGGACACTTTGTTATTGGACACTTTGGCTGCGCGCGCTCCAATTTGGTCAAAAATAGGGCGTGCTAAGAACCAATCAGATCCAAGAATTTTGTTATAGTTATGATTAAGGGAATTATCTTTTGGCCGCATTAGTCTGGCCGGCCCTACGGCACTGCTGACGGGAACCGCAAGGCGGGAGGAGCTGGTGAAGAGCGTTGTAGCAACCTGACAATTGGGGAATCCTTGTTTACAATATTTGCCTCATTAGCATAAGCAATTCAGTTTCTGATGGAGCTACAAAAAAATCAGTTCTGAATATTGAAAGTTCAAAGCACGATTAACTCTGCCAATGAATTTCGGCTCGATGTATTGAATTCTTTTTGTCTGAAGCGTGTTTAAAAACTCAAAATTTTACAAAGAATGCATGAGCTCATTAGCGCTTTTACCACCCAGAAATTCTGGAGTTTTTGAAAGAATTTCTCCTTGAATATTATACGCAAAGAGATAAAAATTTCACCATGTGCTAAATTTCACTAGCTCTTCAACTGCTTGGAGTCCTTTTGTACGCCAAGCCGTATGCTAATGAGAAAAAGGTAAACAATGACGCCAGCATGAATCTCCCTGTATATATAAAGAAAAATACAGACCAAAAATATCAGGTGTGTGTAAACTCAACAAGAACAACAACAGAAACAACAGCAACAGCAACAGCAAGCAAACAAACAACCCGAAATAATTGTTCTTTAATTATCTTCCAAAAGTTTTTATTTCTTTTGTCACGTGGCTTTTCTTATGACATAGATTTATTTATTTATTTATTTAAAAAAATGTATTTTGAATTGGTTTAATACGCTTTCTAACACATAGACTCATTCCACAATTGCGTTCAATGTTCATCTTACGTACCTGGCTAACAATATAAAATTAACTTGGTTACAATTTCATGAAATAAGTAAAAAAAAAAAAAAAGAAATAAACGTTTATTAGACTTTGCAAAGCGGAATCGTCCTGATTTACAAAAAAACAAATTGGTTCGATTTGCTCGGCCGAAGTAAGCAATAATACAAAAATTGATTCTATCAGATTATCACGTATACTCTTTCTTTTTTATAAGAATATATTTTATAAGAATATCGAGGCTGAAATTTGCGAAATTTTAAGCATATTTTAAGAATAAACCCAAGGCTGAGATTTTGAAAAGAATATAATTTTGTGCTGAAAAATGTGCAAATACAATACAATTTTCTTTCTCTAAACGAAAAAACTAGCCAATAAAACGATAAAAACCTGCACTATAGCCATTGGTCCATGCAAGGGACCGGTCGATGAATGGTACTGTAATACATATGTAAAATATGCAACACAAAAGACAAGAACTAAACTGTAAAAAGTATCATGATAAATTCTTAATCTAAGAATATTCATAAGAATATTTTCGGCCTAAAATCGGCAGAAAAATAAGAATATTCAGCCTCGACCGGTAAAACATGATTCTTAGTGTATCAGCTTTACAAACTGATATTGCTAACCTTTTGGGGTGTCTTCGTGGAAATCTTTCGTATAAGTGCATTATTTTTGGTGAATCCATGGCAAACTATATTATCTGAAAACTGAGCGCCAATTTTTGAATCGGTACAATCTGCGTCACAACGGTTAAGACGCTTTAAAAAGAAAATGGGC
>OX393566.1:22503295-22583295 GCA_947652115.1 Blastomussa wellsi | reverse complement strand
GAGCTCATATACCATTGCCTCTAAACCAATCAGAACTCAGGAAATGCAATATACCATTACTAGTTTTTAATAATGAACAGTATACTCGGTTTCCTTATACTAGTGTATACTGATCCTGGTATTTTTGTTGGCCAACCCTGAAATATACTGATCATTAAACGGACCGTATACATCCTGCCACGTCCTTATATTGTCCTTATATCAACAGATATACTGAGTGTGTACGGCTTGAGGAAGGCTCCTTATACAAACCATTTCATGCAGTGATAAGTTAAAAAACATTGCACGTTATATCATAAATGGTATCTTACATGATAAGAAGAACACTACCAACACTGAGGCCGCCGTTGTCTGTTGAGCCTCCTGTTGCACAGGCATGACGTGAAGTAAATGTAGCCTCCTAAAAAAGATAAATATCTGACGTTACTCTGAGGCTGGTTTTCACTGGGCGTATAAGCCTTCTAAGAATAAGCACAAACAAGGACATTATTTTAAAAGCGTAGAAGAATCCAACGTAACTAATCGAGCGGTTCGGTAATAGTTTAGTTTCGAGTTAGCCCAGACCGCTGAACAAAAAGACTAAATACTCAGTGGTAAAGGGTTAGCCTCAATCAGATTTCAGCAGAAAAGCATGAAGCGTAAGATGAAACAATGCACAGAGTTGTTAGTATTTCCTGTTCTCACTGGTATTTGCGAACATTTTACTTCAGGTCGAAACCAACCCTGAATAGACGCGTCTTTACTATTGAAGTTAATCGAGCGATTAGATTGGATTGGTTCGATACTGGAACACAATTGAGCCAAAAAGTTGTGAGATTGTGTCAAATGCCAAGTTTTTAGCACAATGCAGAATATTCAGTCGGTTACTTTTAGACTCATTTTGTTTCCACGTAATCGCCATCCTTGGCACTGGGGAGATCTGATTGTTCGGAGCAAATACTCCCTGGTGGCGAGGTGACTGAATGCACCCTCAATACCTCCATTGACCAAATCAAAATCAAACATTAGCGCTGCGCAATGTTACTAAAAATCGATTTGTCCCATGAGACCCCCCGCACAGACTCAGACAAACACTGCGTTCCGCGAAAAAGCAAATGTATGAGCAAAACCCTCAGCAGCGAATCAAAAAGCGAAAATTTTGGTCAGCTCGAAGAGTTAGCGTTCTAGAAGGGCGAGAAATGGTGACTTCCAAACACTGCTGTTGGGGTGAGTGTAAAACAGACTCGCGATATCCGGAAAAATGGCCAAAATCCATCAAAGAGTTGGAGGCATCGGGAAGAAAGCTTTAATTTATACCATTCCCGAAACTGTCGCAAGACATTGCAAAGTGCACACGTTGGGTAGTGGCTTGTTCACGAGAATTCTTTACGGAGAAAAACATTAGCAGAAATACTTACATTTGTGCTCTTCACTGCCTGAACAAAACCATATAGTGGCAAACATAACACGCTGTTGACTATGATAGTCAACAGACTTGCGCGTGAAAGAAGTAAAGCTACAGCAGTATTCGGTTTTGTCGGACAAAGATAATTATCGTATCCGTGATAAGACGCAACAATAACTTGCAACAGTTTTAATGATACAGAAAGGGCTCCACAATGTAGAATGCAAGTAAGATAAATCTCACGGTAAATCTGACACTTTGTCTGTCTAAAGCAAATTTAGAGAGCTAAAAGAAAGTCTTGCATCAGATATGATCCAAAATAAACTACATATAACAGCAAATGATAAATTAGCCTGCAAAGCAGACGGTTTTTGAGCGGGGAATACTTGATAAATTATACTTGATAAATTATATTCCTTTTAAATTATATTCTTTTTTGAGTTGATAGTTATGCTGGCCGCAATATGAACCAACACACCTTTTACCACAATACTCTTTCCGATAACGCATTAACCATACGCAGTTGTTTGCTCCACGAACCATTGTGCTGTTGGAACAGTATAACATTGGGTGTCGTTTCTTTCTAAATTCCAGTACCCGAAACACCTATGACAACGCCAGTATTCACTGAATAAAAATTTAGATCAAAGACTGTGTATTTTTCACAATTAAATTATTCTTTGGCTGTTGCTTTTATAAAATGTATGTAACGCTTGGTTGCCAAAACTTTTTGGTTACAATGACAGGTGGCTGCCGAAAATTGGGTGTTGTTTACCCCTCCTCCTTCCTCAGTAGTAGACCCGGGATTTGACAAATACACACCTGACCTTCAGGCATTTATTTTCCTTTTTAACCCCCCCCCCCCCCCCCCCCGCAATACCAAGTGAGTAAAGCGAACTTCGTATCGTGGGGGGGGGGGGGGGTTAAAAAGGGTAAACGCATGCCTGAAGGTCAGGTGGTATTTGTTAAATCCCGGGACTACTACTAAGCGTCAGATAACAACGGAAATCATGCAGACCTGTGACCTCTTAACATTTGCTGTACAACGCTAAAACGGATCTATTCTTATTAATAGTCCTCATAACACAGACCGAAGCGCCCTTTAAAAAGACGTGCGAAGCAAGAAAACTGTCGAAAGATCGAAATCGAAAAGGGAACGGCAAATTTACAAATGTCACGGAACGTAGGAGTCGCGCAGGCTAGCCAACATATTTACACCGCTATAATTTACTTGCAACTTTGAACTTTCTTTCAGGACCTTTGCGGCAAACCATTTGCCATCGTCAATACTCGGATCAAGCGTGTGATGATTTCCACTCTCAATGCAGTCTTTCACACGTTTCACTAAGTCGTCGCGTTTACCGCTCAATTTCAATCCCCTGCACTTTAACCACCGTTTCAACTGGTCAACAGTGTATTCCTCCGGTTCTCTTTCAAATTTAGAGCCAGGAACGCCGTCGTCGTCGGTAAGAACGGTTAAAGATCGAAGCGAACTACTGACCATTGCCCTTACAACTCTTTTAGAACTGGAGTTTGTTTGTCTGAGTCACCCAGGGGGGTCTAAAATTTCGTGACGTCATTAGTGTGCATTTTTCAATTGGCAATAACGTAAACTCAAAACTTATAGAAGTTCGATGCCGTGTAAAACAAGAGGTTTAATGAGCAGAACAATGGCTTTGCACGTTCGTTATAGTTCTTGGTACATTTCTTTGCTGTCCTCTGCAAAAAAATAAGGTGAAATGGCCAAACTCTTCGTTTTCTGGAAGCGTGAACAACGAAGGCTAATTGTTTAAATTTCTATTTGGAATTTGGTGCTGTTTTCCAGATTCAGTTTTGAGATAGTTTTGACAATAAGACACAGACTAAATGACTTTAGAGTATCGAGAGGTTCGTAGGTAAAATATAAATTCAATTTTTAAACGACGTTATTCCCGGCGTCGCCGTCGTGGTTTCTTACACTCCCTAATGCCGAAGGGAAATTTTTTTTCCTTATTTGAATTCCCCAGGGCAAGTTCTCTCACAACTCTGGAAAACAAGCTGCCATTTTTACCAGAATTGGACACAAATACGCATGAGCAGATTAGTATTCCTAGCAAAATTAGTGTTGGACGACAATGCGCATGAGTAGACCATTGTTCGTAGGAAGTTATTTGTAGGTCTCGTGGTAGGGTATGGGCCAATGAAAAGGAGGGAAAAATGAATCGAATGATAATTACATATATTGAACCTGAAGACTCCTTATCCTCTTCAAAGTTTGACACACTTCCATTTATTGGCGCATCTTGATCACACTTTAAAGTTATTTTTGACCCCCTGAGAAATAAATTAACATACAGCGATATATATCATTATATCCATTAAAAGCACATCAAAGGCAAAGGAAAAAAAAAACAAATGAATAAAAACTGGCAAAATACAGAGAAAAGGCAACGTTCTATTCCATGTCAGGACCAATTTTTCTTTTCTTTTTATCATTATTGTGTTCTTGTTGAAAAAAAATATGATAAATTAATTAAAGATGATATTTTCGTTTTCTCACTGGAGAAAAACAATAGTTATTTTTAAGAAAGTCCAGGATTTGAACTTGCAACCATGTGATCACAAGGCTATAGCAGAATAGACCTTTTTCCCTTCCAGGACAGTTTGTTGCCTCATTACAGATCATGTGATGATACTCTTGAGGATTCTTGCTTTCAAATTTTCAAATAGTTATGTGTATTTGAATAAATGATTCTTCGATGGATAAAAGAACAATTCTCTAGGGAATGTTACATGGTAATAACAACAATAAATAATAAAAACTTTATTTAAGTGTCAATGTATTTAGCACCACTGTGCAAATTGGGGACACTGTAAATAAGTAAACAAATATTGTAAATGAAACAGAAAGTTCTTAAAAATTCCAACTGGCAGGAGGCAGACCAGTTGGCTATTTACAAAGCGTGGAGGAGTTGAATTCGGGACCACAGAAGACAAATCCGTTTTAGTGGCAGGGAGAAGGACTCGAACGCGGGACCACCTGATTACAAGTCCAGCGCCCTGACCACAAGTCCACGCTCGCCTCCACACCACCATGGTCTGTAATGGGTACGTAACAAACACACCCAAGCGAAAAAGGTCTATTCACAGTTACATGTAGTGTCATACTTTTAATCATCACAGGAAGTGAAAAACGATATTCACAGATAGAATCGCTATTGATAGCAATTTTAGCAATGATGCAAAGGCCTTCAATTTTGGTCCAACTCCAATCAGATGAATTAAAACTTCTTTTTTAAATAACGTGTCAATTTGTGTTATAAAGAATGGATTATTTTCAGACTCTTTTCAGTTAGAAAGAGGTGTAAGAAAATTCAAGCACTCTTGGGAACGCCAGGGTAAAGTAAATATTTCACTTTTGAATATGGATTTCGTAATTATTGTTTAATGAACCGACTCCTTGTGTTATCACAACTTTTGTTCAAAAATTCGCCAGTTGATTTGCGCACAGCAGTTGATTCACTTATGGCGACGTTTCTCGATGCGATAGCAAAAGCTTTTCTTTTAAAAAGTATGAACACAGTGTGTTTTATACCGCTATTTAAATAAAGTTCTTGTTTACGATAGCTTGTCGTTGCCGTAATTTTTCTTTTCTATTTAAAAGAGATCTCGCTTGGAAAGCCATCAGAATGCATTTGCAGCTTTGTTTTCCTCGTAGCGCTGCGTTTAACTTTTTAATTATAGACTAGAAAAATCGCTTTAAGTTTACAATGGTTGATTACTCGTTATATATAATAAACAAATTACAGCATAGAAAGTGCTTTGTACGGATTATTATTCACTCGTCGCAAAACTTTGGAAAACTCACTCGTTCGCTGCGCTCACTCGTTCGTTTTCCAAAGTTTTGCAACTCGTGAATAAAAATCCGTACGTCGCACTTTCTATGAAGTAATCTATATCTATTTTATATGCTGATGATATGACTGCTACATTGGCAAATACCTCTTCTATATATAAAATCGTTATACAAACCCTCAATAATTTTGAACAGTGATCAGGTTTAAAAATGAGTATTTTAAAAACTAAAGCAATGTGGATTGAAGAAAATAAAAATCCACTTTTACACACACTTTGAACAACTTCTTACACTGTAGCACAACAACTGAACACAGTACAGTACCTGAAATGTTTATCAGAGCCTTCAATACTTCCATATGAAATGACAACATTGCCTGCACTATCCAGACTAAAACTGGTGTCTTTTGATCCAGCAGGCTGAGATGAGTCAGCAACTTGGCAAACCTGAACAGATAACTTAGCAAAATCATACAAACTTAGTGAGATCAAAGGTCTCTATGGGCATGTGGCTGTTTTCTATCCGGGCTCGTGCTCTAAGTAAGGCAGCTGAATAGTAAGTATTGTTTTGTCAAGTCTTCAGGGGTTTCAAAACAAGGTGGCGACTGCCGGAGTTCCACCGGCTACTTGACTATTATGCTATTATGCCACCGGCTACTCTGGTCATAGCAATCAGCTTGTGACCAAAAAGCTCATCTATAAAAGCAGCCTACTCTTCCAGTCAACGACACCTACTTCAAAACATTTTTAAACCCTTGAGTCTTCCTCCCTTTTATCAGCTTCCCCTTCAGTAAGGTAAAGCCTTGTGCCAAGAAGCCTATACTGCCGAAGATTATCCCGGTTTCTGTAGCATTAAGCAGCCACAAATATTTCTACTTCACCCTCGATGGGATGCTAGTCCATCGCAGGGTACCCCCCTTCTTATTTTGCTAGTACCCAATTATACACGCACTGCAAGAGCAAAGTGTATTGCCCAGGAACACAAGACAGTGCCCAGCCAGGGCTTAACCCCGGACAACCGTTATAATAAATTGCTATAACAAACAGGGCATTTTCAAAATTGCTATAACAAAATTGGCCATTTTCTCCGCGAATTTGTCTCTGCTAATCCCGTGAAATTTGACTTTTTTCCCTGCAAATTATCAGAAGCCCTGAATAAATAAGCCATTTTACATGTCTCAACTCACCAGTACATTGGTACAGCCTTTCACGGAGAAAGTTGTACATGGGTTCCAGTCAAATGTGCGCCCTGAGCCCTTTTTTCCTCCAATGCCAGTAAACCTTTGGATTTAAATCAAATAAAGAAGAGAACATTCAACTGCAGCTAATGAACATCCCATTGTGGCATAATTTGCTGGTAAGCTTAGCTTGGATGGTCCACAGGCTTCCCAAGTTCAAAATTTGACTGCATATATACGTGGTGTATGAAGCAGCTTCTTTATATATACTGTAGAATTCAGGGTTCGAAATTTACTTTTTTGTGGCAAGTGATTTTGGAGAGTTTTGTAACACTACTTGGAGGAAAGATGGAAGAGTTCCCATTGTTTTTATTACGAATCAGAGATAACATAGCTGTCTTAAAGTTCATAATGAGGCATATGCCCTTACCAGTACACAAATACTGAAAAATGCTACCGAAGAATGTCTGTAAATGCAAGTGTTTGATATGCCATTGAGAAGGATTGTAATTAATTGTCATCTGTGACCGAGCTCCTTTAATAGTGGAGAATAGGAAGATTTTGATACTTTTGACCAATTGTGTTGTCCCTGAGGTGGGGAATTTGACTTATCTTTTCAGAAAATTTCAAAATTCCCACCCCATGCCCCCCCCCCCCCCCCCCCCCCCCACCCTCGGGCTTAACATTCATTATTAGCCATGCATTAGCCATGTATATTTTTGTTGTTCGTAAATTTTTTAATTATTTGGAATCCATAGTTGAGATACTATTAATTGTATAAGACTCCAAATAAAACATGTCTGTCCGTCTGTCTGTTGATAGGTGCATAACTCGGTCAGACATGGACATCCTCCCATCTGATCCGCCTTTGGTAGCAGCTCTCGTAAGGTCTCACATGAACGGCTTGCGACGAATTGAGAGGACAATAGCGCAAACAACAGGAACAATGCCCCTGCCGTGACCCTTCCGCAGGCCTGTCAAACCGAAAGTTCCTCTTACCTCGGATTTTTACCTCCATCCACTGCCCACAAATTAACCGCCGATCCATTCGTGAACGTACAAGAACACGTATCGTTCTTCTTGCAGCTTTCTTCGGATGTGGAAAAAGCTATTTTCAGAATTACTACAATCAATACTCCACATAACGCCATTTTCTCGGAGAGACCTGTGACAGCAAGCCAAGACAAAATCTAGTGTTCTGTTCCAGGAACGCCTGGGAGAAACGTGTCTCTCACCAGGTTCCTTTCAGGCAAGAGCGGTCAGCCAAGCTGTCCTTTGCATTTTGTGTCACTACATTTTCGAAATTTTATACAATTTTATAAAACCAGAGAACTTGATTTTTTGCAATTTTGTCTTGCAACATTAAGTGAGAATGGCGGGTTAGCTGGAGTTTTTGAAATTAAAAGGAGGAGAAGACAAAACAAGTCGGCTTCTCAAATCGTTTAATAAATTCTTCAAGCGCCACGGTGAAATCATTCGCGTTAAATATGACATTACACTTCGGGAATTGAGATCAGCGGTTTGTGATTGAGAACCAACAACGTATCCTTTGCTTGTTTGTAATTATTACTTAGTCTTTGTAACTCTAATTCATTTATACGCGCTGCTTCCGGGTCCTTCATTTGGATTTGAAGGCGCGCGCGCGCGTATTTTCGTATGTGGTGCGCGCGTTTGGTTTATTTAGTTGACGTGTATGCTTAGTTCTCAATTTAACGGTTTAATTTATTTTTCGTTGTTTTCCTTATTACTTTTTCTTGTCAGTAACTGTGCTCACATAGTGGGTGGCTCCACCTGAAATGTTCTGCAATTGGTATAGGATTTAATGGAGCCGAAACCAATTGTGGAATTACAAGCATTTTAGGCATCCTACTGATGAACGGTTATGGCAATTAGATATTTATTACAGGAGCCAACATTGAGATTGTGGTCTGTCGCCTTTCAATACTCATCAGTTTATTAGCAATTGTAAATTTCATGGAGCCACATGCAAAGGTCTTTAAAGCCATTCAGAATAGTATTGAAATAAAGAACCTTTGAATGGACACTTGGATATGTACAGTGCTGATTGAGTGCCCTATCTCGGTACATGATAAGTAACTAGAGCATTTTTAATTTTGCATTTAGTATTTTTAGACAAAAAGGAGACAATGTGTTCCCGTTTTGTGTTCTGCGCTGGTTGTGTTTTTGTGATCCGCTTGGCAAAAGAAGTTTTTTTTTCTTATCATTTAATTTAAAAAATTGTTTTTGTAATCCAGCGGCGAAGAGTAAGGAAAAAAAGTACGCTAGTCGTACAGCGGAGCGGGAAAAAAATATTTGCAAGTGCGGAATCCATGCTTTTAGCGCTGCGCTGGTTGGTGTGTTTATGATCCGCTAAACAATTGAACATGACGAGAGAACTTTCCGAAACAGGATTCTATTTTTTTCCTCATAAACTTTCGGCGGAGCGTAATTTTAAAAAGTGCGCTAGTCACATAAAGAGCGGGAAAAGTATCTGCGAGTTCGGAATTTATGCGTAACTCGATAGATACGACCAGGCTTCAAGAAAAATAAAGTGCTTCTCAGTTAAACGCTAATCAGAATTGCGAAGATTATTTTGTAAAGCGTGGCTAACGCACTCTTGTTTGCTTGTAAACAACGTTTAGGAAGTTTAAAAGAGATTTAACTTCTATTGAGGTCATTAAAATCTTTTGAACTCTTTTACTGAATAGGTTTTAGAATAATATAATTTGGTTTTATCAACTGGGTTGATAATGTCAATTGGCCACCGTAAATAGATTCAAGAGCTGACGTTTCGAGCGTTAGCCCTTCGTCGGAGCGAATCAAGGAATTGTGCGTCGTGTGTTTTTATATACAGAAAGATGGAGCTTCGCTATTGGCTGGTGCCTGGTAACGTGAAAACTTCGGAATTGAATTGGTTTCGGGAACTAATAAGACAGTTTAGTGCCAAAAAGAGTACACTAATATAACGCAACAACATAGACTTTACTTCGAACTCTCTCTCGCTCGAGCCGAGCAGGACACGTGTGTTCTCAGATATCATGCAATACATGTAATAAAGGAAACCCCCTCTAAGGGAGTCTTGGAACTAATGTCACACAACTAATGTCACACAACAGTCTTGGGACGCCACAGTACCCCCCTACCAGTCGGTGACGTAATCGTTGAGGTAGGCAGGTCGACGGATGGTACGGCCTGCGTGGGTTGAAGTAGGGTGATTGATTTGAGATTGATGTGGGGGTGGCGTGGGTGAGTTGCTGGTCAGAGGAATTTGATCGCTCTCCAATTTAGCAGGTTTCAAGCGGTCAACAGTGATTTCTGCCGGTTTCCCATTGACTTCCAAGGTGAAATGTTTGTCTGATCTGCGGAGCACCCGGAATGGGCCAGTGTAGGGGCGGGTGAGTGGTGGCTTGTGGGCATCGCGTCGGACGTAGACATGACTGGCGGAGTGGAGGTCAGGGGGAAGGTAAGTATGAGGTGAACCGTGCCACTGTGTAGGGACGAACTGTTGACTCTGCATTGATTGACGCAATCTTGATATGAACGAGGAAGGGTCCACGAAGACCGGGTCGGAGAAGAAGTCTCCTGGTAGACGGAGTGTTGTTCCATAGACCAGTTCAGCCGAGGAGCACGACAGGCCTTCCTTGAGAGTCGCTCTGATACCAAGAAGTACAATAGGTAGCTCATCGACCCAGTTACTTCCAACCAGCCTTGCTTTTAGTCCACCTTTCAAGTGCCTGTGGAACCGTTCGACCATCCCATTTGCCTGGGGGTGGTACGAAGTTGTGCGATTGCGTGTTGTACCAAGGAGATTCATGAGTGAATTCCAAAGAGCAGACTCGAACTGCCGTCCTCGATCCGAGGTGATTGTGGCCGGAACACCAAAGCGGGAAATCCAACCTGACAACAAGGCGGAGGCACAGGATTCAGCAGTAGCGTCAGTCATTGGTATCGCTTCCGGCCAACGCGTATACCGATCGATGCATGTGAACAGGTATGTGTAGCCCTTTGAAGGAGGCAAAGGGCCAACGATATCAATATGGATGCTGTCAAAGCGAGAATCAGGTGCGGGAAAACTCTGGATCGGGGACTTGACGTGTCGCTGAATCTTGGATTGTTGGCAGTCGTGACAAGTTCGGGTCCAGTTGGCGATGTCTCGTTTCATGTTGGGCCAGACATACCGTTGAGCTACCAGGTGACGTGAAGCTTTAATGCCAGGGTGGGACAATGAATGTAGGTTGTTGAAAATGTCACGGCGCATCGTCGAGGGAACCAGAGGTCGGGGATGGCCTTGAGAAACGTCACAAAGAATGGTATTGTTTGAGTTCAGGAGGGGAACGTGTTCCAGGCGTAATGAAGTGGTAGAGGTAGCTAGCTGTTGAAGCTCCTCATCGTGGATTTGAGCTGCAGCAAAAGCTTCGAGTTCGAGTGATGATTGGTCTTCAAGGACATAAACGGTGCGCGAGAGTGCGTCCGCAGCGCAGTTAGCTTGTCCCTCGATATGACGGATGTCAGTCGTGAACTCGGAAATAAATGCCAGATGTCGAGCCTGTCGTGGGGAACGCCGCTCAGTGCTGGATTGAAGTGCGAAGGTCAGAGGCTTGTGGTCGGTATTGATGTGAAAAGTGCGACCTTCAACAAAGTATTGAAAGTGTCGGACAGAGAGGTAAATGGCCAACAACTCACGATCGAAAGCGCTGTAATTGAGTTCCGCGTGATTCAGCTTCTTTGAAAAGAAGGATATGGGCATCCATTGTCCATCAATGAACTGTTCAAGTACAGCCCCAACTGCCAGGTTGGACGCGTCAGTCGTAATGCACGTAGGTGCGTGGGGTTGAGGGTGAACCAACATAACCGCCTCCGACAAGGTCTGTTTGGCTTCTTCAAATGCTTTCTGACAAGAAACAGTCCATGTGAAACAATCTGCTGTTAAGGCCTGATGCAGTGGCTGCAAGATCTCCGCACACCTGGGTACAAAGCGGTGGTAGTAATTGATGAGGCCAACAAACTGGTGTAAGGACTTCTTGTCACGAGGAACGGGAAAGGTACGAACTGCGTCGACTCGTGTGAGGTGTGGACGGATACCAGCTGCACTAATGGTATGGCTCAGGAAGTTCACCTCAGCCTTGCCAAATAAGCATTTCGCCGGATTAATTACAAGTCCACGGTCTGATAAGCGTTGGAAGAGTGCTCTGAGGTGCTGAAGATGTTCCTCCAGAGAGCGACTGGCCACTAAGATGTCGTCAAGATAGACAAAGACAAAGTCTAGGCCCCGGCAAACGTCGTCAATGAAGCGCTGGAAGGTCTGGGCGGCGTTTCGCAAACCAAAGGGCATACGGCAGAACTCGTAGAGGCCAAAAGGTGTAATTATGGCGGTCTTTGCAATGTCGGCCTCGTGCATGGGAATTTGGTGGTAGGCGCGCACCAGGTCGATTTTCGAGAAAATGGTTGAACCTGCCAAATGGGATGCGAAGTCTTGAATATGCGGGATGGGGTAACGGTCAGCGGTCGTGATGTCGTTGAGCTTCCTGTAGTCTCCACACGGGCGCCATTCGCCATTTCCTTTAGGTACCATATGGAGTGGTGAGGCCCATGTGCTTGCGGATGGTCGTATGATTCCCATGTCCAGGAGCTTATTGAACTCTGTTTTTGCAACGGTTAGCTTTTCAGGTGACATGCGGCGCGGTCGGGCAAAAACAGGGCGACCTTCTGTGACGATATGATGCGAAACACCATGCTTGACTGGAGTGTCGCTTGTACATGGGGTTGTCAGAGACGGAAATTCCTCCAGAAGGTGTGTGAATGGATCTGCGCTTGAAGGTGGAGTGGAGATATTGTTAAGACATGGGGATTGGTTTGTTGAAGGCTCAGCTATAATGCGAGTCCCATTCATCGTGTCGATTAGGCGTTTCTGGTCCAGGTCTACTAACAGTTTGTGTTGTAGAAGGAAATCAGCCCCAATGATTGGTTGAATCACATCAGCTACTAGAAATCGCCAGGTGAGAGGGCGTGGGAGCCCAAAGTCGAGAGTAAATTGTTTATAGCCATAAGTGTTTATAAAAGAATTATTCGCAGCCCGTAATGTGACGTCACCTTTGATCCACCGGTCTGATCTCCCGGCAGGAAAAACACTAACTTCAGCTCCGGTATCAATAAGAAATTGTTGCTTAGAGTTTTTATCAAGAAGTCGGAGGAGACGAGAAGTGCCAGTCGAGTGGGCTACGTTCATCGACTGGCCTTGGAGTTTCCCGACTGCTGTAGAAACTTGCAAGGTTGGCGGCATTTTGTAGCATTCGAGCCGAATCGCTCGTGGTACCAACAAACATCAGGCGTCGAGCCACGTGCACGTTGTCGTTCGTCAAGTGATGGTTTCTGCTGAGACTGTAGTACCCGCCAAATTTTCTGTAGCTCGGTGTGAACCGCTGCAATTTCTGAATTTTCTCGTTGCTGGATCTCCGAGGCGCTAATTTGCCCTTGTGGACCCTGGACTTCGACCATGTTGTCGGCGATTTCGGCTATATCACTGAGGCTGGTAGTTTTGTGAATCGCTAGAGCGGTGCGAACGGTGACGGGAAGCTTCTGAAGGAAAAGCTCACGGAAAATTTCATCTTTGTCGGATTCAGCGGCAGTACCACCTCGGAGTTTCAACATGTGTCGTAACAGCTGCGAGGGTTTTCTGTCGCCGAGATCCTCAACATGCAGAAGTTGATGTAACTGTTGACGTTTTGTCGGGCAAACACGCTTTTGCAATTCCTCTTTAATCGCTGTGTACGGTTCTTCTGGCGGCCGCAGGATTATGTCACGCACTTCAGAAGCGTATTGTGCTGGAAGAACGCGAACGACATGGGCAAATTTCGTCTTTTCTTGTGTGATGTTTTGTGCTGTGAACAGAGCTTCGGCTTGAGCGAACCAAAGCTCTGGGTCGGACGGCCAGAAGTCCGGTAACTTGAGAGAAACTGCATTTGTGGTGATCGCTTCGTCGGGCATTCTTTCTCGTCGGGGTCACCAATTTAGTGCCAAAAAGAGTACACTAATATAACGCAACAACATAGACTTTACTTCGAACTCTCTCTCGCTCGAGCCGAGCAGGACACGTGTGTTCTCAGATATCATGCAATACATGTAATAAAGGAAACCCCCTCTAAGGGAGTCTTGGAACTAATGTCACACAACTAATGTCACACAACAGTCTTGGGACGCCACAACAGCTATTGTGCACTTTATCACACTTTTAAACTTGTTACGCACTTCCAACCGTCTGATTGACAGCAGAGGGAATGCAGGAGTATTCCCAAAGCAACTCTAACCGTTTGATTGACAGTAGCGGCAGTGCACGAGTATTCCCAAAGCTGAGTCTGTTAGCCAATTACAATTGACTTGTTCTGAGCACGCAAATTATTATGCCGTGCGCCGTGAAATAAGGCGCTGTAAGTACATGTCGCAAAAGACAATAGCATTCTAGGCGATATCGCCCAGAATGGCGCGACACATCCGGGACTTTTATAGCCCTTCTCGCGCGAACATTTAAAATCTCATTAGAGAAATTATACAAAATAACAAAGAAAGTGGGCCCAAAACGGTCAACACCGCTCGGAAATTTTACTTTTACAAGAAAACGGTTCAGTTTACTGGTTAGGTATCATAAGGATTTTGTAGAGGAGATATTAATAAATACAATGCAACTAACTTTACGTCTGTTACTGTCTGAGAAGTATTATCCTTTTAGGTCTCAAATGCAGCTATTTTATAGCTCTCCGTGTATGAGACCGACACTTTGAGGTTGAAAATCTCGCGAAAAAAGAACTTACTAAAAAAGGTATCATACGGCTTTTTAAAAGTGGCATTTCATGAATCATTTGCCCAATTTTCGCGCAAATCCGACGGTTGGAAGTATTATCCTTTTTATTTTGCCTGATTTAACTCTCGTAAAACTTAAAATCCGACCCAGTGAGTCCCCCTAGGGAGTTGATTCGACCACTTTTAAACTTCCCGCGAAAGTTTTAATGAATTCATAACTCCGTCTCCATAAACAATAGAGCACAAGCCATGACAATTAAGCATTGTATTTAAGTAATGTGCGAAAAACTGAAATAATCGGACTTTGTAGAGTAGAGACACGATCACGATCGCCACGAACTACAATGAAAATGTATTCTTTAAGCGAACTGTAGCGCATTGATCGGGAGCTCTCTTCAAAGCTCGTAGAATCCCCGATCAATCCTGCATTCCTTAACGTCTCGACTCCCAATAAAACATTCCTTTCGTTCTGGGTATTGGTGCAGTGTCGCCATTCACCCAGACGAAATCGCACAAGGACCGGCCGAAGTTATCAGCGAGCTGAAAAAAAAAAGAGGAGGAGCTGATTAAAGCAAGAACTCGAAGGTAAAATATAAATAATTAGCTATTAAGAAGTATGGTGATAAATTTTATCTTCCTGCCACGTCTTTATATTGTCCTTATATCAACAGATATACTGAGTGTGTACGGCTTGAGGAAGGCTCCTTATACAAACCATTTCATGCAGTGATAAGTTAAAAAACATTGCACGTTATATCATAATGGTATCTTACATGATAAGAAGAGCACTACCAACAACGAGGCCGCCGTTGTCTGTTGAGCCTGCTGTTGCACAGGCATGACGTGAAGTAAATGTAGCCTCCTAAAAAAGATAAATATCTGACGTTACTCTGAGGCTGGTTTTCACTGGGCGTATAAGCCTTCTTAGGACAAGCACAAACAAGGACATTATTTTAAAAGCGTAGAAAAATCCAACGTAACTAATCGAGCGGTTCGGTAATAGTTTAGTTTCGAGTTAGCCAAGACCGCTGAACAAAAAGACTAAATACTCAGTTGTAAAGGGTTAGCCTCAATCAGATACCAGCAGAAAAGCACTGAAGCGTAAGATGAAACAATTCACAGAGTTTTTAGTATTTCCTGTTCTCACTGGTATTTACGAACATTTTAATTCAGGTCGAAGACAACCCTGTATAGACGCGTCTTTAGTCGTTTTATTCAGCGGTCTTGGTTAACTCGAAACTGGACTATTGAAGTTAATCGAGCGATTAGATTGTATTGGTTCGATACTGGAACACAATTGAGCCAGAAAGTTGTGAGATTGTGTCAAATGCCAAGTTTTTAGCACAACGCAGAATATTTAGTCGGTTACTTTTAGACTCATTTTGTTTCCACGTAATCGCCATCCTTGGCACTGGCGAGATCTGATTGTTCGGAGCAAATACTCCCTGGTGGCGAGGTGACTGAATTCACCCTCAATACCTCTATTGAACAAATCAAACTCAAACATTAGCGCTGCGCACTGTTGCTAAAAATAGATTTATCCCATGAGACCCCCCGCAGAGACTCAGACAAACATTGCGTTCCGCGAAAAGGCAAATGTATGAGCAAAACCCTCAGCAGGGAATCAAAAAGCGAAAATTTTGGTCAGCTCGAAGAGTTAGCGTTCTAGAAGGGCGAGAAATGGTGACTACCAAACACTGCTGTTGGGGTGAGTGTAAAACAGACTCGCGATATCCAGAAAAATGGCCAAAATCCCTCAAAGAGTTGGAGGCATCGGGGAAGAAAGCTTTGATTTATACCATTCCCGAAACCGTCGCAAGACATTGCAAAGTGCAAGCGTTGGGTAGTGGCTTGTTCACGAGAATTCTTTACGGAGAAAAACATTAGCAGAAATACTTACATTTGTGCTCTTCACTGCCTGAACAAAACCATATAGTGGCAAACATAACACGCAAAATAGTCAAGAGACTTGCGCGTGAAAGAAGTAAAGCTACAACAGTATTTGGTTTTAAAGTCGGACAAAAATAATTATCGTATTCGTGATAAGACGCAACAATAACTTTCAACAGTTTTTCAAAATGATACAGCCAGGGCTCCACAATGTAGAATGCAAGTAAGATAAATCTCACGGTAAATCTGACACTTTGTCTGTCTAAAGCAAATTTAGAGGGCTAAAAGAAAGTCTTGCATCAGATATGATCCAAAATAAACTACATGTAACAGCAAATGATAAATTAGCCTGCAAAGCAGGCGGTTTTTGAGCGGGGAATACTTGATAAATTATATAGGTGTCATACTCTACACGAAAGCGTCAGATAACAACGGAAATCATGCAGACCTGTGACCTCTTAACATTTGCTGTACAACGCTAAAACGGATCTATTCTTATTCATAGAGGGGGTAAGTTTCTAAAGAAACTGTGGTGCTGCGTCGGTGGGAAGTATAACAATATAATTTGGTTTTATCAACTGGGTTGATAATGTCAATTGGCCACCGTAAAGAGATTCAAGAGCTGACGTTTCGAGCGTTAGCCCTTCGTCGGAGCGAATCGACTTGAATCTCTTTACGGTGGCCAATTGACATTATCAACCCAGTTGATAAAACCAAATTATATTCTTATTCATAGTCCTCCTCATAACACAGAATTAAGTGCCCTTTTAAAAGACGTGCAAAGCAAGAAAACTGTCAAAAGATCGAAATCGAAAAGGGAACGGCAAATTTACAAATGTCACGGGACGTAGGAGTCGCACAGACTAGTCAACATATTTACACCGCTATAATTTACTTGTAACTTTGAACTTTCTTTCAGGGCCTTTGCGGCAAACCATTTGCCATCGTCAATACTCGGATCAAGCGTGTGATGATTTCCACTCTCAATGCAGTCTTTCACACGTTTCACTAAGTCGTCGCGTTAACCGCTATATTTCAATCCCCTGCACTTTAACCACCGTTTCAACTGGTCAACAGTGTATTCCTCCGGTTCTCTTTCAAATTTAGAGCCAGGAACGCCGTCGTCGTCGGTAAGAACGGTTAAAGATCGAAGCGAACTACTGACGATTGCCCTTACAATTCTTTTAGAACTGGAGTTTGTTTGTCTGAGTCACCAGGGGGGTCTAAAATTTCGTGACGTCATTAGTGTGCATTTTTCAATTGGCAATAACGTAAACTCAAAACTTATAGAAGTTCGATGCCGTGTAAAACAAAAGGTTTAATGAGCAGAACAATGGCTTTGCACGTTCGTTATAGTTCTTGGTACATTTCTTTGCTGTCCTCTGCAAAAAAATAAGGCGAAATGGCCAAACTCTGCGTTTTCTGGAAGCGTGAACAACGAAGGCTAATTGTTTAAATTTCTATTTGGAATTTGGTGCTGTTTTTCAGATTCAGTTTTGAGATAGTTTTGACAATAAGACACAGACTAAATGACTTTAGAGTATCGAGAGGTTCGTATTCGTTATTCCCGGCGTCGCCGTCGTGGTTTCTTACACTCCCTAATGCCGAAGGGAAATTTTTATTCCTTATTTGCATTCCCCAGGGCAAGTTCTCTCAAAACTCTGGAAAACAAGCTGCCATTTTTACCAGAACTGGACACAAATACGCATGAGCAGATTATTATTCGTAGCAAAATTACTGTTGGACGACAATGCGCATGAGTAGACCATTGTTCGTAGGAAGTTATTTGTAGGTCTCGTGGTAGGGTGTGGGCCAATGAAAAGGAGGGAAAAATGAATCGAATGATAATTACATATATTGAACCTGAAGACTCAACATCCTCTTCAAAGTTTGACACACTTCCATTTATTGGAGCATCTTGATCACACTTTAAAGTTATTTTTGACCCCCTGAGAAATAAATAAACATACAGTGATATATATCATTATAGCCATTATAGCACATTATTGTGTTCTTGTTGAAAAAAAAAATATGATAAATTAATTAAAAATGATATTTTCGTTTTCTCACTGGAGAAAAAAAATAGTTATTTTTAGGAAAGTCCAGGATTTGAACTTGCAACCATGTGATCACAAGGCTATAGCAGAATAGACCTTTTTCCCTTCCAGGACAGTTTGTTCCCTCATTACAGATCATGTGATGATACTCTTGAGGATTCTTGCTTTTAAATTTTCAAATAGTTATGTGTATTTGAATAAATGATTTTTGGATGGATAAAAGAACAATTCTCTAGGGAATGTTACATGGTAATAACAATAATAAATAATAATAACTTTATTTAAGTGTCAATGTATTTAGCACCACTGTGCCAATTGGGGACACTGTAAATACGTAAACAAATATTGTAAATGAAACAGAAAGTTCTTAAAAATCCCAACTGGCAGGAGTCAGACCAGTTGGCTATTTACAAAGCGTGGAGGAGTTGAATTCGGGACCACCGAAGACAAATCCGTTTTAGTGGCAGGGAGAAGGACTCGAACGCGGGACCACCTGATTACAAGTCCAGCGCCCTGACCACAAGTCCACGCTCGCCTCCACACCACCATGGTCTGTAATGGGTACGTAACAAACACACCCAAGCGAAAAAGGTCTATTCACATTTACATGTAGTGTCATACTTTTAATCATCACAGGAAGTGAAAAACGATATTCACAGATAGAATCGCTATTGATAGCAATTTAAGCAATGATGCAAAGGCCTTCAATTTTGGTCCAACTCCAATCAGATGAATTAAAACTTCTTTTTTAAATAACGTGTGAATTTGTGTTATAAAGAATGGATTATTTTCAGACTCTTTTCAGTTAGAAAGAGGTGTAAGGCAGGCAATCCTGCCACCGTATTCATTTGTTGCAGCAAGTGAAATTTTGGTCAAATGAGCTCATTGAAGGTACTAAAATCGATATGAAGAAGTTAAAATTATTATATATATAGCGACAATTTTAGGTAATAAACCTTGCAGATAGAATTCTATATCTGCTATATTTTCACATGTGAGAAAAGCGATACGTCCAATCAGCTTCGCGTATAGCTTTCTTCACATGTGAAAAATATAACCAATCAGCATCAAGAGTAGAACGACCTAACCAATCAGAGCGCGGGAATTCAAATGGTTTCCAACGAGGTTGTGAAAACAACACGCTGCAAGTTTGCAAGCTCTCGAAGACATTTTATGTTTTGGCTACAAATTTTGTACTTTTGAGAACTTTATGGAAAGGAAAGCCATCAGAAACACGCCAAGCAAAACCTTGAGAACACAGTTATGATATGGAAATGCTAAAATCATTCTCCAGGCGGAGCGAAGACAAACTAAATGTCGATAAGGGAAAGCCAAGAAATGAAAGACTTTCATTGTAGCTTTGATACAACGCAGCCGAGGACGTTCTAAGAAAATTCAAGCACTCTTGGGAACGCCAGGGTAAAGTAAATATTTCACTTTTGAATATGGATTTCGTAATTATTGTTTAATGAACCGACTCCTTGTGTTATCACAACTTTTGTTCAAAAATTCGCCAGTTGATTTGCGCACAGCAGTTGATTCACTTATGGCGACGTTTCTCGATGCGATAGCAAAAGCTTTTCTTTTAAAAAGTATGAACACAGTGTGTTTTATACCGCTATTTAAATAAAGTTCTTGTTTACGATAGCTTGTCGTCGCCGTAATTTTTCTTTTCTATTTAAAAGAGATCTCGCTTGGAAAGCCATCAGAATGCATTTGCAGCTTTGTTTTCCTCGTAGCGCTGCGTTTAACTTTTTAATTATAGACTAGAAAAATCGCTTTAAGTTTACAATGGTTGATTACTCGTTATATATAATAAACAAATTACAGCATAGAAAGTGCTTTGTACGGATTATTATTCACTCGTCGCAAAACTTTGGAAAACTCACTCGTTCGCTGCGCTCACTCGTTCGTTTTCCAAAGTTTTGCAACTCGTGAATAAAAATCCGTACGTCGCACTTTCTATGAAGTAATCTATATCTATTTCATATGCTGATGATATGACTGCTACATTGGCAAATACCTCTTCTATATATAAAATCGTTATACAAACCCTCAATAATTTTGAACAGTGATCAGGTTTAAAAATGAGTATTTTAAAAACTAAAGCAATGTGGATTGAAGAAAATAAAAATCCACTTTTACACACACTTTGAACAACTTCTTACACTGTAGCACAACAACTGAACACAGTACAGTACCTGAAATGTTTATCAGAGCCTTCAATACTTCCATATGAAATGACAACATTGCCTGCACTATCCAGACTAAAACTGGTGTCTTTTGATCCAGCAGGCTGAGATGAGTCAGCAACTTGGCAAACCTGAACAGATCACATGAAAAAGAAAATAACCACATAATAACATTCAAATAACTTAGCAAAATCATACAAACTTAGTGAGATCAAAGGTCTCTATGGGCATGTGGCTGTTTTCTATCCGGGCTCGTGCTCTAAGTAAGGCAGCTGAATAGTAAGTATTGTTTTGTCACAAGTCTTCAGGGGTTTCAAAACAAGGTGGCGACTGCCGGAGTTCCACCGGCTACTTGACTATTATGCTATTATGCCACCGGCTACTCTGGTCATAGCAATCAGCTTGTGACCAAAAAGCTCATCTATAAAAGCAGCCTACTCTTCCAGTCAACGACACCTACTTCAAAACATTTTTAAACCCTTGAGTCTTCCTCCCTTTTATCAGCTTCCCCTTCAGTAAGGAAAAGCCTTGTGCCAAGAAGCCTATACTGCCGAAGATTATCCCGGTTTCTGTAGCATTAAGCAGCCACAAATATTTCTACTTCACCCTCGATGGGATGCTAGTCGATCGCAGGGTACCCCCCTTCTTATTTTGCTAGTACCCAATTATACACGCACTGCAAGAGCAAAGTGTATTGCCCAGGAACACAAGACAGTGCCCAGCCAGGGCTTAACCCCGGACAACCATTATAATAAATTGCTATAACAAACAGGGCATTTTCAAAATTGCTATAACAAAATTGGCCATTTTCTCCGCGAATTTGTCTCTGCTAATCCCGTGAAATTTGACTTTTTTCCCTGCAAATTATCAGAAGCCCTGAATAAATAAGCCATTTTACATGTCTCAACTCACCAGTACATTGGTACAGCCTTTCACGGAGAAAGTTGTACATGGGTTCCAGTCAAATGTGCGCCCTGAGCCCTTTTTTCCTCCAATGCCAGTAAACCTTTGGATTTAAATCAAATAAAGAAGAGAACATTCAACTGCAGCTAATGAACATCCCATTGTGGCATAATTTGCTGGTAAGCTTAGCTTGGATGGTCCACAGGCTTCCCAAGTTCAAAATTTGACTGCATATATACGTGGTGTATGAAGCAGCTTCTTTATATATACTGTAGAATTCAGGGTTCGAAATTTACTTTTTTGTGGCAAGTGATTTTGGAGAGTTTTGTAACACTACTTGGAGGAAAGATGGAAGAGTTCCCATTGTTTTTATTACGAATCAGAGATAACATAGCTGTCTTAAAGTTCATAATGAGGCATATGCCCTTACCAGTACACAAATACTGAAAAATGCTACCGAAGAATGTCTGTAAATGCAAGTGTTTGATATGCCACAACTTTTATAATATGCCATCTTCATAAAAGGGATACATGTACCAGTATGTTTGTTGATATCTATTGGCACTGATTTAAATTTTCATATCTGGATCCCTTAAAACTTCTGTGGCATAGTTTCAAGCAAAAATCAAATTACAAATTGAAAATAAGCGCCCTCTCCCTACTCCTCAAAAACATCAATGTTAAAAAAAGAGGACTGTCCAGCCTTCAAAGATGAAAACATACAAAAGAATTAGTCCATCATCCCCCTCCCCTCCCCTCCCCCCCAACTTAACTCCATTTTGGATCAGGTTATGTAACGCAGTGATGTATAAAAGCAACGCAGGCTTGCTGAAGGACAGCAAAGTATGAAGAATGAAAAACCACAGTTGACCTAATTAACAGGGTCAGGGTTTCGGACCTCCAGCAGCACCCCTATACCCAAACATGGGTCAAGGGATTTTGAGGGATTTTGATTGCAAATTTTGACTTGGCCACCATTTTTAAAGGGGTACAGTCACCATGAATAAAGTCAACTTTGGCAATGTATAAAATTGACTTCAAATCAAAGGAGACATTGAAATAGTACTTTACTATGGTAGAAAAACACGAAAGGTGCACCAATAAACTAGGAAGAATCAATGATGACTTTAAATGAGGACGATTGAGAAGGATTGTAATTAATTGTCATCTGTGACCGAGCTCCTTTAATAGTGGAGAATAGGAAGATTTTGATACTTTTGACCAATTGTGTTGTCCCTGAGGTGGGGAATTTGACTTATCTTTTCAGAAAATTTCAAAATTCCCACCCCATGCCCCCCCCCCCCCCCCACCCTCGGGCTTAACATTCATTATTAGCCATGCATTAGCCATGTATATTTTTGTTGTTCGTAATTTTTTTAATTATTTGGAATCCATAGTTGAGATACTATTAATTGTATAAGACTCCAAATAAAACATATCTGTCCGTCTGTCTGTTGATGGGTGCATAACTCGGTCAGACATGGACATCCTCCCATCTGATCCGCCTTTGGAAGCAGCTCTCGTAAGGTCTCACATGAACGGCTTGCGACGAATTGAGAGGACAATAGAGCAAACAACAGGAACAATGCCCCTGCCGTGACCCTTCCGCAGGCCTGTCAAACCGAAAGTTCCTCTTACCTCGGACTTTTACCTCCATCCACTGCCCATAAATTAACCGCCGATCCATTCGTGAACGTACAAGAACACGTATCGTTCTTCTTGCAGCTTTCTTCGGATGTGGAAAAAGCTATTTTCAGAATTACTACAATCAATACTCCACATAACCCCATTTTTCTCGGAGAGACCTGTGACAGCAAGCCAAGACAAAATCTAGTGTTCTGTTCCAGGAACGCCTGGGAGAAACGTGTCTCTCACCAGGTTCCTTTCAGGCAAGAGCGGTCAGCCAAGCTGTCTTTTGCATTTTGCGTCACTATATTTTCGAAATTTTATACAATTTTATGAAAACAGAGAACTTGATTTTTTCAATTTTGTCTTGCAACATTAAGTGAGAATGGCTAGTTAGCTGGAGTTTATGAAATTAAAAGGAGGAGAAGACAAACAAGTCGGTCATACTCATCAGTTTATTAGTAATTTTAAATTTCATGGAGCCACATGAAAAGGTCTTTAAAGCCATTCAGAATAGTATTGAAATACAAAAACCTTTGAATGGACACTTGGATATGTACAGTGCTGATTGAGTGCCCTATCTCGGTAAATGATAAGTAACTAGAGCATTTTTAATTTTCCATTTAGTATTTTTAGACAAAAAGGAGACAATGTGTTCCCGTTTTGTTTGTAACTTTCTGAACCCAAAATGCAACCGGTATAGATGCCGGTCTAGATGGGAAAATCTAGACCGCGGTCAATATCGATTTTAGCCAATCAGATTCGTGAATTCGCTAGTTTCCAGTCCACGTGAGACATGGCCATATAACAAATATACAGGAAGAAGCTTGACCTAAGCTAACTACGATCTCTCTAAATCTTTTATTGTTTTGCATTTATAATTTTGACATTTGCAGTCAATTTTTATTAATAAGATACGAATAATGGAGTAACTCAACCAGTGATGCGATATCTTATATCTAAGTTCGTGATGTCTTCATTGTAATAATCTAATTTTAACAAGTACAAGGCGACTTGCTTTTATATGGGGGAATCTGAATCTTTTCTTTTACGAATCCTCCCTTTGTTGTTGGGGGGATTTTGTATATGATCCAATCCGAGTTGTCTCCCGGGGGCGAGGTAACTCGGATATGCGAGTTGTCTCGTCTCGGCAGGTAAGGTAACCCCAACTTTTTCGCATATAAACTCTTTAGCTTGCCTACCAGGGGCAACTCATTGCGTGTGGTTAGACGTAGTCTAACGTAGTCTAACGGCACGTTCAAGTGAAAGCTGGTTCGGTTAGGTTAAACAGTTGGGGTAACCCCCAAACCCGTTTTCACAACTTAAGTAATGGATAAAAGGAAATAGGCAACTCAGTGACAACATCTCATGTCGACAGCACTTGTCGTGTTCAAAGCATAGCTGATTATAACAGCAGTTCCCACAAATGAGGGACCAACAAGAACATCCAGGCCCGCACATGCCCAAGCAATCGTCACCATTAGGGTCCAACCTTAAATCGTGACAATAATCACTACGCTTGTTGCGAGACATTTTCATTTTCTTTCCTGAAGGAATGTTGCGAAGGCCCTTAAATTCCATCACGTCACTGCCCTTCTTGTCTGCGGTGTAGCTTAACACTTCCTTGCTTCTTTCTGGCAACAGGGTCATGCAAAGCACGTGAAATCGCCTGGTGATCACGTGATAACTTGCATTTTCGTTCAAGGCAGTCGACAGATTGTGCAACAACGCCATCTCCCTGGTGTTTCGTAGTCGCATCAACGTTGAATTGAATTTCGTAGCAAATTCGTCTTGTGTTGACATGCCAGAATTGCGTTCAGAATCGTACTTCCTCTTCCAGTCTTGATAATGCAGGGCACTTTGCTTTCTTGGGAGACCTTGAAAGTGCATCGGAATTTTGGAAGACTTGTAACTGTTAATACAAGCAAAAACATCCATTTCATGTCTGACGGTAGACTGCAAACTGCAATTACGATAAAAGGCTAAGTATATATACCGAGTTACCCAGTTTACCATTATTGAGATTGAAGCCGTTATAACCGAAAAATATTAGCGATCACGCTCAGTGTCTTCTCAGGTCGAAGACGGCAATTTTTACAGAAACTTGTTATGTTGCCACCAAGAATATTGTATCCGTTGCTCATAAGTATAATGGATAACCAGGCGACCGCATAACTTGATTAACCAGACGAATTGTCATGTCTAGATCGATCTCCACAACCTTGCAATTGTCTTCCAATTGCAAGAAATTTCCTTCATTAATTCGTTATTTACGTTTATTTTCCAGTACTAAATAATCGAAAGCAAGGCCTAGTTCAGGCGTCGTACTTCTGCCGTGCGAACTTTAATTGCAATAGACCTATTTAGCTTCGTATGTAAATTGTCCATTTCAGATCATGTAATGCTCTCTAGGGAATTTGTCCTTTGTTTATCTGTAAATAATTCAATCATTTTCACGTAGATTTTTTTGAATTTGAAAGAAATAATGAGGGTCTCTCAGGGGTTTTGGGGAAGAAGGGAACATATTGGCAAAATATTGAAGGAACAAGGGAACATAAGCCTATTTTTAGGGAACAGGGGAACAAAATTGTACAAATTAGAGGGGAATATATTGTGATATAAGAAATAAAGACCGTTATTTCTGAGATTTTATTTATGGTTATTTTATGCACTGCTGTCATTGGTTTCGTCTTACTTTACGTACACAAGAAATCAAACAAAGACAAACCAATCAGTTGGGAGTTTGGGTACGAGAAGTTGGCGGGAATCTGTTATCACATATTGCCAAGATGGCGGATAGATTTGCCGGTCGTGGTTTGCTGCCTGTCACTGCTGCGATTTATAGAAATGGCGAAGAAAAACCAGCAATGCGTTGGTCCTTTGAAATGGGAATAGGGGGCGAAAGTGACAAGGCGTTATTGTTCGAGTTGGAGAAGGATTTGGAATCGCAGATCGGTGTGGCCTGCTAAGCATAGCGAGATTCAGAGTGACGATCAGTGTGAAATAGTTTCAAGTCACAGCGAACTGTCCAAAGGGTAGGGTATTCGAGATTGATTCCCAAGAACAGTGGAATGCATCGATTACCAAACTAATAACGAAGGAGCGAGAGTTAATAGGTAGGTGCCAAGTCTCATTACCCAAGGGTAAAATCTGATTTAAGGTATTCAGAACTTCCTAAGATGTCCCCGCCCTCATCATCACAGTTAAAAGTCCCAAGTGCAGCAAATGAGAGACTGGCGGTGAGGAACATGAGTGCAAAAGACAACCCAGGTACTCTGCCGATGAATCTCTATTTAACAGAGAAGCCTACAATTCAGCCATTTTATTCTGGTAAGATTGGAGAGGTCCAAGGAGAAACGACAGAAACAGTAGTTACCGCAAGAAAGGACAGAGCACGAAAGGAGTTGTCAAGTGATCTTGTCCAGTCGTCTGGTGAGATTGTCTATCTTGCCTCAGATGCTTCATCTTGTAAAATGAAATTGTATATATTGCAGCAAGAAAAATAAAGCAAACGGCAAAAAAGCAAAAAGGCAAGGGCGATGTGCTTTGGTGCCGATGTGTTCCATCCATAAACTTTCACAGAAGAGGCGGAAAGGGAAATCAGTGTTGAGGACATATGCGGTTCTTTAAAAGAAAGCGTTGTTAATGGCAAAATTATAGAAATGACTGAGAACGAATTCATACATTATCAATCTCACATGATCGGTCATGTAGAATCGGTCAATCGGGAGGGAATTGAGGGCGGTGATAAATGGCAAGCAAATTTATCAAAAGGGGAACAAATAAGGAAAAAGTGTGGGAACATGGGAACAAAGGGCAATTTTGGAAGGGAACAAGGGAACAAGGACCCCCCCTGGGAGACCCTCAAGGGTAATAATTCTCAAGGGTAACATCACGTGGTCTGAAATGGGACAACAAAGAAACCAAAGTAAAGAGGTCTATTAGGTTCGACTGCAGCTAGGCTTTGTGCATTATTGCTGCATTTTTTTCGCGCATTTTAGTGAGGGAAAACCGTTGAGAATTATCGAGTATTTTATTGGCATTTTCACGGAAAATTAATTTTATTTTATTATTATCAGACTTTTCACTTGAAAGAGGAACGGAATAAAAGACGATTTAAAGACGTTTTCTGTAACTCTCGAAAATTGCACAATGCGTTGTTTTTGTACCTAGGAGCAGCGGTTGCCTCTAAGCTACGCCGAGATAGTAAACAACCTCTGTATAGTGAGCATTAATAAGCATTTTAGTGACCTTTTAGGGGCACACTGAGCATTTTAGTGGGAAAAATGGAGCATTAAGGTAACATAATGTACAAAAACCTAACTGTACTAGCAAGACAGCCGTGAACACGCCTCTGATTCAGACGTCGTACCAATGTCGTATCAAATTAACTCGCGATCGATCCCCTCGGGAGTTAACGTAGTTCACTGATTCGGTATATAAGTAATGATTTTGTTTTGGTGCGGCAGGAGCACGACATTTGAATCGCCGCTGTGCCAGAGTCGTGTTAGCCGCTAAAAAAATGAACTCGAAAACCATTCAGTGTACAGAGCCAAGAAAGTACGATATCACAGACGATAAACAAATAACACATTTCTCCTAGTTTGAGGTGTGTGCGTTATTCCAAAGTTTAGATGCTCCGCAGAAATTTACAGAGCCGAGTATGGAGCCGCCATATTGGTGTGCCTCAGGAACGTAACACCAATATGGCGGCCCGAAATAGTGTAAGCATCTGGAATTTACTTTGGTTATCTAGGCGACTGATTACCTGTAAAAACAACTATTTATATCAGCACTTTTCCTAATACGTAAACTTCTCAAGTGGCTAAAACTCACGAAGAAAGTATGTGTTTTACGACAAACAAGGTAGTAACTTTACTTTATGTTATGCACCGCCATAACTCTGAAATTCAAAATGCGCTGGTTTCCAAACGTAGGACGCTGTTGAGCTGAAAAGTTGTACTCAGATATAAATTTAGCACCTGTTATGCCTGATGAGTATAAAGAGTTTGGTGGCTCTTTGGTTTTGGATTTTAGAATTTGATGACGTCACGTGAAAACGCTCTATCGTAGGGGATCGTTTCGATCCCCAAATAACGCATTCGTGGGAGGGTAGAGTCGTGTAGCACGGCTGAACTTGTCGAGCTTACTGTGCTGTGCTTTTGTCAAACTTAACTCATTTACTGTTTAATCCCTAAATTAGGTTCGGCACGGCAGAAGCGCGACGCCTGAACTTTAGAAACACATTTGATGCATGACTCACCCGACAAAAGCGTCTTCCAGTATTTGAAAGATGAACATTTTATGTGGCAGCTCGCTAAAAAGGACAAGCGTACTTTTGTCTCGGCTGCTCAATTCTATAAATGTGGCTTGTATGTGGAAGCACAAAGCGAGGTCTTCGCTTTGATGATAACACCCTTTAACATTATCCGAAGAAAGATGTTCATAAATCAGCACCGCGCTCTCAACAGTTGCGCCTGAGTTCCCACTTCCGCCTGCAAGAACCAGGAATGCCAAAACGAAGAAAGAGTTGATCATCATGAATAGCAATGGTGATCTGGTTCGCTGCGGAACTTTAACAGTTGTGAGTCTCCACGATACAACGGGGATGAATACAAAGTCGCAGTACCGATTATTTAATATCCAAATATCGGACGAAACCGAAAGTAATTTGTATCAGGGAAATTCCCAGCCATGCTAAAATTAATATGAATATATATGACTCAGAACATGACGTATCCTGTTATTTCCTTAATTATATTTTTTTCCATAATTTGAATGTCTAAGTACGCTAAGTGAGTAGCGAAAAGTAGAGCTTCAAACAGTGCTTGTAAATATTTGGTTTCGTGTTGACTGTTCGTTGTATCCCATCCTCTTTGGTATCCATGCTTCAAACCATTCACGTTTCGCCGAGGAATATTCATATTCGATGGCAGATTATTGTGCAAAGGTACTGCAAAAGTGAAAGTAAACTGATTTCATGGTTCGTTTAAAACGGGAAAAATCCGGGCCATAGCTACGGCAGTGGCAAACGAGAAAACATTGTTACGGAGACATTGTTGTTCATGGCGATTTGCTGCGGAAACTCTTTTTGTAGTCACAAAATGTTTCTTAATAAAACGAGAAAAATGTTCTTAGGCTCGGACAGAAAATTTGTGTCGCAACAATGTTGTGCGCGCGGGAAAACAAGGAGACATTTGTGTCCGCCATAATGTGTCCCTGTTTGCCACCGCCTTTGGATAATCCGAATGGTCTGAAAGGGAATGGGGAACGAGAGGTGGGGGGGGGGGGAGAGAAAGGCGGGGGGTGGGGGGTGAGGGGAATTGAAGGGGAAGGGGGCTTGCTAGTGCCTCAAGTACCAGCGTCAGGCAAGCGAAATTCATCCGTCACACTTGCGAAGGGTTAAAAAAACATGAAAGCATTTGCGTTACAAAGCCAAAGCAACAAACGAAACGGCAAATATACGACATGACAGTAGTTGACGCGACATACTTTCGACCTCTATCAAAGAGCGGTTATTGCCGTTCTACATGGATGAAACTGAACTTAACAATGTTTCCTAATATCCAGATTTCCGTGGCGGAGATTTACTTGGTTTGTACAAACTACTTTGGGATGCTCTAGATCTCTCGGATCGTGGTGCATCAAAGGTGCCGGCGAATCCACTCTAAGAAAAGGATTCGCCGGCACCTTTGATGCACCATGATCTGGGATCACTGATCCTGGTCCGTATAACCCCAAAGGAAAGCACCCTAATACTGAACTGATTTCAAAATTATACAGACGGAGTATTAACGGAATTTGTTTGATGACGTCATCGAGGTCGAGCGTGGGGGAAAAGCCAGGCTGTTTATGCAGAGGCTGACCACAAGATGTTTGAGTTTGTTGCGTGACACCGATCAATGGCGGTTACAAAAGAAGTGTAGATGAACATAAATATGTTGGCCGCGATTTGCTGTAAATATCACCTTTTTACTACATGTTCAATAAACGTTCAGATGAAATGTTAAATGAGTCTTATGTGCTATTTTTTGCCCCTTCGGAGCCGCTTAAGGCGTAATTTCGCGATATAATTTATCGACCCGTTGAAGATGACACCTAAAGCGGCTCCAAACGGGCACACAAGACTCGTTTAACATTTCATCTGAACGTTTACTGAACATGTAGGAAAAACGTAATATTCAGAGCAAATTGCGGAAAACGTATTTATGTTCATCTATATTTCGTTTGTAACCGCCATTGATCGGTGTCACGCAACAAACTCAAACATTGGGTGGTCCGCCTATGGTTCATGCAGAATGTTTCTAGATTATCCTTCAATAATACTTCATGTTAAAATCACCGACTATATACATCGTGCGTAGAGGAATTAAGTGTACGTAAAGTTTAAAAGAAGTGGATGCTTTGTAACTAATGGGAGACAAATGTGACCAGACTCGTTCCCAATCCCCGTTTTTATTATTTGATATTATTGAAAGACTGGGGATAAATAATGTCATTTCGACATCGCGGGGCAATAGGGTTCCTTACGGCCTTCCACTGATACAATGCCTTGTCTGAGGTGCGGCTGGGAAAGAGTCTGGTTTGTGAGTAAGTTATAGTTAAGCATGATGAGATTCTAATTCGAAGATGCAACTTTAAGAAAAAAACGTCGCCATGTCTCTTTCAGAACATAAAAGAATTTATATCCATAAAGTGACAAACAAACGGAAATAAAATCACCTCCCAAATAGACAAATTGCGCCTTTATTGCAAGTGGATTCTAATTTGCCCACAGAAACTATTATACTAGTAATAGTTCTCACTAGAGCTGCCCCCGATATTTTTTTATATTATGGTGCGTAGAATATCTTGTGAAGTGAGGTTTTGTACAGGGAAAACCGTTTATGCTTCCAAACCCTTGTTTGTTATCTGGGAGGCTAGGTTATTTTAAATAAATGTAGAGAGCACAAACTGACAGATTTGTTGAAAGTAGTCTTACCTGGGGAGTTGATGTCTTTTATCCACTGTAGTAAAAACAGACACCAGGACATTTTTATCTATTTGTCATACACTTAAAAATGTTATTTTTTTTTAATATAATTTTAATCTGAACATGAACATTATAAAATATATATTTTCTTGAAGTGGAAGAGTTTTAAGGCTTATTTGTAAATATTTCTTAAAAATTTCAACCTTGTCATTTATGAAAGTGATGTAAATATTCATATAAAAATATAAATCTTATTGGAAAATTTATTGTACATTGAACATTAACGTGTTGAATAAAAATAGCCTTGAAATTATACTATCTATTGTACTAAATGGTACTAACTACTGATCAAAACCACTGATCAAAACCGTATTGCTCCAGACGTCACACAAATGGATCATTTTACCGACAGAAAATATAATTTTCTGACTTTTCACCGATTTTTACAAACTTTTAAGAGTTTCCCTATCCTGACCTTAAAAAAATTTGTTTCTTTTTCTGACCTTCATCTTACCTTGTGTCTGACAAATCTAAGTGTGACCGTGTCTTTCGGTCAAAGACATCGATGAGCAAATATGTAAATTTGTGCGAGTTTCTTCAAAGACCTCGATGAACAATGCCAGTTTCTACAATTTTGACTCTAGAGCGAATGAACTTCAATACGATTTTCGGCAAATTAAGAAGAAAACTATACGCACAACCATACCTTTGAACTTGCCAATGCAGAAATTCAGAAATCCTTCGCTTGTTCATTCAAACTGTTTATTTGACCCCCAGCAAAGTTTTGGCAATCCTTTGCGTACTTTTGGGCAATCCTTTGCGAAGCGTGTTCTGGTACGGCGAAATATTCCTCTCTATACGCGGGGGCTTCTAGGGTGCCTCCTCGGGTTTTGGCCGTCTGGGCCAAAACCCTGCGGGGGCAATTAACCACACTAAAGCTTATTGTACCTTAATGTTATTTAACAAAAAAATTATTGTGCCTAGAAACGTTGGCACACTGAATTTATTATGGAGTAATATAATTGAGCAAAACTGCAATGTCCATTCGAACGTTCTATAAGCACCGAATCACAGCACAAGTTCAAGTTGCACAATCTTCTAAATATATTGAAACGCCAGAACATTTTGTGGGGCTATGAAACATCCATTTGAATCTATTCTATACATGTTGTTTGTTGAAGCAAATAATCATTTCGTACTAAGATAAGTTCTACTGAAAACGGTTATGTGGGAATTACTGTAATGTTACTGTAATGACTAGGAGTGCTTCAGTTCTGAGCGCTGTTAGTACACTGTTTTAATGCTGCCACCTCCAGTTGCACAAGCAAACTTTGAAGTGAACGTGGCATTCTAAAGAGAAAAACATATTTGGAATTAGTGTTACGTAAAATTGATTGTTTTATAGTTGACAAATTTATTGAATATTGTTTACTGGTGAACGAGAGCATTAAAAAGAACAGCGGTTGCAAGAAAAAATGCAGTACTCGGCTTACTCATGGTTCAGAGACAACTTTAGTCATCCACCCCCTGACTGAGGATTGAAAATGTCATTTATAACACAACCCCAGAGTACAACAACAAAAACAACGATAATATGAGCATTGGACAAAGAAGGTAAATTTTGCTTCCCTAACAAGATTCGAACCCATGACTGCAGTATTAGCCGGAGAAAACAACAAGACGTGTTTCACACGAGCAAGATGGCGACTCCTTTATCCCTTTGGGACGCTAAACTGTTATGTAATAATCCTACATCTCCCCCCAGAAAATGTAAGACAACAGGTGAGGGGGAAGACAACAACAACAAATGAACAAAATCAAGAGATAAATGTTCAAACGAAAATAAAGGTCAATCGTCCAGACATTCGGGTCTGACATCGCAACTTAATGTCCAGAGTTCAACAATATTCCAAGGTCACTCTAAAGGTTTCAAACATAATGTCCTGGATTTAATGTTCAGTGTCTAGAAATCCAGGCGCTATGGTGGCCTCACGACTCTTCCTGAACGTGTAGTTGAGATATTAGAACATGGGCCATGTGTAGACTCTGCAGCAGGAGCTATCTCTGGGGTAGTAAACATCGTTGGTCCTGCCTTTGATTTCTGTGGTGTCTGGGGTGCTTGCTGTGATGGTGGTATCGGTGATGGCAGGGTTGGATTGGAGGCAGTAGTAGTTTCTGAAGGCAGGTCCTCTGTGGAATGTTGCGTTGCAGGCTGTTTGGTTGTGGCCACCAGGGCAGAGCGGTTACTTGTTGATAGCCACAAGATAGGAACGAGGTTGTTTGGTTTTCCCCAGAATAAGGCCATGGCGATCTTGATCTCTTACCCACACATGGCCACCAGGATGGAGTTTTGGATGTTCAACAGCCCGATGCCGCTTGTCAAAGCTGAGCTGCTAGTTCAATCTGTGAGATCTTTCTTTCATTTCTACTGTCTGACGTTCTTTTGGCTATACATTGGGGTACAAATTGTTTGGGTGGATAGGCAGTTGTGTTCGCAGGCGACGCCCCGTTAGTACTTCGCTTGGCGAAAGGCCATTCTGTAGGTGAGTTGACCTGTAAGTCAGAAGGGCACTGTAGATATGATGATTCTTTCTGAGTATGGACTTAGCTGTACGGACCGCTCGTTCAACTTCACCATTCGCTTGGGGATACCTTGGCGAACTTGTGGTGTGTACAAAGCCATATTTGGTTGCAAACTCGCGAAAGGAATCTGCACTGTACTGGGACCCATTGTCAGAGATTATCAGGTCTGGAATTCCGTGTATGGCAAACAGTTCCTTGAGTGAGCAACAACTCTGGATGTTTCATTGCGAAGTTCCTTAATTTCAAACCATCTGGAGTAATACTCTGTAATAATGAGGTAGACTTTCCCGTTCAACTCGAACAGATCAGTTGCAATCCTTTCCATGGACGAGATGGAAAGGAGGCTGAGATAAGTGGTTCTTTGGGCGTTGGTCGATCTTTGGCACAAGTGACGCACTGAGATACAGGGTCCTCTATTTGCTTTGACAGCCCTGGTCACCAGACTGATGTGCGGGCCCTGGACCGGCATTTAGTGATTCCCAAGTGACCAGTGTGGATGCAATCAAGGATCTGTAGTCTCATACCCTTGGGATAACTAAGCGGTCGGTATAAATGAGTAAATCATCAACAACAGAGAGGTGGCCTCTGCTTTCCCAGTATGTGCGAAGGAGTGGCTGATGAGGCATATGGATAGGCCATCCTTGCAAGCAGTAAGCTCTCACTTGGCTGCATTCTTCATCCACCTTCTGTGCCTCTTGGATTTCTTGTAGTCTCGTAGCTCTGGCAGGTAAACTGGCTGTCGCCTGAGTTGTAAATGCTTCTACTTCTTCTGCAAACAACTCATATGATTGCTCTGGGATGCCAACAGCTACACGAGAGAGGGCACCAGCGGCAGCTTGGTGTTTCCCGGGTACATACTGAACTTGATATGTGCATCACAAAAGTCTCAGGCGGAAACGAAGGATGCGGGGAGGCATCTTTGAGAGCTCTGTTGAGTTTAGGAGCGCAGTAACTGGCTTATGATCCGTCTCAAGAACAAAGGGTATCCCAAGCACATAATCTGAGAACTTCTCACTGGCCCATGTGACTGCAAGGGCTTCTTTTTCGATGACTGCATAGCGTTTCTCTGTTTCGAGCTTAGAGACCTGGATGCATTGTAGACCGGCGGCGCTCCCATTTTCTTGGAACTGAGTGAGCACTGTGCCAATTCCTGTACTGGAAGCGTCTGCGGAGATGATGGTAGGTCGATTTGTGTCATAGTGGGCTAGTACTTCTGAGGATACCAGAGCTTCTTTGATCTGCTGAAAAGCCTCTTGTTGGGACTTTTCCCACACCCAGGAGCTATCTTTGCGCAAGAGCTGTCGGAGGGGCTCGCTGAGGTCAGCTAACCTGGGCACGAACTTGCAAATATGGTTTACCATTCCCATAAACCGTTGCAATCCATTGACATCAGAGGGAATTGGGCAATGGCACTGGTCTTGAGAGGGTCAGCATGGAGCCCAGCGCCATCAATGATGTGCGCCAGGAACCTAATGGATGGTTTGGAAAATTCTCACTTGTCATTGGGAGTTAGTCCAGCTTCCTGTAGGTGGCAAAGAACGGCTCCCAGGCCTCTATCATGCAGTGATTGGTCAGCGCCATGGACGAGGATATCGTCCATTTGACAGATGGTCCCGTCTAGGTCCTCGAGGATTCTAGACATAGTTCGCTGGAAAATTTCTGGTGTAGAGCTGATGCCGAATGGTAGTCTGTTGAAGCAATATCGCCCGAATGGTGTCACGTAGGTTGTAAGAAGTCGGGACTCTTCATCGAGGGGTGTCGAGCTTGGAGAATATTTTGCTGTTTCCTAGCTTCGCAAGACTCTCGTCAACAGAAGGCATGGGGTGAACTTCCCGCTGGACGGCTTTGTTGAGCTCAGTCAACAAAGTCATTGCCGCTCACAAACTATTATAAGAATAGCTTTAGCTATAGTGGCGCCACCCTTTGGAACAGTCTTCCTCGGGACACAAGACAAGCAGAGTCCCTTGGGTTATTTAAGCATTTAATTAAAAAAGTACGTTGAGGCACGGCATTCGTGGAAAGCAGCTTTAGTTAGGTTAGGTTTTAAGCTTAGTTTCTTATAATAGTATTTTACCCATTTAATGCATGTTGATACTGATATATTTTAAATGTTTTTATTAGTTATAGCTGATGAATTGTCCGTGGGTAAATAAAGATTATCTATCTATCTATCTATCTAACACAGATTCGTACTTTGCCGTTTGGTTTGAGGACTGTTTAACACATGCCTTTCTGCTGAGTAGTGAACATGTTTGATTGTGCAAGACGAAGACAGGCTCAGTAATGCTGGTTTTACCGTATTTTAACGTTGCATGGAACTGACCTTTAACTGGCAGGTGGATATTCCCGGGCCCACGAAGGGTGTGAGATGTCTCTGTTAGGCTAATACCACGAAGCCATTGGACACTGTCACTGAGGACTGTTACAGCTGCTCCTGTGTCAAGTTTGAAGAGAGTATTATGGCCGTTGACCTGGGCTGTCTTATAATCCGTGGAAGCGCTATTGATTCTCCAAGGAAGAATACTTCCTCGCCGAAGCGTGCTCGTTCATCTATGGTGTTGCTTCGTGCCGCTAAGTAGCCGTTGAGTGCTGCTCTGACGTCTATGTACGAAGCGGTTTCCTCGTTTACACGCATTGTTGTGACAATATCGTCGGCTCATTCTCCCATAGCGTAGAGAAGAGTTCCTACTTGCTCATGTTCCGTTTTATTCTGAAGCCCGGAAGCAATCCTGTAGCGCTCGAAGCGTCGAAGCCATTTGGGCCACACGTCGGCTTGGCTTAGCTTGCTGGCTCCGTCGAATTTGGTCGGGAGCGGAATAGAATTTGTCGCTTGATGTGGATGAACTGCTCCTGGAGCTTCTTCGGGGTCTCCCATATTTACATACGGCGTTTTATAGGCTGCTCGCCGCTGCCACCATGTAGTATTAGCCAGAGAAAAAAACAAGACGTGTTTCACACGACCAAGATGGCGACTCCTTTATTGCACGTGGTCCCAGCATGCATTGGGACGCTAAACTGTTATGTAATAATCCTACAATGACTTCCCAGACACCTTCTACTCTTCTCACCTTTCACAAACTCAGCTACGGAGAACTCTGGGGAGCCAAGCCATATTTCATATTATCTTTCATATTTACCGCACTTATGTTGTTTCAGGACGCGTGTCATATACGAACTATACGAACGTAAATGACCTAACTTGCCAGAGTTCTCCTAGCTCAGTTGGTTAGAGCTGACTAATAGTGAAGATAGAGGAGTACCCTGGGCCCTCGGATATTTAATCCACCTTCCCCCCTCCCCCGAAAATAAAATGCAAGCACTGATCATATGTGTACTTTCATCTGGTGGAAAGCGTATTCACTGAAGGGAAGTTCTAATGTATCCATTATATTACGGGATATACGGAAATTTACGTACATATATTGAAGTTCCTGAAGATGGTCTTGACTCAGTAAAGTTTGGTATGATTCCTTTTCCTGGCTGATTTGGATCGCACTTCAATGTGATTCTTGACGCCCTGCGTAAACAATATGATCGCATAAACATTTGAAGTGCATGAGACATTTTTTTGGGGGCCTGGCCGAATTTGCATGTGAACATCGAACAAAGAGATCGAAAGCGTTAGTTTCTTCGGCAAGTTTTAGTCGTTCAAAAAAGTCAAATGTCTTTTCGCTTGGATTAAATTACGCACGAGGACACGGGGATCTAGAGTTGGCGGAGGCGTGACGCCACGTGGAAACAAGCACGTCACCGAGAACCAAATAAACAACTAGATTACTCATGCTGATTACGAGTAATTCCGCAGATATTGTCGTTCAAATTTTGTCTAGAGCAATGCTACAGAGAAAGACAAGAAAACCCAGCATAAAGCAGTTTTCTTCTGCCGTCACGACTTGACCAACCCCCTGGCCTGAATAGCGAATAAAATTGTCAAATCAAAAGAAACCACTTGACATGACAGTTAATACAAAGTAGAAAAATAATGACAGAAGTATGGCTTGCAATGCGGAAGGACTTGAACATTTTAGGATAAAGATTTGTCACGTGTGGCAAAACTCATTTAAAGGAGCTGCGTTTTGGTTTGACTTGTGCAAAAAATGGCCTAAATTCACTTTAAATTTGTCCTTTACAATCCGTCTCAATCTCCTCCATCTTTAACCATCCTTGTTCCTGTTTGGTTCAGTACCACCTCTTTGGTGTTTTTCTTCCTTAGTAAACTATTATTTTAAGGTTTCCTGAATTTTCAGGGTAATTTGGCTTATTGCAAAAATTGACTCGAAATATGGTGACGTAGCTCCGTTTATGAGAAAAGAGGTTTCACGATAAGTGACAAATGAAAAGGGCATTTCACGTGCATTTCAGAGAACATCATTTACTGTATCCCTTGCCAGAAATGCCCCAAAGCAGTTTATATTCGGGAGACGGGACACAGATTGGCCGACCGATTCAGAGAACACCGCCTAGATATGCTGCACAATGAGGGGGATTTGCCTGTAGCGCAGCATTTCAATGGCCCATTCACTGGAAGACATGCATGTTGCGGTAGTGAAAGTGGGATTGGAACAGAGGGATATCAGACAGCGCGAGGAGATGAGACTCATTTTTTTAGTTTAGAACACTCGCTCCTCTCGGGATCAACCGCGATTTCTCTTTCTTATCATCGCGCGCGCATATACTTAATATCTCAAAACAAATATTCTCAAAACAATTTAATTAAATATTTATCGCGAAGGTGCGGGCAAGCAGCTGCCGCAAAAATCCACAGGTACAAAAAGAGACAGCGGTCGGGAGGAGGAGATAGAGAGGATAAAAAAAATTGTGCCTCAACGAAGTCAAAACCACGACGTCATTATTCGCCCTTGAATGTCGACATCAACATGCACCAAGTCCTAATGTGCCTGTCAGAAAACTGAAAACGCAACATAAGGTTCGGGCTTTCGCTTACTCTATAAACGTTCCGTATTCCGGTCAGCGAAAACAATTTTTGGTTGAAAACGCTCGCCAACGAAAAGGAACGTTTTGAAAACGCTGACAACAAACAGGGAATTAACGTGGCCCAGGTAACGCGTTTCCGGGGAGGCAGCGTTTCACTGTCGTTAGTGAAATAATTTGCAAACAGTATATATAGTATGGAAAGAAGCATGGTTGGCGCAGTGGTGAGAGACCTCGTCTTCCACTAATGTGGCCGGGTTCGATTCGCTGCCTCGGCCTCATATGTGGGCTGAGTCTGTTGGTTCTTTATTCTGCTACGAGAGGTTTTTCTCCGGCACCTCCTGCACAAAAACCAACATTTTCATTCATGATTTAATTTGTGCTTAGTGTTCCCAATTTGTACGTCAGTTCTAGATACAGTTGACACTCAAATAAAGTTCATTGACAAATTTATTACCTCGAGTCTTCGTTCCCTACTGGCAGGCTCGACGAAACGAGCGATTCTCGAGTGTTCCGCTACAGGATCGATTTTGATTGGTTTTGAAGGCAATCAAAATGACCGGAAGTTAACTTCCATGTAATTCGTTCGGCCAAGCTTTTGAAAGGTAGGCATGCGCAGTTCAACCGGAAGTCCGATATTTTCGGACATCAAATCGGATCTTTCTAGAGTCGTTCGTTTCCCGACCGATCCTACCCTACAAGTAGTTGGAGTTGTGAAAATAATTATATGTTGTAACTTCGTGATTCGCATTAGCCTGTGGACAGGCTTCCCGAACACTCGGGCGGTGGGGTCATGTAGACGGAAGCCTGCATGTATCTTTCAAAATCGCGGCTGCCGCACACAAGAATCTCACGAATTGCTTAGCTTGTCAACAGCGCCTTGCGTCCAAAATTTGGACGCAGAACATTCCAAATTCTGAGACTCGCCTGCACGCTCCACTGCTTGGGGCTTCACGCCGGAAAATAGCGCCCCTCCGAGACAGGAGCCTGTTCGCAGGCTAGATGTGTATACACCACACGCAATCATCAAATACTAAAATATACTTTTTTACCCCGGCTTGCTTGCAGATAGCTTTTATTTTTTGGTTTGGACAATGATATAAGTACTAAGAGCATTTTAAGCTAGTCAGTAATTTTATAAATTATTTTTTTCGGGGATCTGGTGGATCAACGTGGTAGTGTAGTGGTAAGTGATGGTTCGGGTCCATTTTTGGGGTGATAAGGTACAATTTTCTTTCGTTTTTCTTGTAGCAAAAATTGCACCGACCGTTAACGACAGGGAATAGTCATGAAGCCAAAGAGCTGAAACACTATTAAAATGATTGAAAGCGACCCAGAAAATCCCAAAATCTACCCCACAACCAGCCGGACTTGAATTTACTCACCATTACATTGTCACACCATCTTGCACTGAAAGGCGTGCATGGGTTCCAGTCAAATGTGCGCCCCGATCCACGGCAACCGCGAATGCCAATAAAGCTGAAAATAAGTATAGGTAATCACATGAGGCCAAGTACTATTAAGGATTAATTGCACGAGAGTTTTCAAAATTTTCCAAAATTGCCCGAGTCGCGAAGCGACGAGGGCAATTTGGAAAATTTTGAAAACTCAAGTGCAATTAATCCTTAATAGTACGAGGTCTCATGGGATTACTTGTTTATCAATAAAGGGCAAAATTTATACGAAGGAAAATCACGCGCGCAGTCTATTTTTATCTGGGAAACCTGTTTAGCGCTACGGCAATTAACGGATTAGCCAATCATTAACAGGTAATCATGCCCTCTCTTGATTACTAAAAATGCCCTAGATTAAGAAAAAATGCCCTCTCTCTCAACCAATCAGCGCTCAGTAATTTTGCTCTTTATTGATAAATAGAGTAAAAACGAATCCTTGATTCCCTCTATGACACTTGCGCGCAGGGAATCATGGTAGTTGTATTCATCGCGCGTAGGTCAGTGTAGCCAAGGCCTTCTCTATGTAGATACCACAAAAAAATACATTCCCTTCCTATACATATAGCATATATTGCCTGTACGGCTTAATTACCTCAACGAATGTGAGTAGTTTACGTGATTTATCTACATTTCAATGATTCATCTATTTATTACACCCGTATTAAAATCACTAGTGATACTTGCAATCTGATTGGCTTTCACTAGTGCGATTTATTCACAAATCACACCATTTTTTGCCCTGAATTGCATCCTGCTTTAGCCAATCAAATTGAAAATAAAATATTAATAACCAATCAAAAATTTCATGACTTACCTGCACTAGTCAATCAGATTGCGGAAAAAATATCAGGCAAAAAATATCATTTTGGGGAAAATTTTGCATTTTCTGTTTTCCAAATTCCTCCTTTTCAGGATAAAAATGGATGGATTCAACAGTTTTTAATTTACATGTTGGCATTTACGGTTCCTCTTTTTTAAAAAAACTAGGTTTTCTGAAGTGGAAAAAAAGCTGTGATTTCAAAATGGGTACGCGCTCATTCGATTTGAAACAAATAACAGGAACAATGCCCGTAGCCACCAGAACAATAGCAACTGCTACCAGTTAAAAGCTTACGAGAGCTGCTGCACTACCATATGATTTCAGACCAACTTGCTCTCCACTTAGTTCAATTACCATTATAAATTTCCTTTATAAATCTCCTATATGCATGGAATACAGTTGAAAACGTTCTACGCATTTGAGCGTCGCACCAGTATTACGGAGCCGTCCCGAGTTTGAATTCGTGGCTTGAAATTTTCAGGCTCTTTAATAAATTTCCAGTTGCTTGAATTGGAAATAGGCTGTTGGCTGGGGACCACTTCTGTTGGTTCTCTGCTCTGCAGCTGGGAAGCAGCTGGTTCTCTACTCTTCGCAGCTCTGATCATTCTGGTCCCCATATCCCTTTTCGCTTCTCTTAGCCGGTGTGGCCTTGGCACTAGAAACGAAGGGCGCTGGAGACATAGGGAGCGCTTACCATTTGAACGGAATTTTCCGTGGATTTTTTTGACGAATGGAACAGCGCTATTTCTCACCAAGGAAATGTATCGGATTGAGCCATACTATTTTGTTCACGTGCAGTTGGATAACATCAAACATGGCGACCGGACTTGTAATACCAAATACGGTGTCAGACGATTTACCGGACGACGACTTTGAAAATGATTTCTTTGGAGAGGAAGAAGACGAGCGAGCAGGCGAACGATAACCACGCATTCCTTAGATAAATTTTAAGCTTATTTCCGTATACTTCTAAAATTGGGAGTGCTACCGCCGTGTTGCAAGAATTCCATGCAATAATGGTGGCGATGGAAAGAAACAGCTGCAACAGAAATGTGAAGATTCATCTGACGAACGTTCCCGCCATCTCACATTTCTTCTTGGAAATGTTGCGTAAGGGGCCTGGAATCAGGTTAATGGAGAAATGATACAGAAATTTCCGGAAATTCAGGTCAATCCTTGGAAAATGAAATACCTCGTAAGGTATTACCTTTTACCCGAAAATTTCCACCGGAATGAGCTTGTCCATTTGGATTAATTCATCCCGGAACAACCGGATTTTTCGTGCAAATGGTAAGCGCCCAGGATTTTCAGTCGTAGATTTTTAGGACTTCCGAACTTCATGTATATGGTATTGATGTTGCTGCATGTTGGGTGCTGCAATATGGCGACCGGCGAACATTTTGACTTCCGTTTACGATTTCTTTGTTCTCAAAAAGCCAATAAAAAAAAATTCAAATTGTTTTGAAAATCCAATGTCCCAGAAGTAAGGTCTTCATTCGGGCCTAGTGTGCCCATTAGGCCGGAGCTTATCCCGGTTTCTGTAGCATGAAGCGACAGTATTAGCTTTTATTATATAGACGTGAGTATTTTACTGGGAATAGACCAATTTCGATATTTTAAAATTCAGCCAAAAACAATAGACCTCAGAACGAGGCTCCGGGGTATAAATTATAGAGTTTGTGGGATTTATTCCCCGGAGCCTCGCAGTGATGTCTATTGTATTAGGCTGAATATTAAAATATCGAAATTGGTCTATTACACCACTCGCAAAATTCATACAAAACTACATCCGGGACCGTAGTGCCGTATTTTCTATATCTTCACTAGTGAGGATATCGATGACGTCATTTCCCGCCTTGCACTACTCAGTTTGTATACAAAGCTGTCAAACGAACGTCGATAATGTGTTTTTGTCTATATAATAAAAAGAAAATTACATGTTAGCTCAAAGATATGAATTTTATGTTCCTGTGGCAAGAACAATATCTCACTAATTCGCTGCGCTCACTCGTGAGATATTGTTCTTGCCACTCGAACATAAAATTCATATCTTCTCGCCACCGTGTAATATCCTTTATATATTGATTGGTGATCTGATAATCATAACCAACTTCTTTCGTTTACCACGCAATGAAAATCGTAACTTTTCATCTTTCAGATTTTTCCTACGCGAATAAAACAGCTTCTCCTAGACGGTAGACCGTCCTTGTCTGTATTTAAAACCGCTGTTACAACCAACCCTCAAACCCTGGTTTGTAAGTGCCTTGCAAATATCCTGTCAGGTTCAAGCTCACGGCAGTTCGTCATGGTCACATTTCTGTATGCAAATTTATTTATTTTCCATATCATTGCATTCTTAAAATGGCAAGCCGGCTTTCGTCAAAGATACTAAGATTTGAAAAATCACGTAACCGTACGAACAACTAAAGAGGCATTAAAGTTCATTTAATACCTCGGTTCGGAAGCACCATCCACTGGCTTCAAACTGACAATCGAACCATTCCTCAACTTGCACGAACAAGTATCGATCTTCTCGCAGGTTTCCTCCAAAGTAGAAAATGCTATTTTCATGATAACTGCCAATAGCATAGCCACTTGTACTCCAGACATTGCCATTTTTGCAACCACACTGAAAAGTCCGTGACAACTGACACGGAAGCTTTCAGAATCCGTTTTGAATCAAAATGACCATATGAGGCCAATTTTAGGTCTTATAACAATGACCATTTTTCCCATGTGCTGGCAATTTGACAACTCCAACGGGAAGGATCACGAATCGGTCATCAAGGCCATTTCAATCAGTTGGTAAGTCGGTGGTCAGGTTTCATCCGAAAATAACACTTAAAGTTGTTGCCCCAACTTGTCAAACCTGTTTGGAAAACCGAGGAAAACGTCGACTTTGTTGAATATTCATTCCTGTGTACCCAAGGACATACGGAGTAAATTTTTGCAAAAATTGAAGGCAAACTTCAGCAGGTTAAGTTAGGAAGGTTTTTCGAACTTCATAATGCAGGACGTATCTAATGTTTAAGTCAGCGATAAAGGATTTATTACGCCCGGTTCAGACCCCGATCTTTTCATAAGCCGAACCTAAGTTGAATTAAGTACATGTAAAGATCGGCGTCTGAATCAATTTGGAACGGTTATTTCAATTTGGAACGGCTCACCCGTTCTTCCCGCCTGGCTTGGCCGAGAATTTTGCCTTTGGAACGCCTGTGGAACGGCTTGATTCGGACGCCTTACTTTTCATGACCTTTTCATGTACTGATCCTCATGTATAAATAATTTTAATGTATTTTGCATTATTTTGGCTGCTTTTACTGGAACTGTATTTAGGAACGGCCAAAAAGAACGGCGTATGAATCAACAGGCGTACTTTTGTTAATTTGGGTCGGTCCAAATTCCAATTGAGTTCGGCTCATGAAAAGATCGGCGTCTGAACCTGGCCTTAGTCAATCTTTTAGTTTACAGACTACAGAGGCGTAATCGTAAGAACTTTATGTGGTAGAAAGACTTCAGTTGACACTTTCCTGAAATAAAAAGTAATAATTCCTATCAAACTAGTCTTTTCAAGTAAATCTACTTACTGATTCACAGTCACAAAGACACCTGACTGAGTGAATGCACTCCCAGTCATTGCCATTTGTTTTATTGTTGTGATTTCTAAAAGAAAGTCATCTGCGATCCAGCATCTCGAATTTATTGAGGTTTTCATGATATCAGAAGCCACCAAAAAATCTTCAGAAACAATCATAACCAACAAACATGATAATCAAAATATACCAAATTTATTACACAATGGTTAAGAATTGAAAAATTCCAAATTTGGAAAACCTGCCTATTAGAATATCGTTGCCATGAAGACATCGAGATACTTAAAGAATGGCATGCCATTCCAAATTGTTATAAATCGTCATCAAATTTATTTATCTATAAATCTATAATTATTGAATCTATAATTATAGATGAATAAGGCGAGATAGAGGGTACATGCGCTAATTTGGTCCAACAGCTAACCCCCGTGTAAGGGGTGAACGGTCCCATTCAGAATGGGTGTTGACACACTTTCTACAAAACAGGTCCTGGGCCTGTAGCACGGTGCATCATCAAGCTCCAAGAGGAAAAGTGTACTTGATTTTTGACCTGCGTATAGCAAAGGCCCAGGTACATAAAGAGTCTCTTGAGGTCCAACGTCCGGCCAATAACGGCCCAGATTGAAACCATTGATATAAAGTTGGCCCTAAAAAATAAATATTATATTTATTAGCCTACATCTTCGTCCGATTTTCGCGATTTTGCAGGATAATTGTTTAAACATATTCGTTTTCTACATCCAAATGCAATGGTGGGGAAAGCACTTTTAATGGGGTTCTCCGAATTGGTCTCCATTCCAGTCCAACAGCAGGGAAATGTCTTTGGTCTATTACATAATGCAAGACTCGCGCCCAGGCGTATCTCAGGAAAAACAATGTAACACGCGAGGGATTATGGGGATGAAAATACAGAAAACATCTTCCCTCTTTCCCATCGTGCCTCGCGTATTTGAAAGGTCGGAGAAGAGTCAAGCATCGCGAATATATTCATCTTACCTTGTGCCAATTTCGAAACCTAATGAATGTGTCTTTTGGAATGCCATCTGGAGTGGGGTGAATTAATCCTGAATAGAATGTTGGCGTGAAGGCATCAACGGCCTTATTTCTAGAGTGAACCAAGGGCTTTTTCCATTCAGTGACGTTATCGAGATTCAGTGGATATATTTCCCAGTTGATAAGGATTTCCTTGTTGAGAGTCACATTTCCAACAATTCCTTTTGGATCCTGCATGTCAGAGCCGCCTGTCATGTGACCTTGATTCTCCACGAGTATGTCCAGATTCAGACTTCTTCCAATGGTGAGCGTTGTTGTATCCGAGCCTGAACGGTGTAAGGTTGCCTGTCGCACCTAAAAGTAAATTCAATAAATAGTAAATCCCTGTTTGCTTTTTTGTTTGTTTCGAAAGGAGCCCTAGAGCAAGAGATAATTTTTACAGCTGGCCTGGTTTTAAAACAGAGGGAAAAGATTATCTAGACTGTCTCTGGACAATCAGCCACGCCTTACGGACCGTTTAAGGCCACGCAGCCGCACGTTATGTCGTTTAAATAGAATGAAGTGACTAGAAGTAGTTCGACTCTTAGGCCCGTTCCAAACGCCGCTCCACTCATGTGCCGAAGCTAACTCAATAAGGTTCGACTTTGGAGCGACACTAAAGCGACGGTTGATTCAGACGGCGTACCTGCGTCGAATTTAATTCTCAGAACCAGTCTTTTATAAAGAGATACCATTATTATAGAACATCATGTGCGTCAACAGTACAAAGACTCGGCAAGCTATAAACAATATTATATAGCAACATTTTGAAAGGCAATGGTTTTCTTTCGACAAACAAGCTTGAAAATATCAAACCTGGCGAATTGTGAGCTATTATCACTAAATATCGAAAATACATTACAGTAATTCATGCATTAGGTTCGGCACATGAGAAGAACGCCGTATGAATCAGCCGCCGCTCCAGTGTCGTATAATGCGGCAGACCCTGCCGTACCTAACGTCGTCTGCCGAACCTAACTAAACTGCCGAACCCAACCGATTCAAACGCCGCTCTTCTGTCGTACCTAACTCACCAGGTCGGCACATGAGTGGAGCGGCGTTTGGAACGGGCCTTAGCCCACATTATGCTTGCCAATCCGTTGCAGTTAATATTTTGTCAGGTAGTCCTTACAAATCTGAAAGTGACAATCTAAATTCGGATTTTGTGATCACTCTGTATTTTGACCGTGTAAAATTAATGCAGGTAAACGGCACGTAAAGAATAATTTATCGATCTTAAGGTACCTGTCCAAGAAATATTATTCCTCGGTCTCGCAATCTTGGGATTTCCAGTTCGACCTGTTTGCTAGAAAACTTTGATGGAATCTGAGTCCGGTACAACATAAAGCCATAGTTTTGTCCAACGTTTTCCATGGTTCGAGGAAAGTGAGATTTTATGGGACCTAGAGGAGACAGTTCTTCCAAGACTTCAAACAACGAAGCCACCTGGAACAGAAAGTTGTTTTTATTGAGGTTGTCGTAGTTATGAAAAAAATACCATGGAAAGCGGTAAAATAACCAAAAAGAATTATTTGCAATCATAGTTCTATATAACGCTGAGGGGCGGAGCCCCAAAAGCATCGACAAACATTTCCACTCCCTTCTGAAAAGGTGTTAGTCCATCATAGGTTTCCATAGTCCAGATCTGGACTATGCTACGCTTTCGGGAGACAAGGTCGCTATCTCCCAAGAGCCTAGCGTTGCATGACAGAGAGAGGGCATCTCACAAGTTTGATTCTACTAAGCAAAAAGCGGTAGACTGATCCCACGGCAAAAAGAAGAAATTAAAACAAAAATAAAATCACATTAAAACAAGTACAGTATATTGTACCACCCTGTTAATACTTCCAACGGCCACATAATATGGTCACTCGAACCAAATACGCATTCGTTGTTGTCCAAACGAAACAAATACAGTGCTTGAGAAACAATATTTAACGTAAAATAACATGATGTTAAGTAAGAGAGGTCCGGGCCTTAGTTTTTGAGCATGTGTACAACCAGTTCTGGTCTTGTTTTGATTATAAAATTCAGTTATGTTCATCAAAGTTACTTTGGTTAATACTGAATGCAAGTTTCTGAATCCTGGTGTTCATTAAAGAATTGACGTTTGTTTATTGATGTTTAGAAGTGCAAAAGTATCTATCACGACCAGTGATGCAATTGGACCTACCCCTTTAATACGGCCAAATTGTTACAGCCTGATACAGCCCATTGTTTTCTTTTGTTTATTTTTTTACTATTAGGAACCAACCGTTACATATTGTTTCACGGGTTAAATGAAATCGCTCAGTAATATAATTCCTTAAGAAGCATAGGTGAAGTGAGACACTGGGAAAATAATGTGAACAGTGGATGGGGTACATGCTGTGATCAGTGATCGTCAGTCAAATTTCAGAGGATTTCTTCAGCTATCAATACATGTTGCATATCTGAGATCTCAGCTGTAATCAGTCACTCAAAATAGTGTCATTTACTCAGCTGACTATGAACACCTGACCAAATTTCGGCTACCACTTAAACCCTATCCAGGCCCTTATAACAGCCAAATACCTTGGTCAGATTTATGGAGCCATATGCGTGCTTTGGGGTCGGTGGAGGAACCGGTCTAGGTGGCAATCCTTGGTGTTTCAAAATCACTTCTCTCATGACGTAGTATTTGTGTGTGGGGTCCCCTGCCTCACTGATCGGCGCATCATAATCATAACTTGTTATTTGAGGCTCATAAACCTTTCCCATGTTGGCACCTGTATAAGAAGGAAGTCAAAGGAGCTAAAAAGTATCATAACATAGCCCTTATTCCTATTGAGCGATGATGGTATATATCTCCAATGGTTCTCCCTTCCTACGGTTTTTAATTTTGCAACCGTTTTACTCCATTTTAGTACGAAATGAGAAAAAAAGAAGCAAGTTCTCTAGCCAAACCCCACCACTCATACGAGGGTGGAGGAGCTTAGATGAGATGCGGCTAATATAAGCCCTCCTATCTTTTTACTTCCAAGCCATATAACTAGTTAGGGTAGAAATCAAGAAATAGGGTAAACCTTCTGATGTTTCAGTGCTGTGTAGTAAATGATCACAAAATAGCAACCATGAAAAGAAATGTAGAGGATAGATACCTCTTACTTATTATAACTGAGTTCAAGGTCCGTTCTGTAAGTTGTGGCTCGCGTTTTTCCCTTTTGATTTTTCGCGCATGGGTCATAAATCAAAGAATCGAAGCTTGCAATAAAATCTATGTAGACTATAGAAAATAATCTTAAAGGTCATTGATAGTTTTTAAAGGTGGCTTGGGACCACGGTTGGGAAACGCTTCCCAAATTTATTTATCTATCTAAGTTAAAGAGTCCAGTACAGTACCATTCATGAATCCAACATTTGTTCCTCCATGAAACATGTAAACATTGACGGACACATTGTTGCTTAGCAAACTGTCGAGGTTTTTTGCAACAGTGTCGGCATCCCTGTGCTGGAAAGGCATGCCCCAGTGATTAATCCAACCAGGATAGAACTCTGAGTCTACCAGGGGACCAGACGGTTGAAAATACCTCTGGTTCGCAAAACACGCTTCACCGGGATATCCCCCTAAAGGAGAAAAAATTCACAAGCATCCTTCTACGCACCAGAATTTGCTACACATTCCCATGTTCAGGTCACACGTTTTGTTTAATTAGTTTTCTTTGTTTAACTGCCTTTTTTCTCTCCGGGAAACTTTGTAAGTGTCAGTAAATGGCCAAATCTCGCCTCCGAGATGGGACTGAGCCCGCGGTGTTCGTCCCTGAAGTTGCTAAGCAGCATAACGTGTTGGCCCGCGCGATTACTTTCGGTGCAGTGGCAAGTTTTTTTATTGCATAAAATAAAGCCTGTGTACATGGAGGTGGGGGACCCCGGGTAGGTGAGGTAACCCGCATAGGTGGGGTCGAAAAATAGCTCGCGTTTACATACTACGACACTTAAAGGTGGCTAAACAGACACTTAAGCGCGAATTGGCTAAGCTCTGGTAGTAGTTTGCGTATGTGTTGCAATCAAATTTGCTGTTACATTTAGCAAGCACGTGAAAATATTCCAGAAGGTATTCTGGTATCCGACCCTCAGGTTGTTGCTGATAGTGTTTCTGAATGGAGGACGACATTCTTTCAATTTGTGTCCGTCCATGCGTTCGTGAAAGTGTTCGAGTGTATACCCCACATATCGTGCAGCCCTACATGTGCATACCTCCTTTAACATGGCTTTCCCGGAGAATGGTGCTCACCAAGGCATGCTTTTCAGCTCCTCCACCGAAATCCAGTGTCGATAGCATTCCTGGCAGTGTGCCACACCCTAGCATTCTGTTATAACAGCCGTTGTTTGTGAAAAGAACAACATCTTTGCCGAGATGTGTCACAAACAAGTCTTGCAAATGTGCCATGTACTGGCGGTCGCACTGCTCCAAAGAACCATATTCATTCTCCACCTATGAAAGCAAAACATTTAAAAACAGAAAAAAACTGCTTTCGTTTTCTTCAGACCATTTCATTCAACGATTTTTGGTCCTTTTTTTTTTTGTTTTGGATGGAACAACAAATTTCGCAAAATTTCTAAAATAGTCGACCCAGTCTCAAGCTGGCAAGGAAATGTTAAGCTAATTAACTCTTTCGCGCACTGCAGTCTTATCCGATCCCTTGTCAACATGCTAATTGTAATTAGTAAAAATCTACTAATATACCAATGCAAATGCCGCAATCTGATTGGCTGAGCTACTGCACACTATCAGCCATTAGAGTGCAGTGGTTGAAGGTCGTCTCAAAATGGCGAGGTCTTCGCGCTTTAGCGAAGTTTCGAAGGAAGATTTAGAACTTTTTCACCGACACACGATTCATTTATTATGATTTTTACTAAATCAATTAGATTATTCGCTCTCGATTTCTTTCGGCCTCATCAACTATCACCTCATAGAAATCTCGAGCTCATAATCTAATTGTTAAATAGCATTCGGGTTCTAATTAGCTAGTTACCAGGCCCTCTTATAGGGATAACCTCTGGGCCCTCCGATTCTGAATGTAGTATCATTGAAGACAACGAACCGCTTGAGGCGTCATCAGTTTCAAAGTCAGTAGGTTGTTTTGATAAACAACTTACCCGGAGGGAAAGACGTTTTCATACGTGTGTGAGCAATGATTTAATGCTGACACTACTGGAAAACCACATGTTCAACTATTGGTGCAAAATTGGTGGTAAAATAGGCCATTGCCTCCATAATTGATCGTGTCTCATTTCCAGGTCTTTTGGACGGTTAATACCAAAACGTTTGCAGCTGATAGAAAGGAAATAAAGAGGAGATAATAGCGAGAAAAGAAAGAGAGAGAAAGACAAAAAGGAAAGGAAAAGGAGCCCGGAAAAAGAATCGAAACGCATCAGCAAAGCCCAAGTTGCTCATTCCACCATAGAACAGAAGCTGGTCGGAAATCTAGCTGAAATGTTAAAAAAAATATAGCATTCCTAACAACATTTAGTCCAATTTAGCAACATAGCAATTTTCATACCTGTACAGCGATAACAGGCCCTCCGTTAGAATACAACAAAGGTTTTAATTTTGGTAGCAAGACTCCCATCCATCTGTCCACCGCAATGATATACGCTGTCAAGAGAGCAATAACTAAAATGTGCTCATTTGAGTCCATTGCATGCTGGCACAGATATAATGCGGCATTTTAAAAGAGCAGGGGACCGTGGCAGGGCCGAAAATGGCGGCTTAGAAAGGATTCAGTGCTTGGTGCGAGTGACGTGCTCGACCGAGTAGTCCAACCAAACGATAGTAACAAAACAGTTTTCGTCAAGTCTAGTAGCTTATTTAAAAACTAGAGTGTTTCTATCGAGGAACTATCGGCTGATAGTTGCCCTCCAGAAATTTAAGACCATTTAATGTTCTTAAAACAAACATTTTTCCGAAAAGCCGTGAAGCTTCGAGGGCAAATGTGCTATTCAATTAATTGTCACGTTGCCCAAATATGGTCATGAAGCGAACTGTACTTGACATGTGATATACGTTAATTAACGATAATTCTGATGCAGCCTGACTCGCAACGCGTCGCATAACAGCAACTTTCCAAGCTGTAAAAAGCGCTTCGTTAACAATTTGTTGAATAATGAAACAATTATCCTGCTCAATCTTGCGGAATATCGCCTGATTTTAACCAACTCGGCCTACGGCCTCGTCGACTAAGGGCCTGATTACATGAGCCGGGCTGGCCCGGTTTGCCGGGATGGGTTTCTTTGTCTGCTAACCGGGCTGGCCCGGTTGTCATGTAATCGCGAAGTTGATTTTTGTTGCGTTTAACAGAGGTACCGAGATCTCGGTGAACTGAAACAAGCCCGGCTAACCGGGCCAGCCCGGTCCATGTAATCAGGCCCTAAGTATCAGGCGATATTCCATGCGAGCAAGCTCATTAAATAAATCACGCGCGAGCGGGGCAGTCACAATCTCGATCCTGCGAAGGCGGCGAGAAGAATGGGTCATCTGCTCGCAGCTCAATCTCGTCCCCAGAGCCCGCTTTTATTTTCGTCAGCACCAAGAACAGGGACTTTGAGCAGGATCAATTTTTGGAGCATGCGCACAGTTCAATGTTCTGATGCTCGGCCAATCAGATTAAGTGAAAAAGTTCTGAGTTTGCGCAGAACGGAAGGAAGTCCGTGAAATGCGGTCCTGGCAAAAGTCCGTGTTCTTGGTGCTGACCAAAAGAAAAGCGGGCTCTGGGGACGAGATTGCTCGCAGCTAATTTGATCAGGGCGCCGGCGCTATTCGATTCTTATCTCCTGATGTAGGGGCGAGCAAATAATAAGAATTTACTAGTAAACCCGGCCTTTGCTTATCGTACGTGATCAGCAAAGCTCACCAACAATATTCTAAAACAGATCACGACGCAAGGTCTTAGTATCGGATATGGTGTTTTTCGAGTGAGCATCATACTAATGAACCAAAACTAAAGTAATCACTTTGCCAAATGAAATGCAAACGCCACAGGGAATAAGGGGGCCCAGTTAGAACTCGATGCAATTTCCTAGAAAAGACGTGCTAAACCACTGGACAACATATGCGAAGGCGGCCGTATTCGCTGCATAATGTGAGCGTTTACAAGATCAATTTTACACCTGATTGGTGGGGGATATGGCGCGAGTTTTTAACCAATAATCACTGCAGCGGTCCGGTTTTCACTTGAGCCGTCGAAAGAAATTAGCACGGCCATATTTGTGTCCCTCGGAAGGACACAAATATGGCGTCTCCATACTAAACTTTGTAAACTTGCTTGGAACGTTTCGGCAAATAATTCACAAACGGGACACCGCACAGGCCTGCTCAAGGCTTACTTGTTTATCATCTACACTCTCTGAAATTCTAAGCTTCTGAAGTTGAATTGTTTCGAATTTAGTTTTTGATAGCGTGAAAGTGAAAACCACAATTCAAAAACTTGCGCTATTTTCTAATCAAATCAGCTAGAAGTAAAACCAAAACCAACCGTGACTTGCTCGCACAGGTTTTCCCGCGCTTTGTGCCAGCTGCATGTGGTTGCTTTGAATTATTTTGATTGGTTAACTTGTTAGTTTGCGTAAAGTGATTAGTCACAATTAGCCTGAGTGATAACTATTTAGCAGTTAGAGCAGTATACAAACCCGAGTTTTCTTTGAGCGAATAGTCAACGGGACACAGAAATTCAAAAGGCTTATTCTCTCCAAAAGTTACTTTTTATGTGCTTTTAAAAGTCGTGCCTTCAAAGAGCAAAACGCGCAGATTTTTAACACAGCTGATTTTCAACTAATTAGTTTTTATTTTACCTCACACATTTAAAAATTGCCCTAAGCTCAAAAACGTAAAACCAATGCAAACGCAACTTGAAGTTGTTCAGTAAGAAGAGCTACTGAGAGCTTAAACCAGAAGAAACCATAATTTACTGGTCACCACAAACTCACCAGTGTTCGATAGCGTTCTAAATCGCGGCGAATAATCTGCCGTGTAGTTTTTCAACAACCATGGAGGAAACCCGCCCTGCAATGAATCATTGTATTACATATACTCAAATTACATCATCCACGTCGCTTACCTTATATGGAACAGTTATCGTTACCTTCTAATTTCGCCCAGCAAATAGCAAGAGTAGCCTTGACGATTTTTTTTCTGCTACACCATACTAAAGGGAGACGTGCCTTCATAACGCACAACGGCTGCTATCGAGAGCTACGCAGGCTACAGGAATGTTACAGAACTTGTAGACTTGCTTAAAAGGCGAGCTCTCATCTCAAAGCGTGAAGCGCGAAAAGAACTTGTTCAAGGATTAACCAAATGCAAATGAGTTCATTTTTTGTTGAGTTCTGTGCAGTCCTTACAACTTATACAAAAGAAAAAAAACTGGCTCAAAAACCACCGTCTCTAATGCACCTTCGATATTTTATACAGGATCGCTTGAGAGAATTTCAGTCTTGTTACCCCGGTTGACGAAAAGCGAATTTTGCTTCAGCTAAAGCAGAAACTTACCATATCTCTTTCGGCAGCAATAAAAGGACCTGGAAGTGAAAACGTTTCCTGTCTTAGTGACTTCCTCGAAAATGTTTCATTATTTGTTCTTGCAGAATTGAAGTAACTGTTGTGAACTGCTCTCTCATAAGCTTGCAATCCTACTGGTCCTCTAGTGTAGCAGTTGCTACAGGGGCGGATCCAAGAATTTTTGATAGGGGGGGGGGGGGGGTCCAAAGTTGAATAATAATAGACTATCCTGTCGACGACGCGAGAATTTTAGCGTCAAACAAGTAGTAAAAAAAAAGTCGGTTTGGAAAAGGGGGAGGGGGTCCGGACCCCTCCGACCCTCCCCCTGGATTCGCCACTGTGCTATCATTGTATATTTTGGGGGAGAGGGGCATTGTTCCTGTTCTTCGTTATATTGATGATATTGGCCGCTAAAAAGCTAGTGAGCCATTTTTCATGTGCGATCTTGTGAGAGCTTCTACTCACCCTATAAAAAATTGCAATTATTTACTTCCCTTTTTCAGAGCTCTCAAGTTGATTTGTAGGCAAAGAGTGAGATTTTCGATGACGCAGTCATCGTTTGTGACGCCACACCTTCCAAGGGGGTCAGGGGGCATTCTCGGCCAGACAATTTTGAAATATTGAACGGACGTGTTTTCTTTCATTCTGAGCAGACATGTGATACTTTAAATGTTTGGCTCTGGACAAGAATAAAGTCTTCGAAGCGCGTACAAAGTAATCATATCTAAAAATAGCAGCGAGGAACCTTAGCGTAAGATTGAATTCGTTTGCGTGAGTCTCACACTCACTGCGTGAGACTTGACAGCTCAACCTCGTTCCCAGGGTCTCTCATCTTCCCGAAAGAAAGAGACCCTGGGAACGAGGTTGTTGAGAGCTCTGCTTTTTGTTCCGTCCAGAAGTTGCTCTTAACGTATGACGTCATCGACTCCTTACCAGCTCTAACAATCACTAGCAGACCCAGAGAACCTGCAAGTTTAGTAAAATTCACCAAGTCACTGTTTCCTTCGAAGTCGTATTGTCCTTCAAGGCGTTCGTGAACCTGCCAGGCAACGTAGCTGTTACAAAAAAGAAAATAAATTTCTCTGGGTCGGATGGCAACTCATCCAAACATCAGTCTAATCATTCTCGTCCCCAGAGGCCGCGATCCTTTTGGTCATCACCAAGAATCACGACCTCTGGCCACCCCCAGCTTGTGGGCATGCGCAGAGTACTCATTCTGTAGTTTTCAGCCAATCAGAATTGTCAGATTCGACAATGAGTCCGTGATTCGCGGACTTCCGGTTTTGGAGACGGCCAGAGGTCGTGATTCTTGGTGCTGACCAAAAGGATCGCGGCTTCTGGGGACGAGAATTCAGTCTAATCGCCAACTTTTATTAAAGGGCCCTAGTCAGCCTGTGCTATTTTCGATGCCACTGAAATTATAGAAATTGTATGGTGAAGTACAGCCTTATTGCATTGCTCTACGTTATGTTTATGGAAGTGTTTAAATTGCTTTTAGCAAGTTTCTCAGCAATATATTTTGTTTTGACACGTTCCGGGTAAAATTTAATACTGAAACTTTCGCATGCAAACAATAACAAAGCTGTGGCTGACTAGGTTAGATGTCCTTATTGCCCGCACGCAAGGCGATGAGCACCGAGTTTCTCAGTCCCTTCCATGTGGAAGGTCCCATCCTCCTCCGTCAGTACCCGGATTTGATGACTGTACAGATTTATATCGGGGAATTTTAGCCAGACCTCAACCGGAAATAGTGGAATATCCTATTTCCGGAGCAAGGACAGGGAGAGAAAGGTCACGCTGGCGATAATCCAAGACGCGTTTTGACCTTCCAGAGTTCTAGGAACGCCGAATGGTGTTTGCAACAGACGTTCTTTTTTTGTTATTGTCGCCGTTGTAGTAGAACCTTGTCGTAGCTACAGCTAGCGAGGGCCTACCTGGGCAGCCTGAGGGTAAAACCCTCGGAGTTTATGTTTGTTCAGCAGACCAGAACAGACAAAGAACCACCGCCTCCCCTAATTCTGGATGTTGTGTGTCACATCATGTCTACATAAAACCTAGACTAACCTAAGTTAGCTCAGCAGAAATTACCAGTGTGTCGTAAATAAAAGCGCCCATATGTATCTTACTCACGTTTGAACGGCGTTTAATCCAGCGGCCTTCATCTTCGCTAGCCTATCGTGCCAGTAGGGAGGGGGAACTCTGAAATAATGAATGCTTCCGGAAATGTAGCGAAATGGTTTACCATCCTTGAGAAAAACACTGTTTTCGTAGTCAACAGTAAATGACCTGGATCTTGTTCGGTGCCATTGAGCGCAAAAAATAAAAACAAGAACGAAGAGATGAAGGTTCCTTGCGGGGCCCATATCAGCGACAGCGACAGCGGCACGGACGTTTGCGTGATGGTTATTATCCCTGTGTGATCCAATGTTAAAATGCCCTACCCCAGGGCATACGTGGTACGTTGGTTAAAAGAGTCACTAAACTAGTCCCGCAGAGCGGCCAAAAATCCTCACTACAGGAGCTACAGGGTATTGTACCACCATCATGTCAAATCTCATGTTTTGATTGGCTGACGTCTTTGTCACGCAACGTTTCTCAAAGAAAACTTGGACGGTGAGTCGTCGGAAGAGGGGGTGGGGTGGTTGGGAAGGCACGATACTAGACTTTCTCAAGAGGCTGGACGCTTCTCATTTCCGGTTTGGTAGCGTCGGCTTGTAGGCAAGTCTTGCACGATACCTGTCACATGATAGTCCACATTGCGTGACACTTCCATGGCTCGTCCTTCGGGATGCAACTGTGCGATGAGGGTCTCGATTTTCCTCTTTTTGTCAATTATCCACACCTCATCTTCAGGCTCCTTCACGATAGACTGGAAGAACGATGTTTTTCTTAAGGATGGGGAGCCATTCCGATACATATCGGGAAGTTTTCACTATTTTCGCGTTCCAAAGGTTGACTGGAAGGACAGAATGACGAAAATGAGAGCGGCTGGTCTCAACACATTGCAGACGTGAGTAGCTGGACGTTCTAGACGTGATTCTTTATGAAAAGTTAAATTAGCTGCTATATATTTAAAATATTTGTTTCCGGGAGTTCATTCTCCGTCGAAAAGATAAATGTTTGTTGCTGGAATGTAGCTACCAACATTTTCTGCCAGTGTTTATGCACCTATCAATGTAAATCCCGGGGGAGGGGGTGCGGGTTTAGGTGGGGGATTTGAACTGAGCTGAGATTTTCTGTTCAATTGCCCCATCCAAGGGCATTTGTAGATGGCCAAAAGAGTCACTAAAATGCTGCTAGAAAGTCCAATGAAACGGTCAAAAGTCCCAACAACGGTATGATGACTACCCAGGTCAAATCCCCCACCTCTGCCCGCACCCGCACCCCCTGGGATTTACACTGATAGGTGCATTAGAGAACATTACAAAACCTGTAATGCAATCTGGTTTGCCCAGGGTATTCCTCAATTGGGGTGGGGGTTCAAATGACTGGTGCATAAGCTTTAAGTTAAGCTTATATTGTTCTTGTCCCTTCCCCGATCTGAAGTGGACTGAGATACTCAGGTTAAATTAATTCATGCATTCATTGCCAATAAAATGCCCAACAGAATAAGACCAATTTAAGCTCATACATGTAAGTCAGATCAATATAAACCTAGAAATACATAATAAAATTAAGCTTATTTTAGTCTTGGAAATGTAGTTTTGATTCTCAATCCGCAGAGAAAAGTGCTTACCTGCCAAACAGCAAGACTAACTAGTTCTTTGTGCCATAGACTAATCTTAGGCTACATTTTGCACATTTCCATTGGCTAAACTAATTATATCATAATCAGATTGAAAGCCGGTTGCACATTTTCCTTAAATTTTATTTCATCTTTTTGGTTTTTGGTTGTATCTCTAATTATTTGCATTTCTGTTCAGGTGGTCATGTCAAAACAACTACAAAATATAACCACTTCTACAGGTGTTCCATCATATCTAAAAAACATAAGAACCCTGCATTTAGCAATTAATAAATAATTAGTTTAAACAATAGAATTGACTAAAAATGTCACATACCTATATTCAAGGTCTTATTTATGTTAATTAGCTGGCTACAGTTTGTTCAGAAATGTGTTTTTACACAGTTAAAACAGTGAAGTAAGCTTATTCCGCATATCAAATTATTTAGGTTTAAGATCATGAAGTCCTTGTGGTGTTTTTCACTCCATGTCATATTATTGAGTGTGTTATTTATGTCCATAACTGCAAGGTCAAAACAAAAGAAAAAAATGATTCTGAAGAAAAGGTTTAAAATTGACTTTGAGGAAAACCAGTTTCTGAAGGATGGACGGCCGTTCCGATTCATTTCTGGCGATATGCACTATTTTCGCATTCCAAGGTGCTCCTGGATGGATAGACTTTTTAAAATGAAACATGCTGGCTTGAACACCGTGGCAACGTAAGAGTTATTTTGTTTTTAAAGATTAAGTCAACACATGCTTCTTTGTGGTAATTGTTATAAGTAGAAAACTATTATGGCTATGCAGTGTTGTATTTCTCATGGATACAAGGGTTTCAATAATTTTTGTAATTAATAATCATGCGGCTACCGCTAGTAGAATAGGTGGTTTAATATGCCCCCTTTCCCCTAGGGTGTCTGGGGACATGCCCCCCTCTCCCACCCCCCAGAAATTTTGAAATCTAGAAGCTCGGAAATGCAATTTCCAGTGCTCTGGGTATCACAAAGGCACCTTATAAGCTGTGGCAGACCACTGGTAACTGGCTTTTATGGAACAGAACCCCTGGGATGAACACAGGATAGTGTACCACAGGACATTGTAAGGTCTAAATTATAAGTCACTACACAGCACTGCGCATATATATATATGTTTTTTCTGTGAAAGCTAGGACGTGTGTCCGACTAAGTCACCATTTCTATCGGATTAAACAGTTGAGATGCAGGACTCCACGTCATGTCATAATTTATACCAAACTCCTTGATGATGCATTATAAATTAAGCAGTGGTAAACATTGGCTTTAATGCATTGGAAGGTTTAAAATGTTGTCCAAACGTTCTGTCTAGCGATGAAAATTTTGTCATTTCATTGCACATTGGCAACTGTTTCACGTATTTGCAGCCTAAGAGGAGGTCTTAGAAAGAATTTAGTTTTGTCCCCTGGTTAGGGGAATTCTGTTGTTATGTTTCTTGGGCACGACACTTTACTCTCCGGGTGCCATTTTACATCAAAATTGAAAGGGTAACATTTGTGTTAACATAGGTCAAAACGTAGTACAAAAATTTGTTCATCTTTACTAAACTTACTCAGGGATATTTAAGAAAACGATGTGTTATTTGGTGATCAAAATCTCACCTCTCCCAAAGTTCAGGGCCTTATATCTCAAGGTTCGCATTCACCAAATTTTGGTCCCATTTGAAATTTTGTTCTTTATCCCTTAAAGGGCTTGTATACAAAATATTGAGCTTATGTATCCATTGGCGTCCTTATAACGGGAGGTCATATTTCGTTTTTCCGCCCTGCCTCTAGTAGCTAGCCTCAAATGCACACTTTGACTTTAAGGACCCACAACAAAAATTAAACAATACCCATCATATGCTTGTGATGTGTGCAGAGGGATACTCAAAGGGGTCAAAGGGGTCTTGAAAGAATATCCATTCTGTGAAGGAGACTGTATAGATGTTTTACGGAACTACACATTGAAGTAATTAATAGATTTTGATCTTTTTCACAGCTATGTTGCTTGGAATATACATGAGGCTCAAGAAGGAAAGTATAATTTCAATGGCAGCAGTGATTTGGTTGGTTTTATTCAGATGGCACAATCAGCAGGACTTTTGGTCATTGTGAGAGCAGGTGGGTAAAATATTGTAATCTGGACAATCACCCTCACCCCAACTCCTGGATACCAGACTTGCCCTTCTCCCGTATTCAAGGTAAACAGGGAAGGGTGGCAGCCATTGGTTTATCAACTTTTAACTCTGTTGGACAGAAGTTAATGGAAAAAGGAAAAAAAAACTAACAACTGCAGTGACGTGGGCAATTATATAAATGGAAAATTAACCAGAGCAAATTAATTACAGTGAACTGTTATAATTCTGAATTTCTTTTAATAGCATTGTAATTTTATATTATTGACAATTAATATTTATTTATTATGAATTTAGAATAAAAGGGTAATTTTTATTACTACTTAACATTCACCAAAAGTTGGAATTATACTTTATTTGCCAGGTCCATATATTTGTGCTGAATGGGATCTGGTGAGTGACATTTTATATTTTATTTAATTACATACAGATAATGTTCTTGGTAGTATCATTATATTGCCAGTTCAAAGCCAACATATAAACTATCAGTTGGTTCTGACTGAAGTCAAAGACAGTTTATGTTATATCATTCATTAAACATTTTATTTTTAGGGTGGGTTTCCTCCCTGGCTGCTTCGAAATTACACAACAGCAAGGTTGAGATCATCTTTAGACAAAGGTGTGTGTGGTATTACTGTTAGGGCAAGCTACTGCACAAATGATCTACAGGCCACAGCTGATCTGCCCCTCACATCGACAGGAGAGGGAGTGAAGGACATAAGGTTCTCGCAATAGTTTTTTCAAGTTTGTTATTCAGAGTATGCAACTCCTCAAGAAATATTTTGTTGAAGAGTTACAATCAGAATTAATCGTCAACTCCAATCACAGAAATTTCACTGAGGTTGGCCATGAAAAACTACTAAACAAAAAATAAAACAATTCAGACCTGAACCTGTGCTACAATGGAAAACCATTACCTGGTCAACAGTCAACTTTCAAAAAACATGTGATGAGGAGCCCTAGCCTGGGCCCACGATACGTCATATGATACTGGTCAACAGATACCTTGTTTTGACAGCTGTCAACTGGCCATAATGTCGATGACTTACGCTTACACTAACCTTATTCACAGGTCGACATGTTTGTTTCTGGAGCATGGCTGCCATTTCAAACAATGTTGTCGTATGGATGCACGTACATACATATGTACATACGTACAGCACACGTGCCCACAAGCAATGCCGCTATCCATTTTGACCATGGAAAATTAACTGCATGCCTGGGTTCTCCTATTTCAATTCTATGCATGCATGGTTCTCCAACCTTTATGGGTATGGGGCTCCAGTATGTGGCCCTACAGGCCACCAAACCTCTGCTATAAATGATCTACATTGATGTAAATGTTCACTTCCTGAAATTGAACAGCAAGCTGTTATCAGTTACCTATCTACCTTACATGCATGAATCCAAACAACGTTGTCCATTTTCTAATTTCTCATCAGGCTATATTGCTGCTGTAGATCGTTGGATGAGTGTACTGCTTCCAAAACTAAAGCCACTTCTGTATGCTAACGGAGGACCTATCATTGCTGTTCAGGTATAGTGCAAGTTGATTTGTCAGTAATTATGACATAGATTTAGGCAAGCCTAGTAGCAGAATGTCACATTCTTGTGCTAGTTTGTGATGATTTGTGAAAAATGCTTTGGTAAGACATGTACTTGTAAGTACCTACATGTGTAATATGTGACTGCGTTCTGTAAATCGCTCTCATGTGGTCTTCTGCCTTAGGCTAAGGTGGCTCTGAAGTGGTAGAAAGTACAGTGAGGATTGTCTTTATGCAAGAGTGAGAGAGGGAGAGAGAAAAAAAAGACTTATTTAAAGGTCTGTTCGTTTTCATTTTGTCAGGTCGAGAATGAATATGGAAGTTATTTCACTTGTGACCATCAGTACATGGCTCACTTGCAAGCTGTGTTTGAGGAGCACCTTGGAAAAGATGTGATTTTGTTCACTACTGACGGCTTTAACGACAGGATGCTTGAATGTGGATCACTTCCCACCCTTTTCACCACGGTGGACTTTGGACCAGGTGAAATGAATATTATCCTTTTGTTGTGTCATAAAAGTCACTTTCAACTTTCTCTAAAACTCAGAAGCATAGCTTGAGTGACTCTGTATACTTTGGCCACAAATTGTACCTGCCTCAGAGATGTGCAATCCACAACTGATACAGAAGTGTGCCACTGTGCGTAGACAGGGTGGCCCAAGAAAGGGGTCAAATGTAGAGCTCTGCATTCACTGACATGTCTGTCCACGGTACGAAGGTGTTTGTCCTCTGAGGATAGATGTCTCCAATGTAGAGAGGTGCCCACTGTAGAAAGTAGTTTGCCATGTGTTAGAAAGATGTCAAATGGTCCACTGTAGATGGGTGTCCAATGTAGAGTGGTGGCCACTGTAAAGAGGTCTTTTTGCAGCAGTGTCTCCCCAGTGTTAAGGAGAGGTATCTGCCCAAGGGAGTCATGTCCATCATAGATATTTTGGATTCACTGTTTTAACATTGGCACATACTGAGATATGCTCTCATTTAATCCCATCAGGTGTTCATCCCGAGGCTCCTTTCTCACAGCTGCGTAAGTACCAACCAAAAGGCCCCCTGGTGAATTCAGAATTTTACCCAGGGTGGCTGGATCACTGGGCAGAGGGACATCAGAAGAGGGAGGCTGCTACAATTGGACTTTACCTTGACAAGATCCTCGCTATGAATGCCTCGGTCAATCTCTACATGTTTGAAGGTGGCACCAGTTTTGGCTTCATGAATGGTAGGTGACATAACTCAGTTTGTATATCTACCCATAGTCGCCTGAAATTGTTTGGAGCAGGAATGTATGTTTGAGACATTTTTGGCATTATCTGACAGGACTGCAAATGAATTTTCTTTTTTTCCACGTGAAATGAAGCATTGATAAAGCATTAGTGAGACGACATTCTCATACGTATTTCGCTCCCAATTAAGCCAATCGCTAGTTAACCTGTTATGGTAATCATTGAAAACAGAAAGATGTTTTCCATTTGCGGTTCTTGAGTATGTGTGATGCCTAATTTGGGCAAAGGCGACAACATCAGACGTGTAAGAAAACCAAACATCCGTCACGGCCGGGTTTGGCCGGCACAGACTTCAATGCCAATGTAAATCAGGGGAGTGGTGCAGATGATCACCCATCCCCCCTGGACCTCCGAGGAATCGAAGAAAGGTTCGACTGAAGTCACAAGATTGCGCCATACAGTGTATGTCTTCCTTTGTGACTCTCCCCCCTGTCTTTTTGAGCAGAAAGGGTTTTTAATTACTCCAGGCCACCCTTTCATTTGCATTGCGATTAAGAAAATCGTAAAAACAACCTTCATTTTCTTCACTTAAGCATTGGCACTGATGACCTTCTTCATTTAGGAGCTAATGGTTATCAAGATAGTCGCAAGTATCAACCACAGCCTACCAGTTACGACTATGATGCACCATTGACAGAAGCCGGGGATCCAACGACAAAATACTTTGTGATTATGGAGACCATTGCTAAGTATACCACAGTACCCCCAGGCCCTGTTCCTCCAGCCTCTCAGAAGTTTGCTTATGGGAAGGTCATGATGAGTAAGGTAATGTGGCATCGATTCGAGCCTAAATTACATTAAACCGCATAAAAATGTGGTCGATTTGTTATGTAGCAGATTTTCTTAGCTTGGTGGGCACAAAATGTTTTTCCACTCGAAGCTGAATGATTATTAAAACATGAACTAAAAGATTCATTTAATTCAATAACATTTTCGTCAAGCATTACATTTCAGTAGTGGGTCATCACACAATTTTCCCTCCCCAACCTTGGAAGAGAAGATTATGTGACAAGCCTACATTGGGAAGGAATTGTTGTGTTTCGAGCTAAAAGAGGTTACTATTAGTGTTATACAAGTTAGAACGTAGACACTATCTGGCAACAGCTATCACATGTGTTTCGAGAGAAAAGTTTAACTGGCATTATGTCCCACCAACACTAACAAAATCAATCCGGCGAAGGACAACTGTCAGAGCATCTCTGTTCTGCGCACAGTATTTATAGCCCGCGTACAGCCGGAAATTAAACGGTGTGCAATTTTACGGAGTTAAATCTTCGTCTGTACGTATCTGAGCATTCACTGACAATTTCCCTCTCACTGACAATTTTCCCTCTCCTTGAATTTCCGTTTCAGCTCAGTTCTATATTTGATGTGCTGAAATACCTGACACCATCAGGCCCCGTCAAGTATTATGACACACTTAGCATGGAACAAATTGGACAGAACTATGGATTCGTACTGTATAGAGCAAAGATCCCGTTTTATGATCCTGCGGTGAACATAAGTATTCCAGGACTGCGGGACAGAGGAATTGTTTTTGTCAATCAGGTACGCAAAATGCTTTAATTTATAAAACGAAAATGTCCCGTCAATACAAGGGATCGTATGGGACAGATTGTACACCCCATCCTCGGAGATCCAGAGGCAATAATTTGAGGGGGAGGGGAAGGCTGAACGGGCACTATTTAGCCTTTCCCTCTCCTCCGCTAACTGACCATGGGTCTCTGGGGATGGGAGCATCCGTGTCGACGCTTACCTCTGGTTTCTGTTGTATCAAACGTCAATGATTATTGTCCACAACCCCCTGAATATGATCCCCACCTCCCCCCCCCCCCCACTTACCTTGCCCCTTCACTTAAAGATCCGGCGGTATTTACAAGTTGAGCGCACGAATAAGGCCTCTTGATCCTGAAACCAAGGTACTAACCATTAGGCCGCGTACTGTTTTACTTAAACAAAAAGGCCATTTCCTAGTTCTCGTTTACCTCAGTTTAAAAACGTCGAAATGTGTTTTACTCTCATGTAAAACGATTTCATTTCCATATGAATAGTTTCGCATGTAGACTCCATTTGAAAGAGAGGAAAAGGGAACTCGGAAATGGCCTATTAATTTAATGTTTCTTTTTCTTGTTTTAGGTTCGCCAGGCAACCTTGATTCGTGTTGGCGGCAAGACCAGCGCCACTATCAAAGTCGAGGCGGGTGCCACCTTGGACATCCTGGTGGAAAACATGGGCCGTATTAACTATGGGCCTCATTTACAAGACCCAAAAGGGATCCTAGGGGATGTGACGCTCAACAAAAGTGTCCTTAAAAACTGGATGATATACCCTCTGCACTTGGAGCAAGTGGTGGGTGATTGGAAAGCCTTCCATACAAAAGATAAAGATGACGAGGCTAACATTCAAATCCCAACATTTTACACTGGGCATATTCCTCCCGCACCGGATGGTATTCCAAAGGACACTTTTCTTAAACTTCCTGGGTGGTTTAAGGTAAAGAAGATGTTCGCGCTAGTCAGGCATGTTTGCTCGAATTTTTTAATTTGCAAAGTAAATGCCGCGCATTTTTTGAAACGTTGTTTCTGTGACATAAGACGTAAGACAATTTTTTTTGCTTGGTCGCACTCTTAGCTGTGGCAACGGTGAATTTGATAAGCAGAGTCACCCGACGATGCACCAGCTAGTTTACAGGTGCGCCAGGAAAACAAAATAACAAAATAAAATTGTACATTTAGGAGTAAATATTAAACTAAACTAGCTAAGATTATATTATTATAACAACTATAAAATATATAAAAAAAGTATAAAAATGTTTGTTAATTGTACAGATAGAAGCTATGCATAACTAAGATAAGAATATTGTTAAAATAAGTTCAAATATGGCATCCGATGTCCACGTCACTTAATGCAGCTCTAAACGCTTTATAGATGACAGAGGATCTGATCGAGTTCGGGAAGCTATTCCATAATTTGGATCCAAAGTTTCGCCGTGCTTAGTGGTGTATATCTTTACTTAGGGACATTAAGAATGTTATTACCTCGCAAGTTATAAAATTAATTCCTTAGTTTTATTATACTGTAAGTCACACAAGCAGGCGAGGCCAGGAGTGTTGATTTTTTCTAAAAAATTGAGGCAGCGATGTTGCAAGCTCGCTGCTCAGTTAATGTTGGTTTATTTAGAGCTTTCAGCAAATCCCTGTAAGATTAACATTAATTTGTCCATAAAAAAAAAAAAAAAACGGATAGACCTTTCGTTTACTTTCTCTAGCTTGATAGCAGAGCTTTTGCTTCAGAAACACTGCAATCTGTTGTCGTCCACAGTGACCACGAGTGGATCAAGCTTGTCAGCTGTGGATTTGATGAACGTCAAGGCGATATGCCCAAGTTCAAGAATCTGTAGTTTCTCGTCGCCTGATAAAGTAGAATTTGGCGATCCTAGGTTGGAACTAATGACTGTGCTACGATCGGTAAAAAAATGGTTTTAGGCTCACTCCTGACTGGGTAAAATCGTGCATGATTTCTCTGGTTCTTTGGAACATGTGCGTACATATGTTGCACGGGCTTCTATGCAGTCAGAAACGTCGGCATTCTAAAACGCTATTGAAGGCATTTTACCCTCGTTTTAGCTATTGAAGTCCTCAGTACTATTCTCTGATTTTTCTAGGGTCAGGCTTTCATCAATGGATTCAATATTGGCCGATACTGGCCTGTTGTTGGTCCTCAGGTCACTCTGTACGTTCCAGCGAGCGCTTTGCATCCCGGGAAGGAGGACAGCGAATTGGTGCTTCTGGAACTCGATAACGCTCCCTGTAAGAGCCCCAAGGACTGCTTTGTGGAGTTCGTGGAAACACCCGAGATTAATGGACCTGTACGTCCCATTACAGGAGAGAGAACAGCGACAGAGACAGGGGAAGCTGAATTGAACGAAGATTGGACCTCAAAATACGTGGATTTTCTTCCCTGGAAAGCCAAGACAAAACTGCAAACCATAGATCTTCTGAAAGACTGGCCGTGACTGACGTTTAACTAAAAATTCGAACACGTTGCTCGCTGAACATTAGAGTAAGATTGATCTTCTAAGAAAATTAATGGCTTGGTCACCATTCCGAATTAATCTTTATTTTCTCTAATCTAAACCATCCTTACCTTTGTCTCTGTTTGTTGTACTGTTGTATTTTTTGCCGTTTATACTTCTTTTGTAAAGTGCTATTTCGAGATTCGTAGCTGAAGGGAATTTATTGCAACAACGACAACAACAAAATGACTTCAAATATTGTGGATGGAGCACGTGAATAAGCATTATTGAATGAAAAAAAAAAAATGAATTAAATAAGGATAAATTTGTATAAGCTGTAAAAATGTAAAGTAAGAAAAAAACTCCGGAGACAATGTTATCGCTATTTTTATACTACATGGAAATTACAATAATGAAGACAATAAGTTACTTTCCAATCATGCCTCTTATAAACAAACAACACAAAAATTGATCAATAAATCCCCAGGCTATGATTAGAGTTGCATGCATGCTCTCTACCGGAAGTCTCACGCGAAGATAAGACTTCCCACCCCCCACTCCGCTAGATCACGTTTCAACTTGGTAGCCCCGCATTCGATCCACACGGTGGAGCATGGGAACTACCAAACATAATTCTTCTGTCAAGATGGCTTCCGACGGAAGCTCTGCTCGTGATTTCTGGTTACAAACTGGTTCCAGTTGAAAAATAATGAAAACATTTTGGTAAATAGATCGCATTATAGTCAGTACCAGCGAGATAAGGAGATTTAAAAAGGCGGATGAGTCGAAATTCTTTGTACTCTAACGTTCGAACTTCGAAGGCCGGCCGGGTTGCGTTGCGTAAAAACAAAAATAGGTTTGACGAAATGTGGTGGTGCAATTCAGTGGAAAGCCGATATAAAGGATCAACTGTGACAAATATTTATTAATTTCTCCGTTCAATAGACTTGATTGTAAATTAAAGGAAGGCGAACGCCTAGTGTAAAATGGCGACCACTTCGAATTTCTGGTCGTGTGTGTCGCTTTTTGACGAAGAGTTGAACGATCTCTTGAGTGGCGTTCGTATTTTCGGCAACGATCTTGGTCAAGGATCAGGCAACGGTGACCAAATTGAATCAGCGAGCGTGGAGCTCAACCCCGACAACGGTAATGTTCTTGTTGTGTACTCATTTGCTTATAAATAAATATTATTTACAGTGCGAACACTCAAACTGTCAACACTTCACATTTATTAAATTATATATCTTTTTCTTTTTTTGTGATTATCCAATTAAAGCAGCTCGATATAGACGAGGAAGGATTGGAAGGATTGGTGTTTTTCAGCACCTAAGAAAGTTCATTTTTCTGTTTATACGAATTGCAATGGATAATGAAAATGGTAAAAGATGATTCCCAAAGAAGTGGTGGACAAAACACTGACCCCCATTCCATGGACTACCTCTATGGACTACACAAACTGACTACCCTACCCCTAAAAACTCTATTAGGGTAGTCCATTTGAAAATGGACTACATTTAAAAACATTTTTTAAGAGTTTTTAGGTGTAGGGTAGTCCATTTGGGTAGTCCATGGACTGTGGGTCTGTGTTTTGTCCACAACCCCCCCAAAAAAGGTGAAGTGTCCTTACTGTAATCAAGTTTAGGTATTATCACAAATGCAATATTTGACCTCAAGCTTTCAAAGCATGAATTGATCCATTATTCAACTGGCTTGGCCTGCCTATCAATCACCAACTAAAATATATATCCATGAGAAGAAATTAATAGTTTACATGGTGTATTCAGTGCAATAAGGAAACCTTGGCTAGAATCTACTGATGTAACAAAGTGAATCCAATCAAATCAACCATTTACAGCATAACGCACCTTAGTGTGGCCACCCAACAAACTTTTTTGACAAGTTACAATTAGCCAATCAAAGAGGTTGAATTTGTTTGAGCTTCCGGCCTCCTTGCAAAGTTCAAAGCTAGTGTCACGACACCTGTTGTGCTTTTAACAAGGAGGCGGGACAACTCAAACAACTTCGCGCTATCTGATTGGCTAACTATTCAAAAAAGATTGTTGGGTGGCCACAGTTAGGCGCGTCGCGCTGGCTAGGAGGGACCAGATGAGAATGCTCAGAAGGGGGACCATTAATACTGTAATTTGGTTGCATATAGTACATGTAAGAGATTAAGACAGAATCCGTTAGGACTTTGAGCATTCATTGGACAAAATTATGTACGAAAATGATTTACACCTTATTGCAAGCTTTTGTTTACTACTTCAAATATATTATCAAGAGAAATCTTTTCTAACAACACCAAGCATTGAAAGCAAACTTCGAAGTTCCACTGAATTCCACTGAATCGCTTAAAAGATGTGAGATCTTTCCTATAGCTTGCGAGCTTTGAAATTCATTTTCTCAGGCTCTGATAAGAAATTGTTGTACCAAAATTATTTACACCTTATTGCAAACTTTTTAGTTACTTCTTCAAATATCTTATCAAAAGAAATCTTTTCTAACAACACCAAACATCGAAAACAAATTTTGAAGTTCCACTATAATTCCACTGAATCGCTTAAAGGCGATTTTACAAAATGGCTACACGTTAGATTTTGCCTAGAGTTTCTGATCTTTAAAATTTATTTTCTCTGGCTCTGATAAGAAATTGTTGTCGGTGTTATCACAGATGATTACTTACATCTTTACCTTTTATTAAGGGTACAAAATAACGCAATATGATTTAAATTATTCTGCTACTCGATTTTTGTCCAACTTAAATAAATATTACTCAACTTCCTGATGGATTCCGTCTTAATTACTTATGTCTAATATTCTCTTGTTATGAAAACAGACTCGCATGAAGCTGAGGCTGGAGATAAACCTGGAATGAGCTGTTCTGTTTGCCAAGTTGTATTTGACTCTGTTGGAAGCCAGGTACTGGTTACATAAAACATGTGCATGAAGCTTTACAGTGGGTACAGTTAATATACTTGCCAATGGACAAATAACTTCAGAAGGCCATATATGTTGTCAGCTGGTACAGATAGAATCCAGTGGCTGGGTTATAAAAGCAAGTGCCCGTGCCATAAAAATAGTAGCTAGAAATGCTGTTAATCATCTGGAGACTAATTAGATTTCTTATGTTGCTGTCTGATTTATCTTGATGTGATTGACAATTTGCCAGTTAGCTTTTTTTTTTTACTTTTGGCTGGCAGAGAGAGGTCATGTGAGAATAGAGGAGCCTGTACATAAAAAAAAAAACACGACAATCCTGTCTGGGAAAGAATCTGGACCTCTCTATCCAATGTTAGATTTATAGTCTTTTAAAAGCAACCTGGGTCTCAGACTTTCCAAAAAAATATGTATAACTTAATAGTTTTGTTATTGCAGATAATAAGAATTTTTAATTGGTAACAAGCCTTATTGTTGTTGAAAGGTCATGAATTCTTTATTTTAATATATTTTTTTATTAATTTTTCCAGAGAGAACACTTCAAGTTAGACTGGCACAGATTCAACTTGAAGCAAAAACTCCAGGGCAAGCAAATCCTGTCAGAGGATGCATTTGAGGAAACTATTTCTGGTAGATGTTAAATTGTGTTAATTATTATTACCAAGAAAAATCAAGGGTATTGAATTGGGTAATGTTTATTTTGAATAGTTGATTTTAATTAGTACATGACGGAAGGAGGTAAAAAAGAAAAATGTGGCCAAAAATGACCAAAAATCTCGAAAATATTCCTGCAAGGGAAACAGTCATTGCCATTGCCTTTGCCATTGCCATGCTGTTGCCGTTTTCATTAATTGTCAGTATTATTGTTGACAGTGCAAAAATGTGCTTACTTTGTAAACTTCTTTCCATCCAGGTGAAGTATCCAGTATTTCTGGTTCTGATACTGATACTGATAGTGATGGCGACCTGACTCTGGAGTCAAGTCAGAGCAATGCACCTTCAACCAATGACCACTTGCCAGAGGAAATGAATGAAAACCAGCCACGCCAACCTGGAAGGCAACACCCCAAGGTGTTTTTTGTCAGCAGAGAGGGAGAGCTGTTGTCTGTTTATCGCAGTGTGTTGTACTCAGTCAAGGTACATGCACTTAACAACATAAATTAAAATGGCTAGCCTAGCCATTAGCCTAGTCTACCTACCCACTACCAACATACTTGCCTGCCTGCCTAGCTACCGACAGGATACACTTAATGTCTACACATATCTGCCTATGTAGCTACCTAAGTTTCCTACCCTACCCACCCACACAGCTGTAGGCATGCCCACTAACCTACTGCACTCAGAGTACAAATGTACCTTAGTGAGGTCAAAGGCCTTGACCTCTCAGCGACTTACTTCACCATCAAGAAAGCAAAAGAATTTTTAACCAAAACTAGTTTAGAAAAAAGAGCAAGGATGTCATTTAATTCGCTTCAACTGGTTCATACAAACATCATACAAAGTCACTTTTCCTTTTTTGCTTGGAAGTTCTTTCTTCTGTTATGACATACTGTAATGTAAAGTCTGCATTCGGGCCATGTGGCCCATCAGGCCGGAGCTAGGTTATCCGGGTTTCTACTCTACTCTAACATAGGCTCCTGTATTTGCCCCAACAGAATATCCCAGCCATACCTGATGAAACACTTTCTCTGTTTAAAAGTTTACCAAACAAATGTTACTGGATTGTATTAATGATGGCAGGAGGCCATTTTGCTGCAGCAGTATTCAGTGGGAAACAAGTTTTGACGCACAAAACTTTCCATCGATACACAGTCAGAGCAAAGCGAGGAACTGCACAGGGTACAAGGGACTCACAGCAGGGTGGAAAGCAACCAAAGTGATTGTAATAGTGATTAACAATACGTAATCATTTTCCCCCTTGTGATTATTAATGCACTCTCAAGTGGATAGGCAATGAAAATTGTGTAAAACATGCTATTTATTATTTAATACAGGATTCTCACAACTAGGAAATGCACATGTAAGGCAACCAAAAGATTTTGCATAATTTTTGAAGCTTGGGAAAAAGGATTAATTATCTTGGGTGTCATCTGAGCCTTTCCATGCGAGGTTTCTGACTTAATTTAAGCCGTGTGCCACAAAGCAAATTCCATCATGCACAACTATAGTTAAAGAGACAGTTTCATGGTTTTGCGCATGTGCTAGCTATAGCGTCGGCCCATTAGATTCCATTGTTAAAGAAACAATCGCAAGCATGCAAATAACATTGGCGGAAAATTGCCTTTGAAAATTTCGCAGCCATTTGCAAAAATGTTGCAATAGAAGTGTTGTTCATATTTGAATTTCTTTTGTTTGTTGCGTCTCTGATGCTCTAAGTACCTTGTTCACTTAATCAGTAAATGTATCGCAAAAATCTCAGAAAACTCTAGTTCAAAAATTTAAAGTTTATACACTTACATATGTATGTACAGGCTACCGTCAGTACATCCTGAAAGAAAGATGCAAACATTTTTCGGAAATGTCAATGGATTTTCACAGAAAAAGTGAAACTCGGTGTTGAAGATCGAATTTATTGTCCGGCGCGTCAAATTTATTCTGGACACAGGCACAAGTTCACAACTCGAAAGCAATTGGTTCATAGACAATAGAGTTGATTAGGCTTACACGTGCACTGAACCATGAAACTGTCCCTTTAAGTTTTTGAGGCAAGATGCCAAATGAGGTATTCCAACAGGTCAAATCCCCTCTGTTCCCAACAAATCATTAGAATCTTTCCTAGTCGGGGTTTTGACCTGAGACCCCCCTGTTATCTGGAACACTGCTCTGGTACTCAGAGTACGGTTAATTGCCTTTAGTTATTAACCTGTTGAAAGTTTGAAATAGTCTTTAAAGAATTGTGTACATTGAGTGCCATATAATTTGGTTCACATTGCCTGACACAATTTCTACACATGGTTTTGAATTTGAGACACTTCAGATTGTTTTGAAAGCTGAGGCTTTGCAAGTTCTAACAAATTTACAGACGGTACTTTAGATTTATAACAGACTGTTGAACATTACTGTTGTTACAGTAAGCTCCTTTCGCATTCATGATCAGTAGTCAGCTTCAGTAGCAGTTAAAAGGGCATAAATTAAAGACTCTTCCAAAGTCTGTCATTTCTCACAATTTTGTCACCTACTGTGCACTGTAGGTCTGCAGGAGCAAGTTTGAGGCGACACAATGAAGCTGCTCTGTTACAGGTCAGTGACCCCAAGGAGCATAGCCGTACAGGCAATTTTTTGCTGGGGGGGATCATTTTCCCAAAAAATTATCCCAAGTTATCCTGAGTTGCCCACAATTTTTTTTTTTTTTTTTTTTTTTGGGGGGGGGGGGGGGGGGGTAGTTCTGGGGTCCAGTGTGGTAACCAAAACAGCAAACCTCCTTCTACCGCTTACAAAGTCAAACCCTATTGTGGGCTTCCCGTGATCTGGGTATGTGAATTTGTGAGCTTACGTGTACCAAAATCCCAGTCCAGATGAATGCTAAAGTAAAAACCAAAATTTAATCCAGTATTGCTGTTACATGTACATTGCTGACTGCTGACATTTCGTAAAGTAACAATTCTATTTATTTACAAAATTGGGATTTTTTTTTGTTCAACAAACAGGAGGTTCAAGATCTCCTTGAGGCGTGGTCAAAACATGTGGAGCAGTGTGACAGGATATTCATCAGGACACCTGCTTATAACAGAGTGATGTTCTTTGGAGGGAAAAAGCCTCCCTTTAAGAAAGGTATGGTGAATGAATCAAGTGTATTAATGACAAGTTCATCAGTGCCTGTAAAGGAGAGTTTCGACTGTGCTGCTAAAAGTAATCTATAAGTGCATGAGATTTTAAAGGCTTGCTTGCCTAATCGGCCATGCCGGGTTGCTGCTCTCACCAGGGCACTCCATTGTGGTCCTGGGTAAGGCACTTTTACTGTCATAGCGCCGTGGCACACCCAAGAGTATAAAATTGCTACTGGTGAATTTAATGTTGGGGGATGACCCTGTCGGCGGCGGATTAGCATCCCATCCAGGGGTGGGGGAAGCAGTACTCCAAGTAACTTCATACCAAGGAAACCGGACTAAGCTCCGGCCTGATGGGGTGCTAGACACGTTTGCAGACTTTACATTCATTAGCGATAGATGCATTTTCTTTTCCTCTTCAAGATGATGCCCGCATAAGAACTATACCTTTCCCAACGAGACGGCCGACATTCAACGAAGTGAAGCGTGTTCATCAGGAGTTATCTAGCGTTCATTTATTGGGTAGGTCTCACTTCATTAATTTATTTTCTGTGGAAACGAGCAACTCGTCAACCAACTTTTGCTTCTTTGGACGGGAGAAACGTGAAGAGTTTTATCATGAATCAAATTGTATGAACTCACAAAACCAAGAAATCGTGACTTCTAGTGAAGTTCCCTTTCTTCGGCACAGTAATACATATTGTATCTCTTATGGCCTGTTTTGGAACTAATAGTAACAGAATCTATTTCTACTGGACCTTCATTGCTCTTCATCGCTCACACCAATCCCTTTTCGTTTGGCTATAGTTGATTAAAAATACAACCGAGAGGGGAGAAATGTTTTCTCAAGCTGGCAATCTGGTGTGTTTCTTTTGCTTAAGCAAAATCATAGTGGCGAAGCTGACATACCGATCGTTAAAACAGAAAGTATTAAAAATGGAAAGAAGAGAATGCATTCTTCTTTTGGTTTCTTCCACCTCGTGAAGCGAATTGTTAGCGAATTATTTATTATCTTCAAAATATAATAATTTCTACGTATTTTTTGTTTCTGTGATAGGGAAGGATAGTGAGTCAGAGCTTCGAGGCCTTCGTACAGAGCTAACACAGACAAAACCAACGAGAAATTTGCCTTTGGTTGACGATGATGATAAAATTCGACGGTGGCAGGAAACTCAAGCTATCGACAGCGACAGTGAAATAAAGAAAAGTGATTCACAAGGAATAATGTCAACTGAAAATGGCGAAGAAGATCAGACAAGCACAGATTATATTAAAACAAGACCTCAAGAAGTGTCTAAGAAAACAAAAAGGAAGAAAGCTAAAAATAAAAAGACTGAGTCTGTGGGTATGTTGCCGTAAAGAGAAAGTGATCTGGTAGACTGCATAGGCCGCAATCACTATGTTTTGCATTGAACCGTGTTGAGTGGAGGCAATGGGGCCGAGTAGTTAGAGCTTGAGTTTGAAATCCGTTAGTAGCGTGTTCAAGTCCCGTTCTGACCACTAGCTGGCGTTGTTGTTCTCGTTAGCCCTGAGTTCAACTTCTTAAACTGATCATATTTGTTTAAGTGTTTTTTTTTTTCATTGGCCCTAAAACGCCCTTGCGTGGTCAAAAGTATACGGCAAATCAAAATAAGAAAGCAAAACAGATTTCAAAACGGCATTTAAATCATTACATATAAGAGTACGATGCCATGAGATATTAAATTTTGTACTGACTTGTTTTGTACGTTATGTAAACACAGGTACACTTCTCCTTTTTTTCAGTTTCCCCTGAACGACACTTTTGGAATCGACTCTATTGTGCTATTGTGTCTGGAAATAAAGAGGTTATTTCTTCAATGCTTGGCGTGAGCGTCGAATCAGAATCTAATGGAAGTTGTTTGGCTGAAGAAACAAACCAACTTTTGAACGATGCTGGCAAATCAGATATATCTGGCCCAGAAAATAATCAATTGTTAGACAGCGACGCCGATTTAAATATTAACAGTACTCGTAAAAGTCATGAGCTTGTTTCAAATGGGATCGCTAGCGACGATTCCAAACCAGATTCCAGATTTAACGAGGATACAGAATGCACGAGTATCGATAAAAATGAACAAGCGACTAGTTCAGAAGTTAAAAATGGATGTGGACATGTGAAACAACAAAGTAACGGAGAGGTGTCATCTAACAGGATTGAAGATGTTATAAATGGACGCTTTGGTGATAGTGGCGACACGCTGCTTCACGTAGCATCACGCTCATCACGAACGGAAACTGTGTTAAGGTTGCTGGAGTGTGGTGCGGATCCTGCAGTGAAGTGAGTTAATGTGAATATTAACATCTGATTTCCCCAAGAGATCTGTAAAAAGAAAGAATTCTGCATGCTGATCACCAAGAGATATTTTTTATGTTTAAATTATTTCCGTGTTCGAAGGATCTTTGAAATTGAGTCGCAAAATAGGCCATTTTCCGAGTTACCTTCTTGGGAAATCATTTATATGAATTGGGAAATTTGTTTCACCTACACGTCCATTTTCGTGCAAATCAAAGTCATTTTCATTTGAATGGTTTCACACAACACTCGTTTTGAAACCGAGTCAAGAGGCAACTCGGAAATTGCCACATGTATGCTGATGACGTGGCACTGAAGATGATGAAGAAACGCTAGGCTTTGGTTAGTTGTAAATCGGAAACAGTAGCCAGAAACATCACACAGATTTCTATGTATAAAGAGATTTGCGCCTTCAGTATAGAATTTTACGGTTGGGATTTCGCACGGACCTATCTTGAAGAAGCTGACTGGTCCAAGGCTTGATTTAATCTTGATATTTCAGAGATGATAAAGGAAGACCGCCTTTTACTGTTGCTGGTAGCAGGGAAACAAGGAATGTATTCCGGCGATTTATGGCTTGGAACCCAGACCGTTATGATTATGTCAAGGCACAGGTATGACGTGTAAAAGACGCGTGCAAACGAAGCGTGTAACTCAATGTAATTTGGTTTTATCAACTGGGTTGATAATGTAAATTGGCCACCGTAAAGAGATTCGAGTGCTGACGTTTCGAGCGTTAGCACTCGAATCTCTTTACGCTGGCCAATTTACATTATCAACCCAGTTGATAAAACCAAATTATAGTGTTACTGAATTGCCTCGTACCCCAATTGCCTCGTTTGTATGTCCATAACCCTGTTGCCTCGTTTTCGTGGTTTCGGAGTAAACGTAGGTGGGAGGCCGTTTCAATTTAAAAATTTAAGTTGGAAAGATGAGACTTATCTCATTTCCTTTTCTTGTGAAATAAGATGACTGCTGTCCTTCGTGTGTATGTAGATTCCAAGTGCACTTACACAAGAAATGGAAAGCGAAAAGGAGAAGCGAAACACCGAAAGAAAGAAAGCCCAGAAGAAAGTTCAAAAACAGAGAATAAAGGTGATGTTATGAAGGTGTATCATCTCTTTAAATAACTGTTCACTCCTGAAGAGAAAAGGTTGCAGGCGCGGTGGCCTTTTGGTTAGTTCGCTGAACTTCGGATCGAAAAGGTTCGAGCCTCGACCGGGGCACTGAGTTGCGTTCTTGGTCAAGCCTCTTTACTCCCACAGTGCCTCTCTCCACCCAGGTGTATAAATTGGGTACCGGCGAATTTAATTCTTGGGGGTAACCCTGCAATGGACTAGCATCCCATCCATGGGGAAGTGGGTGCTCTCTGTCGCTTCATGCTACAGAAATCGGGATAAGTTCCGGCCTGATAGGCCACTAGGCTCGAATGCAGATATTTCGTTCACTGAAATTACAGTTCTGTGCTTAGTGACCAAGCCTTAGGGTTGAAGTGAGGCTGAAGGTTACAAACCCTCTTTCTTTTGATATGTAAATCCTTGGCCTGGTTACATTTCACAGAACTGTAAAATGGTGTATTACTGCAACATAAAATAAAATACTTGAAGACTATAACAGGAAAAATTGTGTCTTGGGTTATTTGCAAGCTAGTAGTTTTCTCTGATTAAAAACGAAGTGTAACCCGGAGCGTTACGAATATTACGAATCTTTTTATTTGTAGGAACTAAAGGTTCTTGAGCGAAAGAAGGAAGAAGAAGAAAAGGAAAAGAAAGCCTTCGAGGCTTTGAGCGACAGAGAAAAGGTATGGGGGTACTTTCTTTGGTGATAACATGGCTTGAAGAACTCTCTGCCGTGTATTAGGAACAGGTTGAAATAAACAGTTGCATTTCTATCCAGTAATCAGTGTTTTTGTCCCTAATGAATTTGCTATTTTTCTGGGACATTTGAAGATCGCGTTTAAGATATGTCAGAGATTTAGGATCAAACGAGACTTGTTTTTTTTATTTCTGTTTCATTTATTAGCGGGCCCTTGCTGCCGAGAAAAGAATCGCCCAACAACAGGCGGCCAAGCAAACAGGGATCATCTCGTAGTAAGTGGAAGGGTCCGTAACATTAGCACCCTGTGTTTTATGTTCTTTTGCCGAACAAAGTGGACCACTTTATGGTACATGTCTGTAGAAGGGTTGTTAGAAGCGACAACCTGCATTTAAATGGGTCTTTTTTGTATAGTGGAGTATTAGACTGTAACGTTCTTTCGCTTCACACTGGTTTACAAACGTGATAGTCGTGTTACTAAACAGTCTAAACGTGACTCTTTCCAATCAATTTTCAACCAAATCGTGATTTGGCGTTAACGTGTTTTTTTCCAGCTTTAGCGCCGCAGTTGCCCGGCCTATAAAAGTGGTTGTCAGAAATTTTTGCAAGATTGTATTAGCGACGTTTTAAAATTGGCGTCGCTGCGTGTTAATACTAACGATTGCCTCTTGCATTGCGGAATAGACATATCGCCTGTGAAACTGTGTAATATCACCGCGCATTCCTCGGTAGCTGTTATATTCAGTCAACTAAATTACTATATATTTTTTTAGAAATCTGGCTAATGGTTTTGTTTTTCAGTTGTGCATGGTGCAGTGCAAACCTAACTGGTCAAGTTCCCTTTGAGCGGCTCACTTACAAGTACTGCAGCACAGCTTGCGTTAAGGCTCACAGACTACGCATGGAAAGCCAACAAACATAACACGATCCGCTGGTCATAAAGCTTTTATTTAATTTTTAAATCATTGACATGAAACGTGACCAAAAAAACCTTCCAGTTATTACAAGGTAATGGTTTATCTCTGCACTGGTGCTAATGAACTTAAGCCTGCTGTGAATCGTGCCCAGCATAATAAGAAGGCATCATCCCTCGCCAATTCCCCCGCTCCCATGCTCACCGCGCTTTCCTCGTTAATATTCAAGTACGATACTGAGAGACGACTGAGGGACGATTCAGCCTCTGCAGGAATATCCACAAAGGAGCTATTTATTAAAAAAAAGAGCTACTTCATGATATTTTGAGTCATAGTTTTCGACGGATAAAATATTACCCTTAAGATTTAGAAAACCTCAAAATGATAGTTTATTAAGAAAGAAAAATACCAAAATACCAAAGAGGTAACACTAAACTAAATGGGAGCCGAAAAACTGTACGTTATTTGGTTCACGACCCAGTCAGAAGGGGCGTGGGTCTATTCCTGGGCCGACGTCACAAACTGATTTGCATCGCATCAAGTCTTTGAAAACATGCGCGCAAATCTGTTTGTGACGTCAACCCAGGAATAGACCCACGCCCCTTCTGACTGGGTCGTGAACCAAATAACGTACAGTTTTTCGTAACTTTTAAATTCTATAAATAGTCCGCATTTAGTAAAAAGGAGAAACTAAAGGTGTAACGCGTTTCGAACTGGTGCAAAGGTTTATTGTAGCGAAAAAATATTTTGGGGTTAGGTGCAGTTTAAAGGGACACTGTCACTGATATTTTTCGGCTTATTTAGTAAAATGGCCACAGAATTATGACTAAGTCCTTTCTACTATACACGAAATGCTCCTAGATCATAAAGAGACGGATATCAATCAAATTGTTGAAGAAAGAGAGTGATCGTAAAACGTTTTAATCAATTTTTCCAAATCCCAAGGACAGAGCTTGAAAAAGTCAGCCTGACTTCCTGACTTTTTCAAGTTGAGATCTGAAGGTCCTGATGGTATAACAGTGATATCACTCCATATATAGCTTCAGGACGCTGGCACAGTAATTTTAGCAAAACTTGACGTGACCACTGTTTGTAGGTTTCCATTGGTGCAAACACGTTTTTTAAGTGCTCTTTAAAATACGACAAGTAAAACATGTTTTGCTAATCAAGCCTCATCAGTCACTCGCCGAACTGTTGCATTCCGACCGACAAGGAAAGCGACAAGAAAGTCGAGAAACTCGAAGAGGGTCAACAGGCTGCATCCCAGGAACAGTCCCATGTTGCCTCCGATCTCACCTAAAGAACGAAAGAAAGCATCAGCTTAGCAACTGTGTTCGGTAATGAACACAGACGAATTATCACCATACTACAGTGTTCCGTCCAAAAGCAGCATTTGAGACAATCTCGTCCCCAGAGCCCGCCTTTCTTTTGGTCAGTACCAAGAACACAGACTCTGGCCAAGACCGATCCCGGAAGTCCGCATTTCACGGACTTGCGGCCGTTCTGCGCAAACTCTGAACTCTTTCTTTTAATCCGATTGGCGGAGAATCAAAGCAATGTGCTAGGCGCATGCTCCAAACAACGGTCCTGGCTCTCGTCCCCAGGAGGCCACGTTCCTTTTGGGCCACCTTAAGGCCAGTTGCTAACTTGGAAAATGTTTTGTGGGTGCAGCCGTAGGCGTACGAGTCAGAGCCTGAGGGGGGGGGGGGGAGACAGCCTCCTCCCCCCCACCACATTTTGGGTAACTCAGAATGTCTGTCGTCAGTCAGTTATTTCGTCCAAAAGA
>OX393566.1:22407111-22503095 GCA_947652115.1 Blastomussa wellsi | reverse complement strand
CAAAAGAGGACGCATTGGCGTGATAAATGCAAACATCTCGAATTACGTGATCAATCAATCAATACCCTTTTTTTTTACGTGGTAAATGTTCTTAGCTAATTAGCTACTTTACAGACATACCACGAAAAATAATTAAATTAATAAACTAAAATAATGAACCTGAATCAAAAATATCCCGCTGCGCACTACAGTTTCAACTCTCTTATCGCGTTTAGTCAGTTATTTAATCGAATAGAGGACGCATTGACGCGATAAATGCAAAGGAAACACACAACATCTTATTATCGCAAAATATTCTTGTACAAAGTATCACGTTTCTCACCAAACAAGGTGTTGCTGTCATAAGCCGGTTCTTGCCTTTGCTCCTCGTAGCTCAGGGACTTGAATCCCACTTCTATTAACACAATATCTTTCCTGAGTTATCAATAAGAACAAGGGAGTAATGAATAAGAACAAGGCATCGAAAAAATTGTCGTCACTATTTGACAATTGAAAATTGCAGGCAGCTTTTTCGCTTGAAAACATAACTTCCGTCAAGTCGTGCTTGCGCACGATTGCCCAATTGAACTGCCCGGTGACCGATATCTCGCCTCCTATTTCCTTTGCAAAACCATTAATGTGTTCATATGAGGTGGGCCAACCCAGTTATCGAGATTTCGGCAACCGGGATGAAACATGGACGCTTCTTCAGCCTTGTTACCGGGACGAAAGGTTTTTCTTTTGCAACAGGGTGGCCAAAATGGTCTAATTTTCCCTTAATCTATTTCCACTTCTGAAGCACACGAATTACAAATCTATGGTAATCGCAAACGTTCCAATTTAATGTTACGCCATTTTGATTTTGTCTCTTGACTTTCATCCCAACCTTGTTCCGGTAAACCTAGCCAGCCTGGTTAGCTGGGCCAATATGAATAGGCCCTAAAAGTGATATGATAAAGAAATAAGACTTACATAAATCGGAAACTCATTGTTATACAGGTCTTTGCGCAAGTTAGTTGCAAGGGGACAGTGAGTTGTCAGTTCACTGGCATACCTTGTGTCCCTGAGCTTGGAATAAGAAACTTCAGTAGTGTATTTTGTCTGAACACAGGGAACTTGGCAGTCACAGACTTCCTCATCTAAGGTTGCTACACAGAAAATACATTATCACTTATATATCTAGTCTCCTTCGCCTGTAGCCGTTGTTCGGACTCGTCAAGCAACGTTCCGTTCAGAAGCGTTCTATGACAAGAAAATAGAGACTGCGAAAGAAATAATCATATATACATTTTTAAATGATGTGTCAATGGAATATACTCTATCTCATCTCGCAAGGCAAATTCTTTATAGAACCGAGAACGGGTGACTGCTAGCCTGCGTTGCTGGCGGGATTCGCGAAGTGCTTTAATTTTTGGGGAGGCTAGGAGACTGCCGAAATTTCTCTTACAGTGTTAACTGTGTTTCTTAAACAGATTAATAATTCATCACGTTAAAACAAAGGAAATCCGAAACGTAACCGTGGTTTGGAAATGTGATCTAAATTAGCATAGATTTTTACGATTTTATTTCTTCGTTTTCTCCGTAGTTTTAGTTTCGTTTGAGAAGATGTATGAAACTCTCGAGACAGTGTTTCATCACATTTCCAAACACCTCGTCAAAAATACTCCGCTGCGTGTCGTATTTTCAACTCTCTTCTCGGTGTTTGGAAATGTGATGAAACACTCTCTCGTGTTTGATATATTATTTCAAATATGTGCTAAGCGGTAATCAAACGGTCACTGCCACGCCTGATTATAGAAATTTTTATGTTCTAATTTCCAAATAATTGTGCCAAATGCCACCAAGTACGCGAATAAATTTGATAAAAAGATTCCACAGAACAAGATAGAACATGATAGAAGTGGATTGTTAGACTGTTCACAGTCCGCTATTTTTTCGTATTTTTCCTCGATCGGCGAACGCGGTGAATGATTCTCGAGAAAAATAAGAGCGGCTGTGAACAGTCTAGCAATTCATCAAAATTGATTTCTGGACAGGATATCCAGAAATCAAAGCTGAAATTCTGGTTAAATTTCGAATCTTTTAGCAGTTATTTTTTCTTCTTGGTTGATATTTCTTTGCTTCCACCACTCTTAGCGTTTTTCTCCTTCTATTGCAAGACAATAAAGCACGATTACAGCAAGCTACAGGCCATACTTTTTAAAATCTGATATATCAGGCGTGATAGTGCCCCTTTAAATAGGTTTAAATCCTGGATATGTAGAACAGTAATGCACCGTGTATTCTGTTTGCCGTCTACATGTGTAGGCTTGGATGTTTTTTTGTGTGCAGCAAACGCTAGCCTTGTAAAATTGTTAACAAGAAGGATCGCAATGGTTTGCAAGCTAGGCCAATGGCACGAAAATATGCAACGTATGAATTACAGAATTACACTGATCATTTATTGTGCAATCAGTTTTAATCTACGGAGTTACAAATGTACGTCTCATACCAAGTGTCTGCCTCCAGCAGTTGAAATCTCTTAATGATGTGCACGCAGGTGTACCGGGAGAACCTTGCAGAGACAAACAAATTAACTTTCACATTATACCATTTGCTTATGATTTATTCAAGGTGTTAGTCCTAAAAAATCGTATGCTACTCTTTCCAGCAGACCGAGGCAGCCAATAATTATTCCTCCTATTAAATGAAAACATATTACTGCATGTTACATTTTCAGTCACTGTGAAAACAGCGGAAAACATATTAGGCGAGGTAATGACAGTGACGGTTAATGTCAGTTCAAAGAGGACAGTTTCAAGGTAAAGCGTTAAGCCCATTGAATTCCATTGGTTAAAGAAACAATCATAAGCGTGCAAATGACTTTTGTGGGAAAATTGCTTTTGAAAATTTCGCAGCCATTTGCGAAATTGTTGCAATAGAGGTTTTATCACAGGCTTCCCAAGCTCAAGATTCGACTCTGCATACGTGGTGTATGGGCAGGGGCGGATCTAGGGGGAGGGTGCAGGGGGTGCGCACCCCTCCCTGAGATTACCTCTGACTTTCTAATATAACTGGTATTCTGCCTACGTCACCCAACAACTACGCATTCCTTAGGGGTGCACCCCCTCCTGAGAAAACTCCTAGATCCGCCCCTGATGGGAGAGCTTGTGTGTATAAAGAATTGTATGGGAAAGCCACCGATCGTGGTTGTGTAACTATCTAATCTGAAATAAAGTTTTCCTACCTCAAATGTGTCGCGTTCTTGTCCCTTGTGCCGATTTTGAAGCCATTCTGGTATCGTTTAGTGAAATCGGCAAAAGAGACAAGTACGCGACAAATTTGAGGTACGAAAACCATTTCAAATTAGATAGTTATTTGCATTTTTTTTTATATACGATCGGTGACTTTCCCATTCAATTCTTTTTTATTTAATTCGCAAGCTCTCCCATACACCACGCATGCAGAGTCGAATTGTGACCTTGGGAAGTCTGGTTTTATTTTACTTAATCAGTATTGCAAAAATTCTTGAAAACTCATGATCAAGTTCAAAACAATTTATGCAATTATGCAGGTTTGTACGGACTATCATGAGTAGCCATAAAAAAAAAATGATGCAATGATGGAAATGTTAACGGATTGTCACAGAAAATGTTCAACTTAGTGTTGAACTTCGAATTTAATTTGTCGGCTTGACGAGTATGGATACGGGCACGAGTTCACAACTCATAGACAATAGAGTTGAGTGGGCTTGCTCTTGCGCCGAACTGTTTGACTTCCCCTTCAATGTATTGTTAACTTATTCGTTCTTATACCTAGCAAAGTCAAATCTTTACGTTTTCTTATAATAACAAAAGCAAAACATCTAACAAATATCGTACCCTTGTAGCCGGGAATTCGACACCCACAATCTTTCACAGTCTTTTCATTGCCGCACTCATAAGAGCATCCCTCAATGGTGTTGGTGATGAACGTTTTCAAAATTTTCCTGCTGCAGTTTGTAGAGTATGGCTTTTCTAAATTCTCAAACTGAAAAATAAAGTTATAACAAAGCTAAAAGTACCCAACTTTTGATTCAAAAATCAATTAATAATTGTAGAGATTGCCAAAAGACAGCATCCGAAGGCAATCGTTCTGGACCAAAAGGAGAACGGTAACTGTACTGATTGTCAGTTTTGACTAAATTAACTCCTAATTGTCAAATTATATTTACTGAATCCAAGCAAAAAGAATTTCAGTAACAATTAAAAAAAAAAGAAATAAGCAGATCATTTGATGTCGTGTTTCCCAGGGCAGACAAATTAATCACTCCGCACGGACCAAGTCCAAAACTAATGTTAGTCAAAATAGCAATAAGGCGTATTTACTCCTTCCTGTGGGATTCAAATATCAATAGACAGGGCACATGGCGGCCATGTTGGTGTACCAAACAAGAGATCACAAACTGGCTATGGTAAATTGCATTTTCCTCAGTTTTGATTGGTTTAGAGGCAATGGTATATGAGCTCATATACCAGTCAGGCCTAAACTAGAGCAGATATAACTAGATATAACTAGAGCAGATATAGCATTACCTATTACCAATTATGGCATCCACCATTAAAAATGGCATCGCTTGTTTACGAAACGGAAATCAACCTCGGCGCTACGCGCCTCGTTGGCTATCTACCATTCTTGACATTGAAAGTATCTGAAGGCTTTCACGTACACTTTCATGTTTTTTACTGTTAACATTTCTTTTTATCTATACGGTTAACAGCTTAGTTTTTGCAGTTTTTACCTCTAACAGCTAATTAAATTGTTGGCAGTTTTTTGGCTATAACGGTTAACCCCACTGAGACCCTCAAACAAGCAAAAGAACAGACAATATAATTTGGCTTTATCGACTGGGTTGTTATACTTCCCACCGACGTAGCACCACAGTTTCTTTAGAAACTTACACCCTCTATTCAAAAGAAGAGACAGACAGACAAACAGACAGACAGACAGACAAAGAAGCCAACATACCATTTTCTTCATAAGAGCAATAACAACGTGTTGTCCTGGTCCTACATTAGTGACCGTACCACTGGTCCCTGTCCCTCCATCACAGTATTCACCCTGTCCATGAACCAACACCTTGAATCCCTGCGAGTACTTCTCCACCGTGTAGTCGTCTGTATGTGCATTAAGAGCGACAGTCAATCCAGACGAAACCCCTGATGTATCGACGGTTTTCACCGGTTTACCATCAGTTCCTGAGTTAAAGGTGTAACACATTCCCAGTGGAGTTACCATGGGGACAAAGTCTTTCGCTGAACATTCTTCAACTTTAAGGCCACCAAATTCACACAAGTTACCCACAAGAGTGCTTAGGTCAGGGCTGAAGGTCCTGAATAGTTCTTCAATATTAGTACCACCACGATCCGATTTCTGCATTACAGCCAAGAGATCTTGTCGATATTGGGTTGTACAATTTGGAACATTTCCAACATATGAACAACAACAGAGCAACGACCAACCACAAGGCCGGCTACCACGAGCACCTGAACTTACGGCGCATGCGCTGATGTTCAAACCGCTGGTTGCAAATAGAGGATCATCATCAGTCATGAATATTTTGCTTTTAGCAAAGACATTCTGGGAGCAGATCGTGACAGCTGGAAAGTCCATCTTTTTTGCATATGTCCTTCTTACTACATTATTGATAGGACGGCTGTAGTATTTGTTAAAAGCGTTGTAAACTGAATATATATAAAAACTCCCTGAGGTCAGCAGTAACACAAGCCAGAGTAGGCGAACGAGGACGTGGCGCTTCGTAAAGACAAAGCGAATGCCATGCAATGTTGTGTAATCCATAAACTTTAGCCACATATCTCCTGCGGTCTTCCTAGCGTTATCTTCTCCAGGAGGTTTCAGTTCCTGTTCTATTTTTTCCAATGCATAATCTTTCGTCTTCTCTTCCATGACAGCTAATTTTCAATTTTTACTAGTGATCATTGTGCGGTATTACGCTAAAAGAGAAAACAGTTGAAATGCTAAAATACCCTTACCATATCATTATGTCACTGGCTTTGACTTCCGGTTGTGTGAATATACTCCGCGCGGTGCAAATCGAGTCGACTCGTCAAGCACCTCCGACGAATCGACTCAATTTGTGTCACGTTTTAAGAACGATGAAGGTTCATACTATCATTATGTCGCGGGCTTTGACTGCCGGTTGGGAGGACATACTCTGTGCGAATCGAGACGAATCGTCAACTGCCTTTGACGAATCGATTCAGCTCGGGTGTATTAGACATGTGTGGAGGCATTAGGGCGGAGCTTATCCCGGTTTCCGTACCATGAAACGACTAGGAATAATTCTTCCCCCCCATAATAATAAATAATAATAACTAATCTTTATTGAGGATACCAACTTCACTAAAAAGTGTTTTACAGGAGGGTCCTCCTAATAAATTTAATATTAAAGATAACAAATCCTAAATTAAATACATGTATCTAATTATCATCATCTTTCATCATCATTTATTGGAATATCTAATATAATACAAATTTACAGATTTGTACAACCCGCATATAGCAAAGCTAATCGAGGCGGGTTGTACAGCTTACAATGAAATTTAGCAAAAATACATTAATATTAAAATTAGGTAAATGAATAAAATAAATAAGTAAATAAATAAATATAAATAGGTATACACATATACCAATAGACATATACAAATACACATATACAAATAGCTAGGATTTACAAGACATGAGAAATTAATAATAATAATGGCTACTGAGTTTAATTAGTAATAATTAGTAATTTTTAACATTAAAGTAGAGACATCAACATAATCATCCTCACTGCCAAGTACCGCAAGTAAAAATTGATGACTTTTATTTTTGAAAGGTTTTTTCCTAAATTTACGTAATTCAGGTTTCAGACAATTCCACAATTTAGCTCCGAAAATAGAAAACGAATTAAGTTGAATTCTCAGCCTTGATTTATTAACGTATAGATTACCAGTATCAGAGAATCTAGTGTTATATGTATGAACGTCAGATGAACAAGTAAAAAGATCACAGATATTCTGAGGCGCAGAATTGGTAGATATGTCGTGCATAAGAGAACATACTGTTTCAAAATAAAGCATATTGAGGGGTAAGACATTAGCAGAGACAAATAAAGGAATAGCATGAGATCTGTTACCAGCATAGAACGTTAGCCGAAGAGCTCGTTTTTGTAAGATAAAGACCTTCCTCAAATAGACCTGTGCAGCCTGGCCCCAGGCAGCAATTCCGTAGTATGTATATGAGAACGGTAAATTTGGATTAAAGTATTCAGAGGGACAGAGTGTCTTAATCGTGATATAATTCCAACAACCCTGCTAATTTTAGAAGCAATGTAATGGATATGATATTTCCAAGTTAAGTTTTTGTCGATGAGCACACCCAACTAAAGTTAAATTTTTTGCTTTGCTAACGGCTTTCTTAAAACTATCTAAATATTTGATATCTCTTAAATTTGTATCTAATTTATTATATTCATTAGCAGAAAAGTTGGTTGTAGTCCAAACGCCCCAATTTGTTTTGGCCATAGACTTACTGGAATGCTAGTCCTTCGTATGGTTACCTCTCAGCATTATTCGCCGGTACCCATTTATACACCTGGGTGGAGAGGGGTACTATGAGAGTCAAGTGTCTTGCCCAAGAACACAACGCAGTGCCCCAGCCATGGCCGTCCGATGCGGAGCCATGCACGTTAACCAATGTTAAGACTGATAAGTCGGACGTTTGATAGTGTTTTCCACATAGTTTAACAAGAGACTCGACAGAGCTTAAAGAACCGCATTTTTTTAGTTGCACATTCCCTCAAAAATATAAATAATTTACATGTTCCTGAGGAGGTGCTTTGCCTGGCCTTAAGCAACGACCACGCCGACGGCCAGGACCACTCCTGGTTTGACATGTTATGCTTTACCGACGCATCTCGCAAATATTCAGACGTGTTCAGAGTATTTTTTGCTTTAAACACCAGTTCTAATACAAGATATTGGGCCAGGGCTTGTTTTGAAGCATAAATACGAAAATTTAGCTCTCATGGTTCCAAAGTACCCCGGATTTACCCATTAATGTGACGATCTTTATTTCTTTTTTGCAGAGGACGGCATAGAAATATACAACTCCGATTTATAACACTCGTGCTGAGCTTTTGTGTTGATTAGACCAATCCCGATATATTAAAATCCTAACATGGCGCCGGAACTTTGGGGAATAGAACATATTAGAATATCATATATCGGAATTGATCTATTAGATCTTTAGTTTATCGCGTTCTCGTTGGCGTTGCCGTCGTTATTTGCTTAAGGCCTCGTCATATGAGGCCGGTGACCGACATCTCGGTAACCGGGCCAGCCCGCCCTTTCATACACATCTAAATTTTTAAAAAGGCAAAGAGCCCTGATAGTCTGAAGTGTCAGACGTCTTCTCGCCCCTATCGCTGGTCAATCTTTCCGGGTTTACCTCGAGTCGGTGTAAAAACCTGTGACTTTTTTCTTTGTCTTGATCCATTGTTTTTCTGTCCTGCATTGTTTCGAGGTTCTTTGTGGTCTTGTTCGTTTTTTGTTTTACGTCACTCGTGAGTTTCACAGGTTTTTACACCGAGGATGAGCCATCTTTCTCTTATTCTCTACTTGCACAAATCCCATAATACACCTCTTTTACCCCCCAAAATTTTGCATAATCATTGTTTGCAATTTCTCCTGGGACATGAAGATGTCCCAAGGGAAATCTAAAACAATGCCTATGCAATTTTTTTGGGGTAGAAGTGGTGTATTATGGGATTGTGCAAGTAGAGAATGAAATGGCCCTAACACAGGTGGTAACAAGTACATTCCAGCTAGCTGGCGCTCTCATTGGTTGACATGTGTTTGCCCGGAGTTTTGAGAAATGTGTTCTAAAATCAATAGTAAGAACACTTTTTTCTGTGTTTATATAGCCTCATCTAAACATTCAGGAATTGGTGTAATTCTCGAAAGTTATGCAAATCCTCGACTGCGTCTTGGGTTTGCATAAGGGACTTTACGAAACCACGACGGCAACGGCAACGACAACGTCCACAAAAAAAATGCATTTAAATTTTGCCTAAGAATCTCGCAACTATGAGAATATACGTGATTATCAGTATCAGCGCTAATTTCTACTTGGATTTTTCAGCGCTGTATTTAATTCAAACGAGAAACATGAAAAACCCGCCGTTGTGGTCACGTTCTCAACACAATTTAGTCATTAAATGGAAAACGTACGTGCAGGACTATTGTTCTGCTCATGAAATCTTTTGTTTGGCGACGTCCTCGTTGACGTCGCCGTCGTGGTTTCGTAAAGTCCTATACTTGTCTCGAATTCTGGGCCAGAACCCCTCTTGTTTAGATGACGCTATATAAACACGGAAAAAGTCTTTTAGTACTTATAATAAGCGACGGAGTCGCGAAAATGAGGATGTAAATCAGGTTTTAACAACAATCGTTTTGTTTTAGTTTTGTTAGTAATCCTGGTTACAAAACTTCAATTTCCAACATATTGGGAGATAAACGTATCCTGGTTTCTAAAACAAATTTTAGTCATAATTAATACAAAAAATATACAGTTGACATGTAAATTTAGCCTCTTCAAATTTGCTGTGCAACGTGAAGTAGGTTCTTGAAAGGGGACGCTGGATCCCAAATCACGGGTACTTCTTTGTAAATTTCCAAATTGCTGCTGTCATCTCCCGAATCAAGGAATTTGGGAATGGTTTCTATAAATACAGTAATCACCCACAAATAAGAATGTGGAATTTAAGAACCTGTTAGGCTAAAAAGTTCATTTTAGACTCCCTTTACATAAGAACCACTTAGGATAAAAAATTAAACACCCGTTTCTGAAATTTCAGACGACTAGAACAAATTGCAATTTAATCTTAATTCTGGCCCCTATTGTTTGATTGAAAATAGGCTTTTAGCCTTCGCAGGCACATACATTGTTGATGCTAACAGCTTTGTATCATGATTTCATGTCTAGAATATTGAGCGCATACTTGTAATGAGCAAAATAAGCTGCAGTTTTGCTTTATAATTATTACGATAAGCATTTAGAAAATTTACATGTCCGTTACAGCCACTTGGCGTAGAATAGCAATCTTTTGTGCAAATTTAAGAACCAATTTAAGAACCTAGATAGCCTAAAAGTACTGTAAATACCATTTTCATAAGAACCGATTTAGCTTAACTTGGAAAAATCTATGTTCTTATATTCGTATTTCGTTGTAGTGTGGACCGTTAATAAGTTAAAAGATTAACTATTTGGTAATCAGGAAATTACAGAAATATATCGCGATTTAAGTTTAGTTGAAGGAATGAAACCTCTGGAATCAGGGTATTTTAATTTGTAGAAAGGGCTGGATACTCATTGCAGTGAGAGCGGAACACTGGCATTTCTGAGAAACTGGCAAAGCTAATTGAAGCTGAAGCAAGCAAGGTTGTCACCCTGGTGAGATAGAATTGCTGTTGTCATTTAACAATAAAGATTTTAATAACCACGAAGAACCGTTAATATTAATTAACATAATTTTGCTCTATATAGTGCTAAATTTCCGCTTTTAGGATCGAGGGCATCATTATAGCAAGCCACTGTCTTAGATAATTAACTGAGCTGGCCGTGATTTAACTGCTTTTAAATTAGTAAGAAAAGCCTTCTTCGAGATCTCAATGGGATATAGTAAAAGATTTCCACGGTATCAATGTTATGCAAATTTGGTATGTTCGATGTTTTTAGCATGTATCAATGGTCTTAACTTCGCAAGATTTACGCCTTAGTAATCCACCACCTGTCGAAAAATGGGTTCACGGTATGCTTATAATATAATTTAAGTTTAAAAGGAAAAAAGCTTACCAATGCTTGGGCATTCTCGGGATAGACTGTCATCAACACTCGGTTAACAGGTAACAACGAAACCGAAATTAATTTCATTCCCCCAACTCAGTAAAGCAATTATTTCAATTTTTATACTGACGATTTCTATAAATGTTTAATGTACAGTTTGCCTTTATTGTGTTCGCATTATTACTGTGAAGATTGTTAATCGGTTGAACAGAAGCCAGTGCCACAAATGAGAAGTTAACGTTTTTACTGAAAACATATACTTACCTATTATTTTACACATAAATTGAAATAATAATATCTTTGATATAATGGTAAATTTCCTTAGAAGCTTTTGGAATCGAGCATGCATGTTTTATAACGAGGCCTTCCAAGGGAGTAGCCGTGCCGCAAACGTCATGCTTCAGAAAACCGATATCACCAAACAAACGACATTAAATGTGGGGGCCAAATTGTTACATATTTTCGCGGATCTTAACTTTCTTATTTTCACGATTAATCCACGGCAAAAGCCGTTTCAAAAAGTACAATGAAAATTTAAAGAAAACCCCTTGATTAGCCTTGAAAATTTTTGTTTATTCTTGTGCACCCCATGGTGCTAATTGCACTGTTCGGTAATCGAGCTTAACCAAAAGTAATTGAACTAAAAATTATGGGTTTGATGAGCTCGATAATCCAACACAATCCGCACCAAGCAATTAACGTGAGAGGTTTCGATTGCATTCTGTTTCCGAACTAATCAGGCCTTATGGAATCCAGATCAACACAATCGAAACATCTAAAATTTACCATAAATACTATACCAACGCTTTTATTCAACCCTATCCGGACCAAAGACGCAGGTGGAATAGAGTACACTACATGTGTAAAAGCAAGAGTATGAGATATATGCGCAGCTCGAACGAAACAGTGTACGTTAATGTGCGAAGAAGAAGAAGCAAAGAGTTGAAGGGCCCGAGTCAGCCTTCCTCATTTTCGATTTCATCGAAGTTAAGAAAATTGTATGGTGACGTGCTATCATATTACATTGCTGTAAGTTATGATACTGGAAGTTTTAAATTACTTTTAGCAAGTTTCTCAGTGATCTCTTTCATCTGGAGATGCACACGCCTCGCGTAAAATACAACACTGAAACTTTTGCATGTAAACAATTACAAAGGAGTGGCTTACTAGGGCCCATAAAGGTGATATGGAGAATTGTAATATGAGTACTAGCACTGGAAAACGAGGAGACAGAGAGGGACCCCCCCAGTCTACGCTTTGGGGCACGTGAACTCTACAGTAACCTAGTTTTCGAATGGCTTTGTGGGAAGTCTTTGCCCCGAGATGTCTGCATAAAACCAGTTTCAGTCTGATGATTACTTACTATGGCAAACTGAGTGCAGATAAGTTTTGGTTTTGAAAATTACTTCCAGGGAAACAGACTTTTGTTCCAAGGCTAGCTGGAATTAAGTTTTATTTTTTCATAATTTGATAGTTGTAATGATTACATAAATTGAACACAACTTTATTGCACTGAAGAAAGTAGAAAAAAATCATGAATGGAAATGCAAAACAGATGCTGTACATTCAACTAATAGCTTTCACCAACTTGTGAATCAACAAAAAAAAAACCAATAAAATGGAAATTAGATGATAACAACAACAAAATATCAGTCTATTAACTTACATTTTCAGCTGCTTTACTTTGTCAATTCCCGATTCCCTCTATGAGACGTGCGGGCAAGTAATCATGGTAGTTGTATACTACTTGGCGCGCGAGGTTGCATAGAACTACCATGATTCCCAGCGCGCAAGTCTCGTAGAGGGAATTAGTGATTATAATTAAGTTATAAGTTTAAGAAATGAGCTATTGAAAAGTAAGCTTATTTGAAAGGCCTTTAAAAATGAAGAAGAATGGCGTTTTCCTTTTTGTGATATCTCTTCTCGTTCCAGAGATATTCAGAATTTTCGAATTAAGCAAATTAGGGACTGATGATGTCGTAAGGTGTGATCGGTCACAACATAAAATATAGCATATCTCTGCAAGTAATGATGCCATGAAATTTACACTTGGTGATGCTCATGTTTGATATATTACGTGTTATGATCCAGTTAATGAATCCACGCATAAAAAAAATCCTAATTTTCAAGCCAAATTTGATATTGCTCTCTCGATCCTTTTTTATTGTCTACCATTTTTCTCAATTTGCTGATCAAAAATGTGTTACATTTCAAAATTTTGAATCCCGGAATCGCTCACCAATTAGTCCATTCTCGTTCCCATAGCCATTTTCGTTTCTCTTAGCCGGTAGGGCCTTAGTACGAAAAACGAAGGGCTCTGGAGGCACAGGATTTCCAGTCCGAGATTCTAGGACTTCCGGACTTCATGTATATAGCATTGATGGTTCTACATGTTGTGTGTTGTAATAAGGCGGCCGGCGAACGTTTTGACTTCCGTTTAAGATTTCTTTGTTCTCAACAGCCAATAAAAAAATTCTAATTTTGTTTTAAAATCGTATGTCCCCAGAGCCCTTCGTTTTTCGTGCCAAGGCCCTACCGGCTAAGAGAAACGAAAAGGGCTATGGGGACGAGAATGCAATTAGTCATTTTCTAAACTAGCAGGGGACTGGGTACAAATAGTCAAAATCGATCGAAGCGAAAAACAGGCCATTTCCAAGTTTCCTTTTCGTTTGAAAACGAGGCTAAGTGCGAAACTATTCATATGGAAATGACAATGCATGAGAATGAAAATGAAGATAAAACACATTTTCATATGAATGGTTTCGCACTTAGGCCCGTTTTGACACTGAGGCAAATGAAAGAGAACTCGGAAATGGCCTACTGAGCCTAAAGCAGGAACACCAGAACACCGGAACACCACAAAACATGGAACACCGGAACACCGGAACACCCGGGAACACCAGAAATTTATTGGCATTTTATTGTATTTCTGGTGTTCCGGGGTGTTCCGGTGTTCCGTGGCGTTCCGGTATTCCTGGTGTTAGTACATGCTATCAGAAACTTAAATTTGCACAGAATGTAGTGTTGGAGTGCACGTACGTACGTCAACACGTGTCTTACAAAGATCTTGTGGTTTCCTTAAAAAAAAAATATAAAAACCTGCAACAATTATGGTTTTGTAAGTCTTATCCGTTTTTTAGTAACGCTGTACTTTTTTTAAATCGGGAAATTTTGCGAAGAAGGCGAGGCAAATATATTAACGAAATATTAAACAACCTCTAGCTTGGTGGGATTCAACCCTACAACCTCAGGATTAGATCTCCGTTGCTTTAAGGCTGGTTCTCACTAACGCATAAGCATAAGCACAAGCATAAGCATAAGTACGTGAGAACACCCGCGACATAAGCATAAGGACATACGCACGCGCAGAATACATTTTTGGACGCAATACTCGATAACAGGTCTCCTCGCTGTTTAAAAACAAGATGGCTGACGTCTACAGATGTCATAGCGTCCGCCATTTTGCTTGTGATACTTTCCGCAGAAGTCTGGGTCAAAGTGACATGTGATTGGTTGAAAGTGCTGAGCTTATGCTTATGTCGGTCACTTGTGAAAACTGCGACAAAAGCGTAAGCATAAGCACAAGCCGACATAAGAAAAACAAACATGTTCGTTTTTCTTATGCTTATGTCGCGGGTGTTCTCACTTGCTTATGCTTTTGTTATGCTTATGCTTGTGCTAATGCCTATGCGCTAGTGATAACCGGCCTTTATCGAATTTGCTTTTCCGACTTTTTCATCGTTTATCCCAGTCTTGAAAATGACTGTTTATACCTTTAGTTGTACATATCGCAAGGTAGCATTGGGAAGGGAGATAAATACATTACTAACTTGTATTGAGAGGAAAAAATGCAGGTGATTACAAGAGTACGGGCAAAAATTCTAACAGGTTGCCTTGCCCAAATTTCTCTTGCTGCCCAAAAATCTGAGGGACGTCACCAGTCCAATTCTGTAAGAGACGTAAGGCTCGGTTCAAACGTCGAACTTTACATGTACCGAATCTAATAATTAGGTTCGGCACATGTAAGGTTCGACGTTTGAATAGTGCGCACAATGCTTTACTGTTTTAACGGGCGAGGACGGCGTACCTGGGTCTAAATTCGAAAGAGAGCCGGAGGAATATACGGTGGAACAGTTAAAACGATGGATGAAATGTAGAGGTTTGAAATTGAACGGGGAACGAGATGAGCTTCTAAAAGTTTTAATCTTGCTTATTAAAAGACGGAGATCATCACACGCTCGATCCGAGAATCGACAATGGTAAATGGTTTGCCGCAGAAATTCTCAAAGAAAGTACCGAAATAAAAGCAAATTGTCCCTTAGCTCTCTTCCTATTAATTCTTCGATCGGCTGGCGCGTTTTTCCGTCGCAGAATTTTCCTTCGCTTTTCAACTATCAACTATGGTTACCACCGTACGTGCACAGTGTATTACGTGTTGGAATCTATCCAACATGTTTCCAATGGTGCCGAAGACAACGAAGACAGACTGGGCCATATGACTGATAAGCCAATGAAAAATGATAGAAAGTACGTGGATTCGGGTTTTGTGCACGATATTATGGACACGGCAAATGGCGATCATTATTTTGTGAGAGCTCACGTTTGATGTGTTTTTCGGATTTTTGTAAGGTGGTGTCAATAAAAATTTCGCAGGCCCAGCGAATTTGGTTTGTAAAATTTTATGAAGTCATGTGAAAACCAAGAATTAGACGAAAAGGGTTATTTCCAGCCCTTTAGAAGAACATCAATGTCTAGCAAGCTAGACAATTGATATTCAATTGAAATTCAAGCTTTATTTGGGAGCCTTTATGATTATTCGAGGGGACGCTCGACTAGTTTGTGCTGTCGTTACATTCGCCTTGAGAGCCGGGATCAGAAAATTCGGCCGTGGGGTCTTTTCCTTCGTGCCAGTGAAGCTCACAGATATATGTGTTTCTTGTGATGCATTTCTCGGTGAAATATTCTCTTGAACAAGCCACTATCCAACGCTTACACTTTTCGATGTTCTTGTCGGATGGATTCTGTCCAGATTCCTTCAACTCTTTGAGAGATTGCAGCCGTCTGTCGGGATATCTCGATTCGGTATTACATTCACCCCAACGACAGTGTTTGGTACAAACCATTCTTTATCTTTCTGGAAGCAATGGAATTTGACGATTTTTTCGCTCTTTTCGTTCGATACCGCACTCCACGTTCATACATTTCTTTGTTGCGGGTCGAAATGTTTGTCTGAGTCTGTGCGGGGGATCTCATGGGATCTCATGTGGCGAAATCTATTTTTAGTAATAGTCGACAGCGCTATTGTGGATGACCCAAGGGTATATAATGTTGAGAGACGGAGCAGAGAGAATGAGTTTGCTTCATTGAAGAAGGCATTGTGTTAGTTTATATGAAATATTTTGAAACTATGTGTATCCCACAGCAAAACAGAAATTCGAGTGTGGATGAAAGAAAACGCAAAGCGCAACTCAGGCAACAGAATAAGATAGCGGACATTATGAAAGAGGAATTTGTAAGAGAAATGAATCGCTTAGAAATGAATCGATAAATGGAAATGGAAACTACGTTTAAAAATGGCCATTTCGTGCATTAAAATAGCGAACTGTAAGCAAAAAAGGCTCTGAACTTGCATTATAAACCATTTTAGTTTAAGAGGAATTTTAAATATGAAATAAACGTATTTGGTACATGCGTACACACCTGGCATGAGCAAATGAGAAAATGAAAGGGACAAGTCCTAACTTTTTAATCCCCATACAGCGTACATTTTACTGCAACTTGCAACGCAACGATGACGAACGGAAAACGTTGCAAATTGCAGAGATGTCACACGCAAGTAATTTTTCTTGCAACGTTGCGAAAAGTAAAGGATACATATCTACTTTTCTTGTAACCTGCAATGCAACATTTTGTTGCCTTACAGAAAATGGGAGATTGCAATGCATCTTTTGAAAGTGAGAAATGAACTGCTGAAAAGTGAATAGAACGCGCAATCCTTTTAAAGTTTCTTTTGATTTTCCTCTCAAAATTCTAACTTTATCGTCTGTATAACTTTGTCTTTGTAACAATATTAATTTAACATTTGTCTATGTAATAGTACTTATATAAAATCTAACCCTCAGTTGTTCTTCTGTCCCGCCTAGATTAGCTTTTGCTACTCGCGGGACAGTGTAATTAATGAAGTTAAATATTGATAATGTAAATGAAACTCACGTGGACTCAAAACTCCTAGAGCACTTTACTCATTAGATTTCCTAGCACCGAGAAGAGCGGAAACTTGTCGCGCAGCGGAGTACTTTTCACGAAGTTCGAGGTGTTTGGAAATGTGATGAAACACTCTCTCCAGGTTTCGTACCCCTTTTCAGACAAATTTCCAGGATTTTTCCAGGCCTTTTCCAGGACTCAAAAATTCACATTAAACCCTTTTTCTTTCAGCTCAATATTTTGTTGCATTGCAGGGTGCAAAAATGATCATCGAAGTGATTTTCCAATTTAAGACGAGGCTGCTTTATTCCAATTGCTTTAATAAATTGGAAATTCACTGCAATAATAATTCTTACTTTCATCTACATCCGCAGTTCATATTTGAGTTATTTCATACGCTTTACGTCAATGCATCTTTTGCTGCGTTGCAAGCAGAAAAAATTGCTTTGTGTAACATTTAATTTCGACAAAACAAAACTACCTCGGAAGGCGCAACATTTCGGAAAAGCCCGAATTAGCATACGTAAAACTTTCCATCCCTGGACCTTACTAAGGTAGGAAAAAATCAGTCAGTTTTTACGTATTGAAATAGCTGTTACAGCCAAATGCTCTGTACAAGTTACCATTTGCAATAGCAAGACATCAAAATTTATCAACACTTTTATTAAGAACAAGGGAGAAAGATGAAACATCAAACGTCCATAGAGATAATTCATAAATGACCAACGATCAGACAATGCAATCATACATTTGTGAAACAGGAACTTTTACGTACAACGTAAGGTGATATTCTTCTGTAGGGCTCGAGACTAACGATAGCTATAGCCAATTAGCCAAAACAATATTAGGCGTAGGCTACCAGGTTCATTCATGTCCCCAGAGCCCACAGTTCCTCTTGTCTGCGCCAGGAATAAAGAGCTTTTCGTTGCAAATTATTGAGAACTCGCAGAGTGCTCGTTCTGCAGTTTTCAGCCAATCAGATTTTACCGTGAATCGCGGACTTCCGGCGTTGAAGGCGGCCACGTCTCGATCCCTGGCGCAGACCAGTAGAATATTGGTCTCTGGGGGACAAGAATGTAACACGTTTAGCACGCCAAGTTGCTCTCTGACTATCACTTTTGGCTTGTAATGTTACAAGCCAATAGCCCAGTAAGTTAAAAAGTTAATCTCGAGCGTTGACTCCAGTTTTGAACTAAAATCATCGTTTTTGGGAATACCCCCCCACCCCCCCGGACAAAAAGTCCGACACTCCCAGACATTCCACATTCATCATGGATGTACTCTACACAGATCCTTCGTTAGTCGTTTCTCTCACCACCAGTCAGAGTTCATTCACGAACTTTTGCAGTGTTACGCCATCAGAAAGGAATTTATTGCGGCTCCATTGTTAGACGTACATATCACAGGGAGATGGGTGTGGACTGAGTTGGTACGTAACACCTCTACTTTCTAAGTTTAGTCACGTTTTGCTTTGCATCTTTTTTTCTCTTTGGACGAATGTCACTGTTTCTTCATTGTTTTATCTTGTGGGATGTTTGCGATCTTTTCAAAGAATGGCCGCCCATGAACACATGTTCTCGTGTCTTTGGGAATTTGCTTTTCCATCCGGGACAATAGCTCGTCCACTTCAGTCCTTTTCATCCGGGAACTAAGGGTCCGTGTGACTCGCACTGCTTCTCCCTAACAATAGATGCAAACAAGAAAGACCGACATAATAATATTGGTTTCTCTTAGGCTTAGCGTGAAGAGGAAGGTAAAGTCTGTGTCTCATTATACCGGAACTTGCCCATCGCAGGGTTTCCTCCAGCATTAAATTTGCCGGTTTAACATGCACTATGAGAGTTGAGTGTCTTGCCGAACAACAGAACGCACATTCTTGTCCCCATAGCCCTATCCGTTTCTCTTAGCCGACAGGGCCTTTGCACGAGAAACGAAGAGCTCTGGGGACATGAGATTAAAATGAATCTTAAAACGCAAGACAAAATGTTCGCCTACCGCCATATTGCAGCACACAACATGTAGAAAAAACACCAGGTCACCACGCCTAACACAAAACTAAGTGCACTGGGTACTAATCGACTACTTATAAATAACATTAACAATAACATTAACAATACATTGGTTTTAAATTGAGTGTTGAAAGTAATTATCGAATTCATTTAGTTTTGTATTACTACGCCCAGTGATTGGTTTAAAAATCCCCCGCCACTTTTTCATGCAATCACAAGTAAAACCAAAACCAATCGTGACTTACGCGCACAAGTTTTCCCGCGCTTTGTGTCAGCTACGTTTAATTTCTTCGAGTTTTGATTGGTTCATTGAATTGTGTCAGTCCACTGTGATTGGCCAGACTCGTTACTTTGGTTTTGGTTTAACGACTCTCAATTGAAACTCGCCCTAACAACAGTAATACACCTTATTCCAAAATGGCTACAATCTTAATATTCATTTGTTGGTATTCAAATTAGCTCTTCTTGCCTCGTTTTTAAGTTCAAAAATCAAAAGAATATTTTATCTCGAACGAAGCCACAAGGGTCAATTTGTATGCGCATGTATCAGCGGCCATTTTGGAATAAGGTGTATATCAATGACAATAACAAGACTATCAATTACCTTAAGAAAGTGGGTAACCTTGAAGGGTCTGCAACTTGTCAGGGAATTGGAATCGCTATTGTCCATTTGATATATAAGTTCTTAAATAAAGAAGGGATATTGAAATGATAAATACCTACCAGTCATGCAATGGTTTCAAGTGGCATACCATGAAATATCCCACGAGTGACATGATATTTCCGTATACACACGAGCCTTTAGGCGAGTGTGTGTGCAAGAAAAATCAAGTCACGAGTGGGATATTCACCGTATGTCACAAGAAAACATTGCATAACTATTTTATCCCATGCCTCTTACACAACTTAGCAAAAGTGCAACTTGCATTGAATAAGGAACGTTTATCGCAAAACTTTTACATTAAAGCTGTTAATGTTACCGTATCCGGTTGAGATTTCTCCGTCTGCTTTTTGGATAGTCCACAGAATACAGCATCAACAACTCCCAGTTGTCCTGGCGTTGTTCTGACTTTAGTAAATCATGGAGAATTCTTCTTCCAGACTATTTGTTTTGCGGGAACATGACAAAAGTCTTGCAATCCAAACTTGTTTTATCCACGGTTCCTGGGTTTTCTGTGGCTGTTGAGGTAATTCGTCGACGTCTACATACAGTTTTCAGTCTCCAGTATCAGGTATTTTCGAAGATTCAAAGTATAGAATGTCAAATCCGTGGGAATTATTTGTTTCTTCATTCAAATTTGAACATTTACTTGCAAAATTTAAACTGAATGAAAAAAAAAAAAAAAAAAATGGAGCGCGCTGCAGGCTTAGCTTTCAGCGGGAAAACTTGGAGCCGTGGAATACTGCAGAATATACAACGCTTTTTTAGGCTCCTGATTGGCTGTATTCTTCAAGGCAAGGGATAAAAGAAGCTATCCCATGCCTTTAAGAATGCAGCCAATCAGGAGCACAGAAAGGCACTGCATATTCTGCGGTATCCCGCGGGTCGTACTCCGCGAAAGTTTCCCTGCGTTCATCACGGCTCCAAGTTTTCTCGCCGAAAGCCTAGCCGGCAACGAGCGCCTTTTTTTTTTCATTCAGTTCAGTTTAAAGTTTGCGAGAAAATGTTCAAAACCTTCGGAAAAACCTTGTACTTGAGATGGAAACTGTATGCAGACGTTGAGGAATCTGCCAGAAATCGACTGGAAACCCAGGAACCCAGTTTGGATTGCACGACTTCTGTAAAGTTCGTGTAGAACAAATATTCTGAAACAAGAATTCTCAAATGACTTACCATTGCCAGAACAACATCGAGACAATTCACGTACAGGTGATTTATGCTGTATTCTGTGGACGCTCGACCCTACACTTGGTCCGAGTCGCTCGTTTGATGCCGCGGAGGCCCCAGCGGAACGACCTTCGCGCTAAGTACGGGCAAATTAAATCCCAGCGGTTTTTCGCGCCCGATCTCAAAGCGATTTTATTCAGATAACTCTATCATGTCTATCGAGGAAAAGAAAAAGCTAGACAAATCTAGCCTGCGTGGCAGACATAAGACTTAGATAAAGGCGAATCGTCGGCGCTATGGCAGATAGCTTGGATTAACAAATAAACCACTTTTTTCCATGGTCAACAATCGTATATACAATAGCTATGAAGTCAAAAACTGCTTACAACGCAAGTGAACCACGAGCTGTTAGGTGAGTGGGTTCACTGCAGAGATTTCAACATTTTTTGGCGTCATTTCTATGATCTAAGATTGTGGACCATGGGATTCGTTTTATAAAATAACTCGGAAAATTTACCAGCCAAAGATCACATTTTTACCTTAACGCTGCCAAATGTGTAGAAAATTTCGTCCTAAATGTTTTAGCTCCCTTTTCACAACTCACCAGATTATGTTTCAAAGAAAAGAGGAGTCAATTTCTCAATTTTTTTTAATTGTTATTGCAATGCATGGCATAGTTCTCAATTGGTGACCACGAGAGAATTCTCTCGGTTATCGTATTCTTATAGGATAGATACCAGTTCATTGTGTACATACACTTAGCTATACTCTTGAGCTGTTATATATATGAAACATCTTCACAAAGAGACGTTACAAAAGGCATAAAGAAAACTTTGAACCGAAAAGATACTTGCTCCGGGTTAAAGCAGTTTGTCTTACACCGGCTTACCTAGCACTTCGGCAAGATCTGGAACTCCATAGGATGGTATACAAGTGGACATTTTGTAAATCTCTACTTTGGTCTCCCCACTCCCTGCATCTAAAGATAGAACGAGAAAGTGTTTTCAAATCTGCAGAGCTGAATCAGGAAGAAATTGTTCTGACTAAAAACCAGTTAATCAGGTAAAATTATGGACTTCAGTTGAATCCCTTGCCACTCTAACTTTTGTATGGAACTTCTTTGTACAACATAACTAAACCATACAAAAGTACATGTACTGTTCGACAGCGGATAAAAGCACCTCTCGATATCTTTCAGCTGAATAGTCACACACTATTCACAACAAGATAATGAATAAATTACAGTCCACTATATTCATTTTGATTCCAAACAAAGCATTGCTTATAATAGAGGGGGTAAGTTTCTAAAGAAACTGTGGTGCTGCGTCGGTGGGAAGTGTAATAAGATAATTTGATTTTATCAACTAGGTCTATAATGTGAATTGGCCACCGTAAAGGGATTCGAGAGCTGACGTTCGAGCGTTAGCCCTTCGTCGGAGCGAATCGCTCCGACGAAGGGCTAACGCTCGAAACGTCAGCTCTCGAATCTCTTTACGGTGGCCAATTCACATTATCAACCCAGTTGATAAAACAAAATTACATTGCTTATAATAGTCATGCTTACAGACAGAAATAGATCACTTTATTATATGGCAAGGAAAATTCAAGCATTCTTATTGGTTCTTTCTTGGTCAGGATTTTGCCATACAGACCGTTTCCATAAAAGCGGTCTTTAGCCGCGTATTTTTTGTAAAGTTGGATAATTTAAAATTTGCAACTATAACTGCGGAAAGAAAACTTATATGAATACTCTAATTAAAAAAAAAAAAGGATTAAAAATCGTGGTAGCTTGTTCTTTCGGAGTTGTTCGTAGTATCAAAATATGTTATGATGGAAAACCCCTGAATTCAAGTCACCGAAAGTGTCAGTTTTCAACAAGCATGCATGACCCAAGTGCCATATAATAAACTACTTGACTAACCAAGCTTGCTCGAGCCGTACTAGGGAATATTGGCCCAAGGTCGTGGAAGTGCAGACCTTGCTGCGCTCGGTCCGCACTTCCACGACGTCTGGCCAATATTCCTCAGTACGGCCCTCGCACTCGGTTATTAAGAGGTTAATATTACATGCAAAAAAAAATGGAAAATGTTAATTTCGGAAAATTTACCAGTCCGAATATTAACAGTGCAGTATAACATGTTAAAGTATGTATTTTTCTAGGGTAATGCCATCACATGTATTGAAGGCCAATATACATGATGTTGGAGCTACAACTCGGATTAGGCTTTCCTTGTTCTTGGAGATATATTTCATTTTGCAGTACCATCATTTTCACAGATACGTTTTCAGTGTGTTTTATAGGCACAGATTTACTTTAGATACATGTATTTCAGCAGCACGTCTGAAAGTTTTGTCCAACATTTGTCCAAAAAGATATAAGAAGTGTCCAAAAATTAAACGACCAATTTTTTTTTTGTAGTGAGTAAGATCAACAACACTTTTCATGAGGACATCAAGAAATTGCTATTAATCTTACGTAAAAACCTTTTCCCCAGTCATATCGTTGAGAGGGTCATTAGTCAGAAAATTACTAAAACCCAGACCCTTTCGAACATATCTGCTAGTCCTCCCTCTGATTCTACACATTTTTTCAAATTACCTTATGTTGGGCCCTTCTCTATTGTAGCACAAAACAGATTACGTATACTAGTTAAACGTTATTGTAACAATCTTGATATTAAGCTAGCCTTTTCTTCCTTTAAGATTCGTAACATGTTTAGTGTGAAGGACCCTGTGCCTGTTGACCTTCGTTCGAATGTGGTCTACAAGTTTACCTGTGCAAGCTGTAATTCTTGCTATGTCGGCGAAACTAGCCGACACCTCTTGACACGCATTCGCGAACACCTAAACAGGGACAGGACCTCACATATCTTTCAACACCTTCAACAATCTGAGGCATGCCACAAATCCTGCTCTACTGAATGTTTTAAAGTTATAGACCATGCGACCACAAAATTCCAGGTCAAGATAAAAGAAGCGTTACATATCTCCTGGGAGCAACCTTCTTTAAACAAGCAATTATACCATGTTAATTTAACTCTCTCGTTCTAATCAGTACGTTACTATTGTACATTCTTTTGTTACTTTTGGCTATTTTGTTAGGTTCCCAATCTATTTCACACTTATTAGTTATCTTTGTTTAGCATTATATTATAAATTCAAATGTAACTTCAAATTAATTCTACTTTCAACTGAAGATGGTCGTTGAATGTCTTGCAAACGTAGTTTCAAATGTGTCGTTATTTTTATAAAAATCGAGTAAATAATGTTTTAAAAAGCATTTTGCTTGCTCACCTGTCTTCAAACAGACATCAAATCCATTTGCCGTTAATCTTTCATCGTCAATCCATCTACATGTATGACAGATTAACGCGTCATTCCCATTATCGAAATATAATTCTTAATCCTTCTCTGAAAGAAGAGGGCTATTATTTCATTATCATTATCATCATCATCATCTGGACACCCCAAAATGGCAGTAATAAACCCATGTGAGCCAAATTTCTGAGCCAGACAATTAACTCTCGCTTAAGCCTGGTTCACACTAGCGACATAACGACATAACGACATGGACATAACGACATAAAGAAAAGATCAATCTTTTCCTTATGTCGTTATGTTCATGTAGCTTTATGTCATTATGTTCCTGCTGTGTCGTTATGTTGTGTTGTTGACACTGGTGACACAAAACATAAGTGTAAGGTTTTTTTTGCATTTGCGTGACCTCGTCGTTATGTCGTTATGTCGGCCTTATGTCGCAAGTGTGAACCAGGCCTTAGTCTCTTCAAGCCAGATATTAGGTATTCTTACAGTGCAACGAATTCAACCGGGGCCACCCAACGTTTTTCAGCCAATCACAAGACACGTTCTGAACAAAAGAATCGGAGTTCTTTTCATCAGAAGACCAATCGCAATGAGGCATCGTTGAAGAAGGTTGCGGACCTCTCAGGAAATTGACAGTTTTTGGATTGGTTACTTTCGATCCTAAATTTTGAAGAGCATCTCTTTCAGTGGTCACCATTGTTTCACAGACACAAGTTATTACAGATATAGTTATACAGTATAAAACATCAAACGTCGTTCACTTCAGTAACAATAAAGGAGAATGAAATTTGGTGAATGACAGCCTGAAATGTTGAAGACTAAACAGAGTTCACAGTAAGTAAATTTACTTAATTCACGGCGTGGACTGTGGAAAGCGAAACAGACTCAACATATACACAACTTTATATACAACTTATCGAATGACGGCTGGGAATGATCTTTTCTATTCGAATACTAAGTTCGTTTCTAATACAATACGATCAATGGCATCAAATGGTCATTTTTAAACTCGAAAAACAGCTAGAAAACTCCATTTATAAATTTTGTGACTGAAAATACGACAGCCACACAGACTGCTACAGATGTTGTTCAAAATTTAGGATCAAAAGTAAACCATCAAAAGTGGTCCGGTGATGAACAAACTCTGATTCTTTTGTTCTGAGCTTGTCTTGTGACTAACTGAAAAACGTTGGGTGGCCCCGGTTGAGTTAGTCGCACTGCTGTAGTATTGCTACAAACTGTAAACTGTTGGAATAATTTTAAACATCCTAGAGTCTATGTTACATGTACATGTACGTAGTCTTCAAGATTCACATCCATTATTTGGGCTGCGTTTCAACTAATTAACAATTAAACTACGTATGAGCCTGAGTTTTCTATGTACGAATAGTCAACGAGGTGCAGCAGAATTGGCTGTTGCTCTTAGAAAACGATGGAGAGTAGTCTAATTGTTTTAGTAGAAACTAAAAAGGATTACATTCCAAAACCAACCATTTTATGTACTTTTAAGCCAAAAATATAGAAATATTTTGCGCGTGACTGTTTTCTATCGGCGAATAGAAAACAGTGGGAGAACCAATCATATTCACGGATTTCCAAAAGAACACAGCTGAGTTTCTACTAATAATGATCAGTAGAAACTCAGCTGTGTTCTATTGGGAACCAGTGAAACTGGTTGGTCCTCCCATTGTTTTCTATTCGCCGATAGAAAACGATTGCGTGCTCGCTGGTATTTGAATGCAAGATTTCTCTTGATTTTAGACTCGAAACACACTCTTAAAATTTTAGCTTTTGGAATGTAACCCTTTAGAGTTTCTACTAAAACAATTAGACTACTCGCCCTCATTTTCTATGAGTGAAAGGCAACTTGGCTGCGCCTCATTGACTATTCTCATAGCAAACTCGGGCTTGTAGTCTAATTGCTAAATAGAAAACAGTGGGAGAGCCAATCAGATTTGCAGATTTCTAATAGAACACAGCCGAGTTTCTGCTGTACTACATGTAAGAATGGAATAGATTGTGCAAAGCATGGACAATCAGACAACAACCCAACTACACTTATACTAAATAAAAGATAATGTGCATGATGATCTGATTGCATACCTTGTTGTGTCTGGAGGGTCACACTTGCTGCTCATATTACACAATGTCCTCCAACAGTCAGGACCACCAACAATTCTTGCAAAGAATAAAAAAAAAATTACAGTAAAATTACCCTAAAATGAAAATATCAATGCTTCTGTCATGTCTAACTTGTACTTTATTCACTAATCTGTTAGCAGATTAGTGAATAATCTGTATATCTTCGCTAGTATTGGAATAAAACAAAATCGTAAAAGTAGCCAGCACATCAAATGATCCAATTAGCTGGTTTATTCTGTTGGCTGCTGGCCATTAGGGACTACTAAAAATTATGATCAATGTAATGATGTACAGTACAGTACATGTATGCAAAGGTTGCATAAAGACAAAATGCTCAGCACTCCTTCCTTGGCTTAGCTGTTTTAGCCATACATGTTGCTTCTTTTAAAGTTATGCCATCCTTTAAACAAAGTATTGATTAATAGTTCTTTCATGTATGAAAAATAACACATACCTCTCATTTAAATTAATTGGGTGATTAAGTCCTTGTTTTGGCAGTGAGTGACAAGCCATCAAACGTTCAAAGAGTAGTCTCTCTTGTATTCTGAAGAAAAAGAAGAAAAATTAATAATACATTTGCTATGCAATAACACATATTATTATATGGCCGTGTCTCACATGGACTGGAAACTAGCGAATTCACGAATTTGATTGGCTAAAATCGATATTGACCGCGGTCTAGATTTTCGCATCTAGACCGGCATCTACATGTAGACTGGTTGCATTTTGGGGTCAGAAAGTTACAACAAAACAAGAACACATCTCTCTTTTTTATTTAATGGAAAATTAAAAAATCTTGACAAGAATAAAAAGTTAACTAAAGATACGGCCAAATGTTTGCAAATTTAAGTTCAGCTCATCGCCGTTCGCAAACAAAATGTCAGCAAGAACGAAGCAGTGTTGTTAAGCAAATTTTAGTTTCTGTTTGGCCATATAATAAACCTCTTATTAACTGAGCTTAGTTGGTCTGTATGGGAGAATCTTGACCTCGGTCGTGAGTACAGATCTCACTGCGTTTGGTCTGTACTCACGACCTCGGTCAAGATTCTCCCATACAGACCTCCCGCTCAGTTAATAAGAGCTAAGTCACAACTGTAATATCCAGTGCAATTGACTGCATAAAATAATTTTCATATAATAGTGTAATTATACAGAAATTAAAATAATAATTAATGTGTAGGAGGCTTGCCCATGGCAAGTTGCCTAATGCCTAAAATGATCCTGTAAAGGCCCCAGCAACGTAGAAGTGAGCACGGGGGAGATGCCTGGCAGATTGGTGGAATCAAGAACTGCCATCAAGTGCAGCAAGTAACCATGACAACCCTGTGAGAGGAATCCACCCAGGAACCGTCACGCTGCTAATCAGTGGAAGCCAGACCATACTGTACTTATGGCAAACCCATGCTTACCAATCAGTGGGTGGGCCAGGTATAGGAGCAGCAAACTAGAAAATGATATACATACACACCAAAATACATCACACAAACAAAATGAGCTGACCTCAACACTATTGGGGAGCTGTAAAACCCCAGAAGCCCTTGCAAGGCTTAGCAACTGCAGAACATGCTGGCCAGCACTCATTTTTTTTTTTTTCATCATCTGATCAAAATGTTAATGAGCTGTTAAATTCAATAAAAATATTTTATTAGCCAGATGAGTGCTCAGGTATCCTATACATGCCCACTTTTAGAGAAAATTGACGCTGATTACTTGAGACTTGGTCCCCAGACCCTCCTAAGGGATGAACTGGACTTTACAGAGAGTTTTTGATGTTAACGTTTTTAATCCTGCCTGAAAGCAAGACCTACACAATGTCATATCCTGATTTGGGGGTTACTGAATGCAACAGAGGCAATGGTTACTTTGTACCTGTATTGATTGACGCAAACAAGATCAGTTCCTTTGCGCATGAGCCAAACTCCACAGGGATCCAGCCGGCCAATCAAATACTCAGAATTGGAATCCTCTACTGACCTGCAAAAGAATAATAATGCCAACATAACATCTGTTATGTTACAGGAGCTACGTCATCGTTCGTGCACTTTGAAAAATATAGCCTAAATTTTTCAAAATCATCATTTCCAATCCGTTTCAATCTTCTCCATCCTCAACCATCCTTGTTCCTTTTTGGTTTAGTATATCACTCCTTTGGTGCTTTTCTTCCTTAGCAAACTATTATTTTTTGGTTTCCTAAATTGTAAGGGTAATTTAGGTTGTAGAAGAAATAACTCAAAATATTGTGACGTAGCTCCTTTAACACAGCGGTCTGGTAATGTCGCATGTGACCTTGACTATGTACAAACCTCGGATCCGTCTTTCTCTTCACTGACTTTTTTACATCACTCAAACAGAATGGAATTTCTGTCTTCTTGTAGAGCAGTTTTCTTTGAAGTGGATTTGGTGACATCACTTTGTTAATCAGTGGCTGGTTAGTAATCTGAAAAGCAGATCATGATTGTTTTACTTCAGTGAAAAACAGCCACAGTAGTGTTGTCTTTGCATTCCTAACCTCTCAATGACATCGTACATCTACATGGTGTGCCCAATGAAATTATCTCTTAACATGACTCATGGCAGGACAAATTCTTAGAATTATAATTATAAAAAGGCTGTAGAGGTGGGGACCAATGCATTCTGAACACTTTCTGAGCGTAAAAAAAAACCTGCTCAGTTGAACTGTGTGTCCATCCTGTAAAGAAAATTGATTATAGAGACAAACTAATGTAAGCACACAAACCTCTGGGATTTTCTTTATCTTCTTGCTGGACAGAGACAACCTTGACTTTTCCTTAAAGTTAAAGTACAATTGGAAGAAAAATGTAAATTATTTTAGCACTGGCACAAGTGTTTGAGAGGTGGAACAAGTGTTTGGGAGAAGGGTTCTTCAAAGAGAGTCCTCATGCGAATTAAACCATTCAAATAAAAAGGATATAATTTGGTTTTATCAGCTGGGTTGATAATGTCAATTGGCCACCGTAAAGAGATTCAAGAGCTGACGTTTCGAGCGTTAGCCCTTCGTTGGAGCGAATCGGATTGGATTGGATTCGCTCCGATGAAGGGCTAACGCTCGAAACGTCAGCTCTTGAATCTCTTTACGGTGGCCAATTGACATTATCAACCCAGATGATAAAACCAAATTATATTGTTATACTTCCCACCGACGCAGCACCACAGTTTCTTTTGAAACTTACCCCCTCTACAAATAAAAAGGACTTTGATTTGCATGAGGTGTAGCATCCTTTCAGTTATGAATGGTTACATGCACAAACCTTTGTTAAAAAAGACTGTTAGAAATGGAACAATCAGTGACAGATCCAGCAAGAGGGTCTGGGGGGGTCCAGAGCCCCCACCCCCCCCCCCCCTTTCTTAACCATTTTTTTTTTCTATTGCCAGTACTACTTGTTGGATGCTGAAATTGTAGCATAGGCAGAATCGCTTATTAGCACTCACCTGAGTAAAAGTTTGCCCCCCCCCCCCCCCCCCCTACCAAAGAGTCCTGGATCTGCCCCTGATAATGGCTGGAAATGAAAGCCTTGTTAAGTAAAAATAATGTAAAGTAAACATAATTATTGTTGATATTAATGTTTGCGTGCACTGTACCTGATCAGATGGATGTTTTCTCTTTCCAACTAAAGGTGTAACAGAGATTTGTCTTAGAGGACAAGGAGTAACCAAGGATACAGGCTGAAATGCCAATAATTCAATTAACTTTTTTATTACACACCCATGTACACGTATTAGCACTAAATTTACTCAGCTTAAGAGAAGAGTTGGTTTCTATCATATGTCAGGGGTTTCAAAATGTTTTGAAGTCATCGTCAGCATCAGACAGCATGTTGTGACATAAATGTTATCGTCTCAAGCTGATTGCTACAATGTATGAATGTACATGTATGATCACAGTAGCCCGCAAAAGCCAGCTTGTTTTGAAATCCCAGATAATGTTCTAAAGTAAAGGATGAAATTGCCACAGGAATCCCAACAGTGTGCCCATTTTAAATTAATCTGCATTCTTTTTTGTGTAGTCATCATCCTATAGGCCCTTGCCAGCTGTAGGCTGTCACATGACCTACTTTTCATACAAAATACAGCAATTAGGGGCTAAAAGAATGTCAGAAATGGAAAGGGCAGGTAGAAAATATCAAAATAGCCAAATTTGAAGGGAGGTTGAGTGGGGGGGGGGGGGGGGGGGAGTGAGATGAGAGGTTGATTTTCATTTCTCATTGTCTCATGTTGATTAGCATAATTTGAAACAAAGAGAAATCAACATCAAACTGATTTAAACAAATTTAGACCACAACATATATACCATTTATACTGTAGATTTAATTGTGTACCTGCACTAGATCCCCTTGCTTATCGACAATTCCCCGTCCCATACTCCACTCCTTGTCGCTACACGGAGCCTTTGCTTTTTCAGACAAAACAGCTTGTTCATCTGTCATTGACAGTTTAAGAGCAGATACAGACCTGTCCGAAGCTATGGAGGAAGGCTCCTCCAAATTGCGAGCATTGTTTGATGTGCTTGGTGTTTTCAAGGTGGAGTTTATACCAGTGAATTCCAACTCGGAATCCTCAAACAGATCATCCAGGTCAAGAGAAAATAACTTTCCCGGTGAAGTGCTGTTGGAACGAGAGCCTGCCAGTGTTAGATTTTTTGGCAGTTCTTGAATTTCTTCTAGTTCTCTGTTAGTGCTATCTACATTATTTTTTGAGCTATTTCTAGTGTTTGCTGCTTCCATTACCATACTATTGCAGTCAACATTTAAAATGCTGTTACCAGTGTCAGAGTTACAATTTTCTGTATCCCTGCTTGATTCTTTGGAGGAGTTACACATATTTGCCACATTGCATACCGATTCACTAACATTGCACAAAGCCTTGTCGCTTAATGTTTCTACAGATTGTACATGTGAAGAGCCTGTTGGAGACAACATGCTTGTGTCTTCTTGCAAGCAAGAGGGTATACTAACTACTTCATTTATTGTTTCCCGCTCAATTAAAACTGAACTTGGCACTTTATCTTTGACTTGATTGGCTGGGCTTACATGTACTCCTTCAAGGTGGGACAATTTCTCTCTCTGTGGGTCATTGTCATTACTCAACGTGTTTTCTCTTGTACTGTTGCTTTCAAATAAGTTTGAACAATTACTACTCTTTGCTTGCTTAGTGTGAGTTTCTTCAACTTCCTGTTCCGATCTTGAGGTGTCCTTAAGCACAATATTTCTGTCCAAATGAAGGGATCCTTCTTTTGCTTTACTTCTGTCATCTAAGTTGCTGGATGTGTGAGTAGTAACTTCACCATTCTTGCCACAAGTGTTTGTGACATCACCAAGCTTACCAATTAGAGAAATTCTCTTTTCTACACAGCTGTTAGGATCAGTATCTTTGTTAACGGGGAGCTTGTTTATCTCATTGGAATAAAACTCTTCTAATAGGTTAGTTAAAATTGTCATCAGTTCTTCTTTGTTTGTCAACATTACACTGGTTTTGTTTGGTTCCAAATTGACATCAAGGACGTCTGGAGGAATGTTCATACTTAAAAAGGCAACAGGGTATCTGTTGGATGAGACAGTTGTTTGCCTGTTGTAGTATTGCTTGATAAGCTGTAAAGACAAAATCAAAATACAAATAAAAATTACAAGTAAAAGTTTCCTTTCCTCATAATTTCAGTTCTCTATATACCTTAATTTTATGTTGACAAGAATTCAAGAATTTTTTATTGTTATAAACATAAATAGGGTTCGTACATGTATGCTTTTCCAGTCCTAAAATTCAAGGACTACTACATTTACAATGTACAAGGACTTTTGAGAACCCTAATTTGAAATTTCAAGGTCCTCTTCTTGGCTCAATCTATGTTGTGTGAGAGTAACGAGGGAGCACTGGAAATGGATACTTTATACTTTTTTGTTAGCAATTCAAGACCCGTATACTCTGTTCACATGAACATTTGCTCAACTGTCTTTAAGTGCTTTAAAACTTAGAAGCGTTGATATTTTTGATGCTGCTCAATAAAAAGTCAAGTACCTTCAAGGCCTTGAAATTGGACTTCTGAAATTCAAGGATTTTCAAGACGTGTACGGACCCTGTATAAACGTTCTTTATTTGTACTAATGCACTTCATTAAAAGTATCGTTTAAAGGGGAAGTACATGTATCACAGAGTTAGCTAATTACTGTAGCTAAATTTAAACTTCTAATGCCTCAGTCAATACTCAAATTGTTTCTAAATCACTAATTTTATTACATCAAATGAATTCAGAACGGAAGGACGAGGCAAAATGTACATGTATTAGTACTGATTTTATATGAGATGCAATGGCAAAACTCGAAAACGTTGGCCCGATGTTTTCAAGTTGGCAGCAATCTCGATCTTGGCCAACCACCCGCAAAAACATCTATAAACAGTTTCTATACATTACAATAGTCTTTCAAAGGATTTTTTATCATTATCATGCAGCTTCTATTAACCGAAAAGCGTCCCTTGGATTTTCGATGTGTTAAAATAGAGCGAGACTGCCCCTTTAATACTGACTTTAAAGATTACAAACACACCTGAGAAATTTGCTTCATGTTCACAGGCCTGCCATTAAAGAAGACAAAACATCTGTCATTCACAGCACGCCCAGTAATTTCCAAATCATATCCAGGCCTTGGAAGATACCCAAGTACATGAATACCACTGTTACATTCATCATGAAATTCTATCACACCCATTTGTGCCAGCAACGATGATCCAAAAACAGACAATAAAGCTGTTCTCTGGTCTGCAACTTTACTCTTTTGCCAGACAACAACCTTATTATGGCGTAAGGTGATCCGCAAGGTGGGATGTATTAACGCATAAGCCATCACCAAGTCTTCGACTTTTTTTAACTCATCTTTGCATTTTTTACTGTTGCTAGAGAATTGCTTTCGGACGGGGAGGTTCTTAAATAAGTTTGTGGTGATAATAGTTGTGCCAGTAGTAGTGGGTTTTGGTTGAGTGGCTCCTATTTTGCCGTTGCGCTCTAGTGTGTATAGCATGCCAACTTCTTCAGACTCAGTCTTCGTCAAAACTGACACATTGCTGACTGACGAAAGTGATCCTAGAGCTTCACCACGGAAACCATATGTTTGAAGAGATTTCAAGTCATTGTCACTTGATATTTTTGAAGTGTAATGTGGTAGAGCCATGAAGGGAGCATCGTCAGGTTTTATTCCACAGCCATTGTCACGAACTTCAATTCTTTCCAAGCCCCATCCATCCTAGAATACGTGTCATATTAAACATGCAGCAAAACATGATCGAGAATTACAGTATTTCTTTCTTATTTAGCAGATGGCATTATGTCAAGTCAGGAACGGATCTAGGGGGAGGGTGCAGGGTGTGCACACTCCTCCCTGGGATGACCTGCAGCTTTCTAATATAACTAGTCATGTGTTCTACCTATGTCACCAACAATTATGTCATTCCTTAGTGGTGCACCCCCTCCTAAGAAAAATCCCTGGATCCGCATATCCGCCCCAGTGTCAAGAGTTTTTTTGCCAAAACTGTACGTGCTGACGTTTCACAAGAAAAATGAATGGCTGTCATGACCCCCCCCCCCCCCTCCCCCTACAATCGAGGAGTTAGGAGCGGATCTAGGGGGAGGGTGCAGGGGGTGCACACCCCTCCCTGGGATGACCTGCAACTTTCTAATGTAACTAGTCTAGTGTTCTGGCTAGATAGATTATGCCAAACGGTAATAAACAAACAATAGGAATGAAACACAAAAAAAGAACTCACCAATTTGATTTCAATACTCAACGCTCCGGCATCAAGGGAATTCTCAATCAGTTCTTTTACAACCGAACTGACCGAAGTGATAACTTGAGAACTGGTGATCAGTCGAACTGTTGAGGAAGGCAATAGATTCATTGCGTTCGAGCTTGAAGATTCTATTTCTACAGAAAATCAGACGCTTGTTGTTTACTTAATGGAGTGTTCGATCTGTTCAACACGCTAAAATTCTGGAAGGATTCTCGGAAGTGTTTCCGTGAACATCGTCCACCATATTTAATCTTGGGCGGGAAAATGTATTCGTACATTTGCCTTTTCTTCGTGATTTACCGAACATACCGGACGTTTACGAATATTTCCGACAATTTCTGACACGAACAAAAGACAACAGACAAGCATGAGATCAGATTGCATAATAGCCCATAAACAATAATGCAAACACAATACCCAATCAAGGACTCCCATTTCGGCATTTCATTTACCCAAGGGAATATGTCCCACGGTGCAAGATTATTCATACCTTGCTGTTGTCAATAGCAATGGCACAAACCGTGAAAACGCCAGCTCACAACACTCGATCGCACTTGAGAGGCAATTTGTGAATATTTTCTCTGGACTTATACTGATGAAAACAACTTGGATTTCCACCGAATCGGAGTAGGATATAAAGGATCTGCGTTGTTGAAAGTTAAAGCGGCTATATACAATTGATTTGAAGGTAATTGACAGTGGGAAAGTCACGAATTTCGGCAACAACATGAACTCGACTCAGTCTAAACATGACAATGTTTGTCTGCTCGCCGACTGAAGTTTATGCATGTGTTTTCAGATTATTCCGAAGAGCAGAGAAGGAACTATGGCCGCACCAAGAGTATACACAGCAGAAACAGAAAAGCTTTTGAAAGAAAAGGGACTCCAATGTGTATGCGAGTTGTGCGATTGTGGGTAAGTCAGTAAGTTTAATTATATAGACAACTAAAAGCTTGTCCGTTTCATTATTAATACCTCCCATGCCTTCTTGACTGGTAGCAGCTGTTGTATTGTACTAATAACAAAAAGCTAGAATGATTTTGAGATGAAACATTAGAATAGGCTAAAATTCTATATTAAGTGGTTTCTTATTATAGATCCAAAAAATGAATCCCTGAGAATGAGAATGAGGATGAGGTTCGCGCGGTACCCAACAGAGGGCGCCAGTGTTTTGATCAATTTTATTGTTAAAACTGAAAGGGTTTTGGGTGATTTTTTTATGTTTATTGCAATAAGGCGAGTTTGTTACACATCTTAGTATTTTAGACTCTGGAATTTCAGATGTTAACATAAATTTTCAAGTGTCTTTCCGCATCTTTATTCGATAGATAGAATTGTTGGTGTTCTGTGTTCGGTGTTCGGTTTTGTGTTTGTACTCGATTTATTATTACATATTATTATTATTATTATTATTATTATTATTATTATTATTATTATTATTATTATTATTATTATTATTTTTGTTGATTAACAAGAATAATAATCTAGCGAAAGGGATTGCTTCATTAAATTTTTGAGCAATTGTTGGATGATTTGGAAGTCAATACATTGGCCCCTGTGAGGTGCTCGATCGACAAGAAAGCCGCTTCGCCTTTAGCCTGCGTAGCTGGCGGGATTCGCGGCGAAGTGCTTTTGTTTTTGGAGAGGCCGTCGTCGGTGCGGCAAAGCCGTGGAGAAATTGGTGAGGAGTCGATTTGAAATCAAAGTTTCCACTCGCGTGGCTTCGCCGCTTGACCTCGTGGGCTTCGCCCGCGAATGCTGAGTGAGTAGCTCGCACCCTCAAATCCCGCCGGCTACGCAGGCCACTTCGCCTTTTGATGTTGAACGACAATAGAGCGAGTGGTGGAACTGGCTCCACACCCGTGACTCACACCTACATGTTTTTAACGTGATACAAAATTACAAATCCCAGGAAACAACACAGGCGCTTTAGAAGGAGGCCAGCTAACTTCAAACGCACAGGAAAATTGCGTTTCTCAAATAAAAAATTCCAAGATTGGATTCTTAAATCTTAAATATTGCATTATTTTATTAAACAGGAACCGAATAATCCTTGTCCAGAGTTTATGCTTCGGTCCCTTTGATGCATGATCCGAGTGATCTTGGATTAATCTGTTTAACAAAGAAACGAAAAATCCGTTTTCGGATTTAGCTTGGACTTTTTTAGACACGTGTTAGAGTAGGGCCTATGTAGGCGTTCTCTTAATTCACCCGTGACGATCACGCAATCTTCAAATTTTATGCGACGAACCGAAAAATGGCATACATTGGTCTGAAATAGAGTCTGGCTTTGGCGATGTTTTATTTGGAGTCTTATACAATAAATAGTATATCGACTGTGGATTCCAAATAACTAAAAATTACGAACATTGCAAAAATATATATTGCACACCCCCACCAAAAATTACAAGGAGTACCCCCCCCCCCCCCAGCTGACAGCCTAAAACATTTTACATGTTGCTTCCTCTTTAGAGGATTCCATCCCCACATTGGCTGTACAAAGAACTCGCAAAAAATGAAAGCAGTCTTCAAGCGACCAGGACTGGCAGAAGCTAAGACCGATTACCAGAACACTTACACGCTTCACGAGGGCACGAAACCCCGCAATGCAAGAAAACCGCTGCCACGACTGAGGAACCCCAACCCACCCCCAATGGATTTCAGAACTGTTCAGCGAACAGAGTTCATTACCAGGAAACCTGAACCGCAAGGAATCTGCAAGGTATGGTGCCAATCAATAGGCCTTTTGCAGCAAGTGATCATATGGTACAAAATTCACCATGCTTTTGTACCATGTGATCTTTGTTGCAAAATGCCTACTGGCGTGTGTTGAACCACTGTTAACTCTGCCTACTTCATGTGACAAGACATGAAATTCCCTACACTTGTGTGGTAGTTTTAATTGAGGTCGAGATTGACGAAATTTTCATACCCCAGGCTGAGAGTCAGATGAGCTAAAAATGTCGTTATTTTGCAAGTCTAATTTATCAGTCCACTTCAAGTGCCCCAACTCCAAGTGCCCACCCACTCCTCCCTCGGGTATGTGATTTGTGACTTGAAGTTAGCTGTGTAGAGTGATGATTGAGGAATAACTCTGATAGCTAGGAATTTGACGCAAACGTTCGCCCTGTAACAAAAATGCTAACAAAGTGCTAACTCAGGTTCATTTTAGTACGCGTTTCTTCAAATAAATCCGAGATAAACGCCAACTTTGACAATATTTAGTAAGTTATAATTCAGTTCCAATCACTCCACGCGGAAACAATATTGTATACGTACACTTATATCAACGAAAGTAGTTTTATTTGCCTTGTACTTAGTAGTTCTCGCTCCCATCTGTTTTCTTGTTTAGTTTGTGGAGGAATACAAACTACCGGAAGCGAAAATAGACGGAAAGACGATTTATACACAAGACTTTGTTGACCAAGGCCCGCCAGCGGTCGTGAAGATAACCCGCCCAAAGACTGTCACGCAAAAGAAAGGGTTGAAATTCCAATCAGCTACAACTCACAACCAAACGTTCACGCCCAAAGTGCCCGTTCCACAGGCTCCATTTGCCGAACTTCCGTGTTACACTGGCTCCATCCTTTACCCTGAAAAATACGGCAAGTATGATGTGAAAACGTGGAATCAAGACGTGTACCGTGGCAAGTTCGCGCCGCGCCCTGACGCATTCAAGCCAAAGGAGGCACAAGTGACCATTGGTATTGAAGGCGATCACCTTCTAAGGACAGTTCACAAAGATGCATACAAGACGCCAGAGAATGACACGAGACCGGAAATGACGATTCGCCAGCCGACACTGAAGACTCAAAAGCGCGCTAAATTTCAGAGCGACACCCAGGCAAAGAGCGACTTTCCAGGTTTTGGCGCGAAAATGCCGTTGCCGCCTAAACCCATTACACCACCTCCTGCCACACTCCGATTGGCCATGGACAACGCACGTGATTTTGAGACAACCAATAAGCAGTTTTACAAGATCACATGGGACCCGAGTAAGATAGAACGCACGAAACTACTGAAGCCGGACGGCAATGAATACGTTTCTCCCGAAGCGAAATTTGCTGACACCACCATCACCAAAGAAGATTTCAAGCAGAAGGAAACAGTCAAATCCACTAAGATAAGGCCACCTTCGAGGATCGAGCCAAGCAAAGCGAAGTTCTTCGACGAGACGGCTTACAGTGCTCAATTCAAACCGTACAGTAAAGTTCCATACATTCGGTATGGCGATCTCCACGAGAGAAGCTTTTATCATAAACCGATGATTAAATTCCACACGGACGGTTCCGTGACAACCCAGGACTTTAAGGGGGCCGAAGGCGGGCGTCCACGCACGTCTATGAAACCGGAAGAAAGGCTCGAGAAGTCGACAGAGAGGATGCCGAGTAACACAGCTTACAATGAGGCTTATAATCGAAAGAAACTTCCCGAGTGTACCTATCTAGAATGGATGAGCAAACACTTGGCAAAGAAGGCCTTGGCTACTGTTTGATGATGACGTATACGTGCACTTTGACGTAATAAAACACTAATTAAAATTATGTCACTTTAGGTTAAATATCAGAACCCTGAATTCAAGAACAGTGTCATGCACAGTTTGTGAAAAAATTAAACATCCAAAGCAAAGCGAAACTATTTTATAGGAAATAATTTGCTTGGAAGTCTTTTTTAAAACTGCACAAATGGTTAAGATGCTATTCTGAAGCAAAATGGGAGGTTCTAGCAAAGAGGGACTTCTTATTGCAATTGTTACAAGCTTTCAACAAAAAATGATAAGTTATATTTATAATGCAATTCTTTAGAATCACCAATAATAGCAGATCTTATGGTTTAGAAAACTGTCCATACGGGGAATCTAGCTAGACGGTACGACTTTTGCATCCAACTATGAATCCGTGAATGCAATATGAGGTGGGTCTCTTCAAATGCACATAACTGTGTCACCACGATTGCATAAGCACGAGCAAATGCAAGTTTCATGCCTCATTTAGCCTGACTCGTATCGTAGGCATGCTACAGTTGTAAGAAAAATCATACCGTCTGAACTCTGATTCGCTTAACTTTATTGTATTTAAAATGACAAAGCATGCGTTCACGACACTTTAAAGGGAACTGTTTCATATTTTTGTACACAGAGTTTGTTTTCTAAATTTAAAATTTTTATAACGGATTTTTTTTAATGAGGTTGTTTTGATTGTTGATCAATGCTATTCCAATCCTATACCTGGACGCTGCCACTTACTATTTTCACTGATGCTAAATATGTTATATCACAGTTACCTAATACACCACATTATCAATTTACAAGAGCTGTGTAAACCAGGACTGTGTAATATAACATAAAACATTATCCAGCAATCCGTGATATTGCACTCGTTTAAAAATAAATCGTTGAAAGGGCAAAATCATTCATTTGTGACTTTTATCACCACGAATGCGCATGCACCGTCAGCGTTTTCGAATCGTTTCAGCGTTTTGGTGTGGACGGGTGAAAACGATATGAAAACGCTACGTGTGGACGTAAATTTTTTTGAAAACGGAGAAAAAGTTGCGTTTTCAAACGAAAACGGATACGTGTGGACGGGGCCTCATACCGAGGCATTCGATGGACAGACTGTTAATAGACCCAACGCAAAAATGGCCGCCAATTTAAAATTCTTTTGTATGTATTTAAATTAGCCTCACTAACCTCGTTTAAAAGTAAAAATTCTTTTGAATTGTGAACTCAAAAACTGGCAGCCATTTATGCATTCTCTACTTGCACAATCCCATAATACACGCTTCTACCCCCAAAAAAATTTGCATAGGCATTGTTTTAGATCTCCTTGGGACATCTTCATGTCCCAGGAGAAATTGCAAACAATGATTATGCAAAATTTTGGGGTGTAAAAGAGGTGTATTATGGGATTTGTGCAAGTAGAGAATAGGGTCTATTGCACTCGCGGGCTTGCATGTGTGGAACCTGAATGGTCTCTATCGATTTACGGAAATTAATTAACAGAAGTTGATTACACTTACAAATATCAGGTTAACTCTCGAGCTAACAGCTCAATCAGCTATGTGAAACGCATTTTCAATGGAAAAATGAAACGCGATAGTACATAAAGTAATTCTGCACATCATAGAAATGTCCGGAAATGTTGCGATAAACTTTGTGATTCATGATACACCAATCAGTTTCGGAGGCATTCCGGATAGCCATTGTAACCATGGTGACAATCAAAACCGTAAATGAAAGGAAGAAGGCAAAAGGTCGACAGGTACTGCGGATCGGCGCAGCGACAACATTCATCATGCTGCAAACATCCTTTGTGTAAGCAACAGTCCCCACAGACCCAGTCCCAACACCAGCAGGTTTTACCGCACATTCCAAAGCAGTCGGGGTCCGAGGTATTGCGCATGTCTTCGCAACCAAGCGAGGTCCATTTCGCAATGGTTAGAATATTTTTCTCGTACCCAAGCCTTTGTTGTTGTGCATTGGATATTTTTGATGCAGGTATTTGATTCTCACAGTCCTGAGAAGCGACAGAAGGTTTTATGAAAGGTCCTACTGACCGGATTAATCCCAGACAAAACAGATGGAACTGTTCCACAGAGTTTGGGAGGCGCGAAGTCAAAGAGTGCTTCCTTAATGCCGACGAGATTTTTTCTAAAGCAGCGACTTCGTTTAGGGTTAGAAGTTTGCGGCCTGTCGTTTTTAAAAATGTCCAGCGTTTGTTTGACTGTAAAATCTCTTTAATGAAGAAGTTAAGGCCGCTTAGGGCTTTATTTCCTGGAGAGAGTTGCTTGGCTTTTCGCTGGATGAATCTTCGAGCTAAGGAGCTTGAAACCAACATCGGAACTCTTATTTCCACTGACTTGTACCTTAAGGGGCGAAACAAACACAGTGTAGTAGTCAAAATTGGTCAAAAGATATAATTTACATATAGAGGTTTCTGGTGTTTTCTTGTAATTACACAGTACTGATTGTATAGATTGCGCAAAAAGTTAGTTACTGTATCCAGAACATCAAAGTTGTCCTAATTCATAAGATTTATAAGAAATAGGAAATAAGGACGGCTACGCACGTGTCCGTTTCGTAAACGGTCGATGCCATTTTTTTCTACACTTAGAATCTTTTTGGCTATCATTGAAATTTTTCCCCACAAAAAAAAAAGACAAATTGTTCGTCAAAGACCATAATCGAACCCAGAGCCTCTGACATACCAACATCCCTATCTCACCACTACACTACCAGGCTGATCCGCCAATTCCCCACAAAATTTTATAGGGATGTTGGCATGTCAGAGGTTCAGAGTTCGATTCGACATTGAGGAACGATTTTTCTTTCTTTTTTTGTGGGAAAAAATTGATGATAGCCAAAAATGGGTCGAAAAAATGGCATTGACCGTTTTCGAAACGGACACGTGCATCTCCGCTGCAATACAAGCCATACAAAACGCGACAATCCCGAAAGTCAAATAAATCCATAAATAAATCAAAATCGCCAGCAGACATTTCAGCAATAGGGGACTTTTTTCCGTGTTTACACAGCCTCATCTAAGCACGAGTGGGAGAATGCGAGACAGTTATGTAAACATCACCAAGTGTTTAGATGAGGCTATGTAAACACGGAAAAAGTCATCTATTGCACGAAACTAAAACGTCGCAACCGTGTTTACATACTCTTATCCAAACACACCTATCCGGAAACCAACGAGAGCGCGCGTAGTATCCCAGTTATTTTATAAACGTCCATTGTGTATCGTCAGTATCCCGTGCCATTTTCACAGATTTCCTGTCAAGAAATCGTGAAAACTACCCATAATACCTTTCAGGTTTGTCGCACGCACGACCTTTCTTGAAACAGTTGAATACACGCCACTCGTACAAGGTCCAAACTATGTTTATACATGCTAGTCAATCCAAGTCTGATTTGCTTGTGAATAATGAGAATACCTAGTACTTCGTGACAATATTTTTTTCTTCAGATTCGCTTACCTTAGCAGTCCAAGTCCGAAAACTTGTATATAGTGCATGTCTTTCTCCTTGTTGGTGTGATATAAGGCCAGCACACGCCTGCTTTGCCTGTACATTATGCGCATTAGTCTATCGGAAATATGAAAACACATCGAAAGAACTGATTTGTGATCTTTCCAGCAGCCTTCAACGCTCCTCTGGTTAGTTCTTTTCAACTTGAGATACCCTGCAGTTGTCGCATGGATGTTCGACCGCAGAAATTGGAGGAAAAGAGTGAGGAATAAAATGGATGCCTTCATTGTGTACTATACTAGGCGCGTTTTTCTGTACATAACGTTAAGCGGAGATTCTAGGACCTCTTTGCTTATTAGGTTGAAACCCGATCGAGATAGAAAGCAAGTGGCCTTTGGACTGAGGGAGTGAACCAAGCTACATTCACACATAGACAAAACATCCTGCAGCGAACTGTTGTGATTCTCCGAATTCTGAACATAATTATTTGTTGTGGCATACTAAATGAAGAACCTTGCTGACATAAGACAAAAGAAAGCTGTTGTCAAAAGAACTGTTTGGGCTAGATTCTGGTGCCTACTGGGCCTGCTCACTTACATACAGTTTACATGATAACTCAACATTTCCCTGGTACCAACTTGTTCACTTGGGCCGGCAGATTGAGCCACTTACGAGACTTGTTATCTTGCCCGAAGACTCGGCACAAGAACTCTCGTTAGTACTTGGTTTATCATTACACGCCTTACGGTGCCCAGAGGGACAATTATTGAAATCAACCAAACAGATTTCCCCACCTGTGTGCGAGTTTGACATTGTGATGGTGTACAAATAAACGAAATATGCCGTAAGTGGAATGAAATATTGGCTTGTAAAACAACATTAGGGAATTATTTTTACATCGGGGCACCAGGTGGGTGATGGTCCGAGCAAACCCTATTTTTTCTTTTTTTTTTTTTTTCGTGACCAAACGAGCTTGGGATCGTACAACTTTACTTTACTTTAAGCATTTTCTGGACAGATCAGACCAAGGGAGAAAGGCGCAAACAGGCTTGTAAGCCCTTGTTAAACTGAGCACCAACCGATGAAATGCAGAACACTCAACCAAGGCCAGACCACAACACCGGGAACTCCGCTCCGCTCCCTACTCTTTACGAGAAGTGTGTGAGTTCTTTAACGTCCCCTAGGCCTGCTAGCCATGTAACACCGAAGGTACAGGAGACGGGGCCTACGGTTTATAGTCCTTGTCCGAGAAGACCTGAACGTCTAACCATTTACAGATGCCTTTACAAAGGCAGCACGTTCTCCTCAGTTATTTTAAGACCCTGAGTGTTGGTCCGGTCAGGGGACTCGAACCCTCCACCTCCCGCACGACAGTCTGGTGCCCAACCAACTGAGCTAAATAGGCGGAAAGGATATTATTGTTCATCCGTTTCTTTCAGTACGGATCTCGCCGCGCTCCGACCGTACTGTCAATCAAACTGAAAGATTGCAACAATGGGTCCATCCAATAACAAAAACAACAATATTTTGTCATATGAATACAAATTACAAAAGATAGAATAAACTGAAATACAAACAGCTATCGGCTAACAACTATTAGAATATAGCCCTGTATGCTCGCCATTAGCCTCCTATACAGGCGTTATTAGGCGATTGCGTTACACTTGTCGCCACTAACGCCTGCTTAACCGCAACCAACATTCCTTTCCCATTGTCTCTTGCCAGACAAACTAACCAATCAGCATTGTCTGGAGGCATTCAAAACGATCGTTATAAAATTTCCCGCGAATCCGTTCTTCGGGATGCCGGCGCTGTTGGATACAATACTCTGGTGTATTTCGATGGTTGAAACACCAAATAAAATATTATTTATTGTGAATACAAGAGGTAAGCGTGCAAGTCTGATTCGGTAATAAGTTGGAAGGGTTAATATTTTGGGAAAGATGATCTCTCTCCCATGAACACAACAGTGGATCAGAAATATTTATTTCAACGCTATAAAATGCTACAAAAGACTTCGCCAACCCGAAAACGCAAAGCGGAATTAATTTATAAATCATCAAAGAGGTCCACATCCGTGGAATTTTCGAGCGAACGAATCGAAGGGTAAAATTGGAAAGAGCCAGTCAAGGCGAATACAACTTCACCGCGCTGAATCATTCATTCGACAAACTTGCCACAGAACGATTTAAAACGTACAGTGCTGCTGGGTTAAAAGGCTGGCTTGAAAATATTTTCAACTCCTCCTTTCGATAGTTCATTGGCCCTTTGATTTGAGGCCTCCATTTGCTTAAAATTGGGTTTGATCAACCGACGATTAATGGACGGCGCACACATTTGAAATAATATTTTTTCCGAACACCAAAATCGCTACGCAGTCGTTTAGAGTCTGAAACGTGGAAACTTTGACCCATAGGCTAGCTTTTCATTTGGCTGAACTTCAGTAATTAGTTGCTGGATTGTATGTCTTTTTGCGGAGCTGTGGGGAAAAATATGAAAACTGAAAATCAATGAACCGGACTGTCGAACACACTGAAGGCAAAACTTGATAACAAACGACTTACCGTAGCCAGTTGATAAATTAAGGAGTAAATAAGTTTCCCTTCTCAAATTCAGAACTTGCTTTCATCTAAAATGAATTTACCAGAGAAATCTCTGACTTGGAGTAAAATCAATCGTCCCTGGCAGGTTTCATCTCATCGCATGTCTCGCGGCGGGAGAGGCGTCGTGGGTATTTTAGTTGATAAAATCTGATTGGCTAAGCGGCGGTCAAGGTGAAGGTCGGCTTTCCGGACTTTAGTAGGTAAAATCTGATTGTTAAAGCGGCGGAAAGGAATGTCGGCCTCGGTTAAGCAGACGTTAGTGGGGACAAGTGTAACGCAATCCCATAATAACGTCTGCGTAGGAGACTAGCTCGCCATGGAATCTCAGCGGGCTTTATTTTTAACAGAACATAACTATAGAAGCCCGGTACCCCGGATGTAGTTTATGTTGTGTTGCGAATTGAAAAAAAGATGGCGGCGACAATCTGTTAAAGTTGTCTTCTTATTTCCTTTATTATGGCTGCTAAAACAACTATTAATGAAATAAGTTCAGGTGACTGGGGAGACGAAAATGTGGACGAGCTATTGAGCAGCAAGTGCCAGAAATTCGAACAAGGAGGCTGCCCGCGCGCGAAAGTTCGTGATTTTTTAATGCTATATTCTAAACCAGCTAGAAGATGGGTTCGACAAACGTCTTATAAGAAAATAATGCCCTTTTGAGGTCTAGAAAGTCTAGAAAAGCAGCTTTTCTAGACCTCAAGCGGGCATTATTTTCTTATAGAACATGGATACCCATCTTCTAGTAGGTAATTGGATGGCATGACTTATAATTAACGCGATCCATGAAAGGGACACCTGCTGGCATTTTTTTACATGGTCAGACTCGTACCCAGTCGCTTCTCTTGCTGTTTTAAAGGCGCGCGGTGCATCAAGGGAAGGCCGAACTGTAATCAAGCGCCTTCGCGCGCCCATAATAATAGTGAGCAAAATAGGAGTCGCCATTAAGCTCTTCGAAACGTCTCTCAGGATTGGCTGGGAAAATTATATACAAACAATAGTAACAATGGACCTAGCACAAAAACAACAAAGCTTCGTGGTATCAAGACCCAATGAAATTAGAGGTTCCAAAGAGCTTCATGACAACTGCAAAATAGTGACGACTGGGTACGAGTCTGCTGCATGGTGAAAGAGAAAAGCAAACCGCATGTAAACGGACATTCTTTACTCTAAGTTGGTAGGCTCAAGATTCCAAGATTCAAGATTCAATTGTTATTTACACTATCCAAAGCATTTACATTTATATTATAAATTAAAAAAAAAGAGTAGAATAAGAGAATTAAAGCACGAAAGAGAGGCTGCTAGTAACCTGATGTTAAATTACAATCATCTATAATCTAATAGTACCAACCACAGTTTTGGTTAAACAAGGTATGCAAGAAAAAAATGTTCATTCCTGTAAAAATAAATATCCACGTTGTAAAAAAGCGAAGCTAGAAAAATCCAATATAAATATATACGCACCATCACATTCCGAGATAACTATCAATTGTTAACAAAGCAAACACTAAATATTCATTCATTTGTAACCGTTCTGCTTCCATCCTCGTGTTTTATTTTTTATTTTTGGCTTATTATTACGGTTTTTGTGTTTTTCTATCTGAGGCATTATTATTATGAGATTTCCTTGAATTTTAAAGTAATTTACCCTTCAGATAAAAGGATTGAAAACATCGTGATATAGTTCTATATAGCTCGTTTTAAATACAGGTCAAACTGGTATCAGGAAATGACATCGAAGGCCCTAGAATCGCTTATAACAACGACGTCAGATGTTATAGATGTGAGACTTTTTAAGTAGACAACATGCAATACTCAGGTGGCGAAAACACGCGAATCCGAAGAATCAACATAGCGATATACAGTGTGACAACCCCCACCCCCCTTCCCTCCTCCCGCCTGTGAAAAATCCTGGCTGCTCCCCTGGAAGAGATCAGCGTTTGCCTATGTTAAAAACGAAAAAAAAAAGGTTACGATCAGGCTATTTAGGTTATATTGTCACACATTTGTGCTATTGTCGAAAATTTGTTGATCAATATTACTAGAGACAGGCCAACCTCGTTCCCAGAGACAGGCGGGGTATCCCCCAAAGCTATCGCAACCAAATTGATGGAAAAATGGAAGCAAACAATACGAGGAAAATTTCGTTTTTCCACAGCATCGATCGTGTTCATAACAGCGTTGGTGGAAGCAACAATTCTTACATACCACTTTCCAGCAAAGACAATTTGGCCCGCACATTCCCAAGCAATGATTTCTATTAGGATCTCCTCTTAAGTCTTCACATCTACCATTGTTCTTTTCAAAGAGCTTTAGATACTTGAGGTTACCAAATTCAGCGGTTTCTGTGTTGCGCGCTGGCGTATTGAGACGATCCCGATCCGCCTGAAAACTCATGGACATAACATGGAAGGCCTTTGTTATTAAGTATTGCTTTTCTTCGCTGTGTAGAGCAAGCGAAACGCGATCTAAAAGTTGCATTTCTTGCTTACTTCGAAGTTTATCAATGGCTCTCAGATAAAGGGCAGGGGATATTTGTCCGTTCTCGCCCGTAAAGCTAGCACCAGGCTTGAGAATTGATATGTCCTCATTGGTGCCGCAGCAGGGTGGGGCCTGTCAATGATGAAACGAAAGGTTATATTATTTCCCTGTACGTGTTTTATATAACACATCTAAGACCATCTACGTATAGGGCACGCTGAAACATATATTCGGTGACGTTTCTCCTCCGCAGAGACCGCTTTTGCTCTCACTAGGGTTGCGGAATGGGATAGCATACAGCCTCGAGCGATGAAGCGAAACATAGGGTGAGTTTCTACCTTCCCTAAATCCAGATTTTTTTTCTCCTGTTTTCCCCCTATCAACCTCCCCCCCCCCCCCCCCCCCACTCATCAAGATTCCTGGGTGGAAAACTGTACATTTATAGTAAAATTCCTTGTTAAAAGAAAAATGATCATCTCGGAGCCCAACCTGGGGTTTCTCGAACGGGACCATGAAGGCACCGTGCCACCGGGCCTTCAAAATTGAAATTGAGTGACAGTGCGGTTTTCATCATGGCGAGTACAACGGTGCGCGCGTACGTCCACCAGTGGGCGAAGATTTTCATTTTTTCTTACTTATTTGAACGATATGTTTGTTAGTTCTGTTAGATTTGACCAAAAGTTTCGAAATTTCAGAATGAACGAATGTAAAGCATGTTGCCTTTGAGGTAGTTGATTGGCAGTGCTGCGGTAGCGCGATACTCTAAATTTTAAACTTTAACGCTGAGTTATTATTTGCATAATTTCCTTTGTTAGCCGACACTAGAACTGACAGGTTAAAAAGGGTCATGAAAAGCAGGTGTTATCATAAACTTAACATATTCTAAGGCGATAGTAAGACAGTGAAATACGTAATGAATGTAAAGGGCATGAAGAAATTAATCATTGCAGCGCAACAAGAAGCTATTACTCACCACAAGAAGTTATCACCCAGCACTTGGACATGAAACCTTTGAGATTCCAGTTTCAAATATCGTACAAGTACATTATTCTTACTGTCGGTCAGTTGGATAAGTTCTGGTTGAATCTCGAAGCACAAGGAAAGACCTTCGTTGCGGCGATAACAGCCCTTTACCAAATTCGCTGAGCTATTTTCAAACTCTAAGGATTTCTCGAGGCCGCTGTAACCTTTGATGACAACATAAACTTTTGCCAAAAGAATAACTTGTCGCAGACAATTCGACAGAGCCATTTTTGGAAATGAATGGTCTTTCACAGTCGTCTGCAAACAAACCGTTTGAAGAGGAACTAAAAACACATGCTTTTATTGATTCTGACAGGTGTCGAACTGGAAAATAAACAAACCAACTGGAATAGCAAAATTTACCGGGTTCGAAACTGTTTCGAGCCAATTCTTAAAACTTCCGTTTTGCTTCTTCCTTTTTCTAATTTCAATCATACATAGATACAGTTTCGATTCTTTTAAAAAGGTTCTAGCTTCAGGGCCTCTTCATATGACCCCGGTTGACCGGGCTGGCCGAGATCTCGGCACCCCACTAAATCCTCTCTAAAAATTTCGGAGTGTGGGATGGGATGGGTGGGATGGCTCGGTTGCAGAGATCTCGGTAACCGGGCTGAAAATTTTTCCATATGAACACTCCATCCCGGTTACCGGGATGAAACGTTTTTGACAAAATAGCTTCACTTTCGCAACAGAGCGGCCAAAATGGCATAATTTTGCCTAGTATGTATTTCTACTTTAGAAGTATGCCATTTATCTTCGTCGAAAAAGCTACGATAGTTGCAAAAGATACAACGCTGTTGCGCCAATTTGTTTTTGTTTATCGAATTTTATCTTATTCAACCGGGCTAAAATTTCTCATATGAACCGAAGACAAAATTCGTCCCGCGGTAACCGAGTCAGCCCGACCAACCGGGCTCATATGAAGAGGCCCTCAGTGTCATATGAAGAGGCCCTCATTTTTCTTCTTGGTGCATCAAAGTATCCGAAGAATCCACTCTGGGCAAGGATTTTTCGGTTTCTTTGATGCCCCATGATCCGAGTGATCTTGGATTAATCTGTTTAATAAAGAAAACGCAAAATCCGTTTTCGGATTTAAGAATCCAATCTTGGATTTTTTTAAAGAAACGCACCCTATGTCTGCTGCCTAATGGCAGCAGTAATAGTCACCTTAATCTTAATAAATAGTCACTTTCGAAAGGGATGGTTTCATATTATCCCTCCCGTTTGGAAGAAGAGGAAGTAGTACGCAACAGGGACGATACTATTTCTTTTATCACCGGTATTGGGGTAATCGAGATTAAAAACCGGTTCCTTGCCGTTATGTTAGAACAAATCATGGTTCACAGCAACAGCATTCATTCCGCATCAATTTGTCTCGTAGTATTAAAATCGTATAAACTCTTTGTCAAGTTATTGAATCAAAAGGTATAGTAAGATATGTTGATACCAAAGTAGGGGAAAAGCAATATTTGCCAAGAGTAAAATTATCATAATATAATATAATATTGCTTTCAAATTCCTGATAAATTTTCTGCGAGTGCTTTTGTACATCAACAGCGTGGGCTGTTGCCATATAGCTGCTGAAGTATCTGTTAAGCAATTCCACTTTGTCCAACGACTGTTTGTTTTTTCAAAGACGTCAGTCCGAAATGAAGTTTTAAGCATCTGTCAGTGTTAATAAATTGTATTTTACTTTTTGTTATATATTTGGAAAGGAATATTTGGTTTGATCCTCCCAAACGCTGGCCAATTCATATTGGCCGGAGGTCGAAAGTTCCATCGCAAGTTGAAAATCAGCAGGCACTAATAAGCTAGCTAATAGTGAAAAAAATGACCAGATCGAAAAAGCTAATTCGGAATTGTTTAGATCTCCAGTTTGTTACTTTTAAAACTACAATTAGCTTCATAGGATTAGCTCATTTTTCGCGTAGTATTTTACAATAGGATTTTCGTAACTGCTTCAGAGCGCGCCTAGCTAGGCTGCAACCGCAAGCAGGCTGACTTAAATGGGAAAGCGAGTAGGCTGCGAGGCCATTCAACACATTCTTGGCGCTGTTTCCATACAGACGTCTCCCCGCCGGGTCCTCCCACTCGCAGATCTAGAGTCACTCTTTGTCACCCTAGCTTCGCACTACGCGCGTGTTTGACCCAACAGTGAGCTTACTTGTAGACGAGAGTGGGCATCGAATTTTTGTTACTGCATGAAAGCTCCATAATATCATTTTTTGCATCAAGAACATGCCCAGTTACCATTTATCTCCTGAGTTGTCTGCTGAGGAATCGAACTTGGCAAATGGCACAACAAATGATGTGAAATGTCGCGTTCCCAGTGGCTAATTCATCAAGTTTCTCAAGTAAATCTCCAAAAAAGAGCGCGAGTAACCAGTCTATAACACAAAGTTCTATGAGTATCTCTATTTATGTAAGTGTCGCGCAGAATAAAATAATTTCACTGTTGTTTACAACCGGCACTGAAAACGTGAAAATGGAAAGCCAAGTTAACCAGCATAGCAGTAACTTACACCTCAACTTCTCTCATTTTCGAATGAGCTTTATTTCGACCACAAAAAGTAAATTGGGTCAATGCACAGTTTGCATATTAAGATGACAGCAAAAATCGAAGCTAGCAAACAAAGCTCAATAATATAAATAAATATAGATAAAGTTATTTACAATACGAAATGTTCTGATCAGTGTTCTCTTTAAGGGAAATCCCATAAAAAAAATTCAGGAAAAAATGAAGCATCACCCCAAACACACAATAATACTAAGCACGTTTCCGTTTCGTAAACGGTCGATGCCATTTTTTCGACACTTAGAATTTTTTTTGGGCTATCATCGAATTTTTTTACCCACAAAAAAAGAAAAATTGTTAGTCAATGACAAGAATCGAACCCTGAACCTCTGACAAGCCAACATCCCTATTTCACCAGTACACTACCACTACACTACCAGGCCAATCCGCCAAATCCTCACAAAATTTCGTTATAAAACAAGACTTTCTTAGTATATATATTTTACTTATAGTATTGCCCCACCCAACAAATAAAGCTAACCGCAAGCAGACCAGTCTGAAATTGAACAATTAAGCATTTGGTAAGTGTGTATTAGTCTATCACCAGTTTCGACCTAGTCCAGGCCTAAACTAGAGCGCATATAGCATCGTCCATTCCGAAAAGCTTGGTTACCAATTATGGCATCGACCGTTAAAAATGGCACCGACCGTTTACGAAACGGAAATTAGCCTCGGCTAACAACTATTTCAGTTGCTTCCTTCTATTTGGCTGCTTTAATCAACGATCTCGCCGTCGATATTTTATCCTTTCGCTGTGGATTATTGTATAAAAAGGTAGGCAATTATAACAAATTATCTAAAATGTTAATAGTTATTTTTTCATGATAACTTAGGAAAAATTGCCCCCGCTGCAGAGACTTCGTGACATGTCTATGCACTTCTCAAATGAAAAACAATGTACCAATGTTTATTCAGGCCAGGGTTAATCGGATGTTATGCTGATGCCATGGTATTGTTAAAAATGCCAACAGTCTGTTATGACTGAGACTTTTCGGTCAAACAATTTAAGTCCCACTTATTATTACTTCAATTTGTTGTGCAATCCGTCAAATTTCATTTACTTTAATCATAGTTATTTTTAGGATAGTGATTCTGTCATTTCTGCAGCAGTGGGCAGTTGCGGCAGCAAAACCTTAACGTTTTCAAAGTACATTAAAACGGCGTTAAGTGTAACCTCGAGAAAACAATTTTTGTCTTCTGGAGAACGTTTTTGAATGGAAATTGTTTTCGAACGAAAACGGAAAATTAAAATAAATTTGTTAGATTAACTTCGGTGTTCACTGAATCATAATAGCGCAGAAATTGCGGCATACGTTTTTCACACATGTGAATCTCTCTTAGAACGGATATCAATAAATATGGATCTGAAATGCTTTAAGTTCGCTCGAACTTGTCAACAAATATCACCTCGCCAGGGACTCCAAAATGCACCAAATGGCGCCAGAGCGCGTCTAATTTTTGAAAATTTCCCGGGGGAGGATGCCCCCGGACCACCCTACAGGGAATGGGCCTTCGGCCCATTCAAAAAAGTATCCCCCCCTGAAACTGTAGTGCCCCCTCACTTCCAAATTCGTTCCTACGGGCCTGCATAACAATACCACTCAAAGGTCAAGTCCGATTTGGTTGTTTCCAAACAGATATCTGTTAGAGATTCTTATTGAGCTATGTGTTTGTATTGATATATTGTATTGATATTATATTATTATGCTAAAATAGTGCTACGCAATTATCACCACAAAATTAAACGTCGTCCAGTATAGTCGAGTAAACCAGAGATGGAGGTCCACCTAACAACCTTTTTTACATACTACTTTTCCAGTATTCATGAACTTGCTAACCAATGCAAATTCTTCTTATAATAATTATAATATATAGAATATATTAAATAGGAGCAGGCGTTGCAAAATCTTCTTCATTACACTACCAAACAGAGCACATCTGTGATGGTAACAAATATTGCTTCATCGATTTCCTGAAGTGTGTTTGCTCATCAAAATGGTGACTGCTGTCCGGTTACCTCCTGTGGTATCTTCTGAGGAATTCTCCTTGCCCAATATTATGTCAGTGGTACTTTACGCAAAAAGAGCCGAGCGCGGGTATTTGCTAGTAACTATTTTTCCGATATCTGTTGATGAATTCTCCTTGGTCATGCAATAACAAATATCCAGCTGATTTCCCGTGCGGACTAGCCATAAACTCTGCGATTTGCGTAAATATCTAATTTCTGATCCAAAATAGCAATGAAATAGCATTTTTGTTGTCCTTCTCCTTATATAATTATAACAAAGAGCTGAAAGTATACTGAGATTAACATGATCGATATTGCCCACGCAATTTACTTCACTGAATCCGGGGTATAAATAAGGGCCACGTCTCGAGCTCAGTTGTAAAATTCAGGTTTCAGAATGAAGGCTGTTCTGTTGATAGCTTTGGTTGGCCTTGTGCTAGCCACTAGCTATGAATTCCCATTCAGTGAAAGTGAAGGTAGAGCCTCAGAGGACATGCTGGAGGAAACTAGCAATGATCTTACTTCTGAAGGGTAAACTGTGTTACATCTTTATGAAAGAGTTACAACTTCTACGGAACTGTCTTTAGATATGTTATTGCCCCAAAGAGATATTCTCTTATATGCGCTACGTTCGATCGACGGAGGGATAGAGATAAAACAAGGACTAATCAAAATTGAAACTTAATTTCACATTTTTGATTGTGATAAAATTAATTGTAGAGACTCCACTGAACAGATGTGTTTTCTTGAGTAGTAAGGGGATAAATAGCAACTCTTCAATTTTTTTGCTGGATTAAAGAAAATGCGTTCAGGCAAATTGATATTTAAATTCGTTTTCTAAAGTCGTGATCTCTTGGGTTTAATCTTACAGTAGGGCGTAAATGGAGGAACGGCGCGGGGATGGCAGAGCGGTGAGAACAGCGTACTCCCACCAATAACGAGAATGCAGCCATTTAGTTGTGATATATAAAAGATAAGATAAGATGAAGATGACATGTTGTAACTGAAACGCACATTAAGAATTAAATAAAATGAAATAAAATGAAATTTTCAGAGCAATGTTCAGTCATGGAAAAATCTGGTGAATTTTTAATCTCTATGGGTACCACGACTTTCTATATATCTCTGTATTAAATATTGGGATAACCAAAAATCCTTAACTTGATTCCTGTTTCCTGCTGTAGGAAGGAAGATCAAGCTGCGGAGAGCAATCTTATTGATGCTGACCATGAAGAAGACGAAGACTGGCAGGATGAAGACAACGCAGTTAAAAACGCTGTGGATGATTTAATGAAGAACGAAGTGGACAGTGGCCTTAACGACTTGGGTGAACAAGTTTCAGACCCACGTCATACACGCACCCGACGTAGCAGACGCAAAGGTCGACTCCGTCTTCGTCGTCGCCGCCGCCGTCGTCGCCGCCGCCGTCGTCGTCGATTTTGTATTAGGTTGCCAGGCGCCTGCGGGAAATAAGGTACGTTAGGAAGATACGCGTTTTGTGGTTTTAGGATCAAACGAACATGCTAGCGAGCGAGTAAATAATTAAGCAACACACGAACGAACGAACGAGTCACAGAACTAGAGATCAAGCGTGCGAGATAGTGAATGAATGAAAGAATGAATAAACGAAAATATAGGAACGAACGAATGAGTAAATGAATGAACGAACGAATGTTATGACACAAAACGGTTTGCACTAAAACATATTTAACAAAATATTCTTATGAAACTTATTAAAAATTAGGCTAATATAAAGACATCTTACAACCTTTTATGTTACTTATTTCATAGCGTTGTTCAGTTCAATTGTAGAATGGTCCCGAACTGTACAACTGCAGTAAAATGTAGACGACGTTATTTTTTTCTTTGGAATCGATATTAACTTTGTGCTTTTTCTTCTTCAAAGGACTCATGGAGCCTTTGGTCAAGATGAACAGACTTAAAGGACCCTTGACATAAAAAGTCTTTCAGCTAGTTTTAAGAAGATGATAGTTGTTTCTAATAAAACATGAAACGATATGCGAGTTTGTACTGTCTTGTTTCACATTCGTTAACAACAGTTGATAATCCAAGCGAACTGTCCAGCGAGTACTGTTTATCAGAAAAAGTTTCAATTTATGTTCCTTTAGCAAATGCGAAAAAAAAAACACCTTTGAAATTTGAAACTTGGGTGTTTGTTTGATTTCAATTCTTGGTCGTATTTTGCGCAACATGATAAATTGAAACTGCATAGAAAACCGCAGACTGAGCTTACTTTACAAGAGAATAGAGGGAGTAAGTTTCTAAAGAAACTGTGGTGCTGCGTCGGTGGGAAGTATAACAATATAATTAGGTTTTATCAACTGGGTTGATAATGTGAATTGGCCACCGTAAAGAGATTCGAGAGCTGACGTTTCGAGCGTTAGCCCTTCGTCGGAGCGAAAGACACATATTTGGTTGGTTATTATGTCATTTGACGTGATGCGTCGTCATTAGAGCAGCCATATTGGATCCGCCATCTTGCATTTTACGTCAGTGGTTTAATGTATTGAAGCGACAATCTCCGAGAGACTGACCATTGCAACCATAACAGCACATATGCACTGCTCCCACTTAAATTTGAACTGCATTATGTTTTAATAGAACGTTTTACCCGGAATCTATTTGAAAAATGAAAAAAAAAAAATGCCTAGCTCCTTGGTAACAGCGGACTATAGACTTCTCGAGATTCCCACTTCTTCACTATCGAGCCGCGAAGTTACCACATAAGTTGAATAACTAAAGAACCAAAACATTACTTTATTTATGATAATTTTTCGACACATGGTCATCAATTTTCGACAAGCGCGGCCATGCCATGCTTATAAGTCAGGTGATCATGATCAAGTGAAACGGAGTGATAAGAAACGAACGATTTTAAATGTTCCATGGATCTGACACTGTATTTATTTTTCTGGGCACTGATGCCTGGGAAATTCGACGGTGAAAATAATCCTTCTGGCCGTGACATGTCTCGCCTGGAATCAGACGCTAGCCATTGTGTTGTGGTTGATTGTATTTCAACGGTTTCCGTATTGCCTCACAGGTGGCAGGGCAGGGGGACTACAGCCCACCAAACGAAAATTTTGTGGGTGCAGACCGTCTAGGCAAAATTATTGCTGTCACAAAATAAAATTGATTTGGCAGCATATTCACTCGTGTGGCCTTACATGCCAATCTGCTGTTAGCCTGCTCCAACTACCAAGAACTATCTTGTAGCCCACATTTGTGGGGGGTATAAAATCAGCAGCAATTTTCAATTAAAACTTCATTTGTTAGCTCCGGCGCTGACATTACGATCAGACTGATGAATTCCAGCGGTTCTCGCGTTAAACTATTGTTAGGTAATTCAAGTCTGCGTCGAGCCTTGTGGCCCATACAGCCGGAGCTTATCCCGGTTTCCATAGCTTGAAGCGACTAAGAGTATTTCTACTATTAATTGTGATGTATTGAATACAAATTCTTTCGAAAACGGGGTTAGAAATTGGAGAACGATCTGGCTGGCACATACCCAACGAAAACCTCCCCCTCCCCCAACAATCCTCCTCCCTCCCGAGGGTATGCGCACGATGAGCACCCCTCCCACCCTCTCCTACATTTTAAAGTGCTACTATGATAAATTGTTACACCTTCGTTTTTTTAAGGGAATCATACAGTACTTCATGTAATGCCGTGATGACTTCTAACCATCATATCTTGTGTTCGCTTTCAATCCTGGACTTAGTTTTTCGTCATGCTTGTTCTATTGGAGGCTGCTTTCACTTTTGGCAGCTTTTGAAATTTGAAGTACTGCAAAAGTTATGACGTCAAAAAAAATTATGGCGTCATATTTTTTTTTTCACTGATGGAATCTGCACAAATTCATACGACAGATTTTGCATCTGAATGCACTCTATCCATTGGCTTTAGTTTCATCCGAGAAAGATGTAAGCTGTGCGAGTTTTTTTGCGTTTTTGTTTTCTGGTCACGTGACTTTCCAATTATGGTCAAAACTAAATAAAAATAGCTTCGGTAACATGGCGCGAACTGAAAATAGATTACAAATAATTGTCATGGGGCACAGTATGTGTCTTTTAATCGCTCTATTGTCCTTTTGTCAAATCAAAACTTGAGTTGAGTCCAATTTTTATACCACAGTATCAACTGTAACCTGCGTCTCAGGCGTAATCTTTCCCCATAACTGGGATTCCGCTTACTGTTTGACCTACAGCACTAACTATTTTCATCGGCTGACCTTGGAAAGCTTGTTTACTAACTCAGAAAAGAATCCTCTCAACAAAAGTCAGCAACTGCCGCCACCGTACAAACGACTAATTTCACGACATGGACATAACAAACAGATCGAAAAGAAGAGGTCAACAGAAGGACCTAACTTTACCGATCACTAATCACGACCGACAACACCATGAACTACTTTAGTCTTACAGCCATTCATACATAACGGCAAAAATGACCAGGCTGTTTTCACGACAAATCTTCACATGGCTCTGATGATGAGTTCCGCTCAGGTTTGTCGAAACGTCAGTCACAGTCCCCGACAACAGTACTTCTCAGGACTACCCTCTCCCGGATGATCAAACTACACGATCGACTGTTACCCCGGGTTCAAACGATATACTGTATTGTATACAATGTGTCGGGTCTCATTGGCGGAAATTTAAGGAATTTATTTGACCCCTGCTCGATTTAAATAAATCAAGTCCCTCCGACGTTTTCACAGGAAAAGGCGCAGTATCAGACTTTTACTGTAATAGACTGCCACTCTAGTTGATTTTCGGAAAATAATATGACGACCGTAATGAGATCGCTGTCTGGGGATTCGAGCGATACCGAAGTTGAAACTTTGTCTTCCGCTCAGAAGCAAAGCAGGTTTCAAAGATGTGTAAAATCGCCTCGAAAGCGACTTGTGATTGTAGTCATCGTGACAGCCGTATTGGCCGTAGTTGTCGGGTTCCTGATCGGCTTTTTTGTGCCCAAGTCCAAGGATGTATGCAAAGTAATCGATGGCACCAGAGAAGACATGCACGACGATTTTGAAGATCAGGTCAGCGCAGTGGAACTGGAGAAAGAGTTCAGGTGAATAAACAATGCTTTATTTTGGTCTACTAAACGAGTTAAATTAAATTAAATCATCGAGGTTTCGTAGCGGCAACTGGCTTTGTGTTTAGGTACCTGATTCCATTCGAAATGAAATTATCAGATTTATCAAACTATCAAACGAAAATTATCAGAGTTTCACAAAGCAGGCCTTTGAAAGGATGATTCTGGCGATTAACTCAACAACACATCAAATGCATTATTAACGTTAATGCGTGGGCCATTGTTAGCGGCGGTTTTTGAATAAATTTTTGCTGGCTTAAAAAGTCTGTTGCAAATGCTCGCTGGTGCCTCTATTTCAAGGCGAGTCTAAGTGCAAAGTCTGTAATGAAAATGAGTTTTCCTTCATATGGAAAGCAAACCTAATTGCCATCACAAAACTTTCGCACTTAGACTCGCTTTGAAATATAGGCTCAAGGGAACTCGGAAATGACCTATTCGTTCCAGGAGAACAACACACGAGCCACGGTGATTGAACGGCTTACTGTAATTTGCGAAACGAAATGGCGCCTCTCTTTTTTCGAGGAACATGGTCGCGCAAGGAAGCGTCGTACCTCGCGCCTAGCGGTCGTCACCAGTCGCTCGCGCTTCGTGCTCCGCTTTGTTCGGGACCAAAATCGAAGCACCTGAGGAGGAGGCTGGCGATGAACCATAGTAATTTGATTTCTCTGTGTCAAAGCCAAAAAGAGGAATAAGACACCGGAAATAGGGTGAAATGTGAGGGTGAATGGAATTCTATCGTTGTTTTCTCTCTGTGACGTTTGTAGTGCTGACTGTCGATCAATTTGCTGGGCGCGATGATGGCCCGCTTGAACAACAGAAGCAGGATAGCCGCGTTTGTTGAAGAAATTGCACATTTCCTCTGATTTTAAGGAAAAATCAGAGTCGTCACTACAAAGACGGCGAAGTCTAAGAAACTGAGAATAAGGAATGGAATTCTTGACATGTGATGGATGTGAAGACGAATACAACAAATAGCTATGAGAATCTGTGGGTTTGTAGTGCACACTGGTGCATAAACTGTTGCCTTCGATAGAAACTTTGATATCCAGGAATGCTATCAGGGCAGGATGAAACGAATCAACAGCGGTTATACATTGACGACTGTATCGGCGCTACCTCTTCTACCAGAGAGGATCTTAATTAATCAATTTATAACCGCTGTTAATTCGTTTCATCCTGCCCTTAAATATACCTGGGAAATTTCCGATACTTCCTTAGCTCTCCTGGATATCAAAGTTTCTATCGAAGGCAACAGTTTATGCACCAGTGTGCACTACAAACCCACAGATTCTTATAGCTATTTATTGTATTCGTCTTCACATCCATCACATGTCAAGAATTCCATTCCTTATTCTCAGTTTCTTAGACTTCGCCGTCTTTGTAGTGACGACTCTGATTTTTCCTTAAAATCAGAGGAAATGTGCAATTTCTTCGACAAACGCGGCTATCCTGCTTTTGTTGTTCAAGCGGGCCATCATCGCGCCCAGCAAATTTATCGACAGTCAGCACTACAAACGTCACAGAGAGAAAACAACGATAGAATTCCATTCACCCTCACATTTCACACTCACAACCACGCAGTTAAATCCATCATTCTCAAAAACTTTAAATTACTTCAAAATGATCCCGACACTGGTAGAATCTTTTCGCAACCTCCATTAATTTCATTTAAACGCGACAAAAACATAGGTAACTTTTTGGTCAGAAGTGCATTCCAAACTAGTGATCAACCCGGAACCTTTAAATGCGCTCGCGCACGATGCAAAACAGGCCCTTTCATTCACAACGTTGACAAAATGTCGGGACCCAAGCGATCTATCAAAATCACTGATCATTTCACCTGTACCTCAGCCAATGCCATCTACTGTATAACTTGCACTCTTTGCAAAAAGTTATACATCGGCGAAACAGGGAGACGACTTGGCGACCGACTCCGAGAACACCTTCGTGACGTAGAGAAAGACGACAAAAATGCATCGAAACCGGTCGCGAGACACTTCAATCTCCCAAATCATTCTAAGCAACATATGGCAGTCTGCGGCCTTTCCCTTCACCAAGGAAACACGGAAAGCCGTAAAACTCTAGAACAAAAATTTATTTTTCAAATCGGCACTCTTAATCCTCACGGTATCAACGAACACTTTTCATTCAACTAATTTATTCCGACGTTTTCACGTTACCAGGCACCAGCCAATAGCGAAGTTTTCACGTTACCAGGCACCAGCCAATAGCGAAGCTCCATCTTTCTGTATATAAAAACACACGACGCACAATTCCTTGATTCGCTCCGACGAAGGGCTAACGCTCGAAACGTCAGCTCTTGAATCTCTTTACGGTGGCCAATTGACATTATCAACCCAGTTGATAAAACCAAATTATATTGTTATACTTCCCACCGACGCAGCACCACAGTTTCTTTAGAAACTTACCCCCTCTGTCCTGTATATAGTTTGCCAACGAGCCTTGTGGCCTATCAGGAGTGTTTCTACTCCATACTGGATGGGATGCTAGTCCACCGCAGGGTTACACCCCAACATTATATTTGCCGGTACCCAATTATACAGGAGCACCCAACGAGTCTGTTCCTCACTTTATCTTTTCTCCAGCGCAAATGTTGTTGGCAGGTAAAATGTTTCAGTAACTGTTTGCTCATGGGAGTTGTCACTCAAAAATACTAGTTTTGCGCTGGCCGATTTAAACTCGGTAGGGCGACTAAAGAAACTGCTCGATGATGAGTAGAGTCTCGTTGAGAAGAGCTGATTTCAACACTTTTAAGTGACATTTATGCGCGTTTGTTTTATTTTTTGTTCTAATTGCTGGATCATGAGCTGTTAAAAGGGAACAGATATTTTTTTTTCTAGCAACACTATAGGACACCTGTAAATGTTTCAATATCATATATTTTCATTCCTTTGGGTAACAGAATGCATTTGGCTATCCCTGTTTATACACCTGTGTGAAATGAGGCACCGTGAGAGTAAAGTGTCTTGCCCAGAAACACAACGGAGTGCCCCGCCCACCTGTGGAGTCCAGCGCACTAACCATTAGGCCTCCGCGCTTCCGACAGCCAGTGACCATGTACTTTATTTTATCTCCATCGTTTATTTGCAAATGACGTTTGTTTGTTAAATGAATTTACTTCGATTCAGATTGTTCACGTCACAGCCACACGTTGCTGGGTCTGAAAGACAAGACACTCTTATCAACCATATCGCAACAAAATGGCGTGGATACGGTTTTGATGAAGTAGAAATACCGGAGTACCAGGTGCTGCTTTCTCTGCCACAGGAAGACCAACCCAATACAATTGAAGTTCTCAACAATGGAGCTGTAGAATATACTATCCTTGGAAAGATTAACGTACGTTGAACCCTCCGATTCTATGGCCTCCCCCTGGGGATGTGGTGCCACCGCCACGATCTCCAGAGAAGTCACTCAATATAGTTGTCAAACCCATTCCAATCATTTTTATTTTAGCTACAATTGTGTGTCAGTTATGATGTCGTATGGCATCAAAATGACATATATTTCAGAAAATCCTGGCCATATTGGATTTCAGTTCTTTTTCCCGAGATGCGAAAAAAATGCTTAAAATTAATCAGGAAAATATAATAAAGAATCAAAAGCTATGAAGAATTTGGAATTAACCCTTCGTGGAAACCAAAATCTCGCTTGGACAGAACGTTACAAACCATAGCAAGTTTTGTTGAAACTTTTTGAAGACATGGTTGTTCCGTGACCAGACGACTGACACACCAGAACGTTTGTCGAGCTCGATTATTGTTACGTCATGTCGCGCTTTAGTAAGATACTTTGAACATTTACGGTTAGGCTTTTTCAACACGTTAGCGGTAAATCTACGAGTGCTAGAGGCAAGTGTAGATGTAGTTTAATTTCATACTGAAAACAATACTTTTGTCTTGGTTCCTCCTTGCATTAGGTTACCACACAGGAGGAACCGAAACACACGTTCCCGTATTTCCCCTACCTCGCTTTTGCTCCACCAGGCGTGGTCGAAGGAGAACTGGTTTACTGCAATAGGGGAAGGGAACGGGACTTGCAACTCTTGGATGGAAAGAACATCAGTGTCAAAGATAGGATTGTTCTTTTGAAAGGTCAATCTGCCACTGTGAGTATAAGTAGAATAATAAGGGGCACGAGAATAAGCTAATGTAAGTCAAGGTTAAGTCTTTATTTTAAGAGGGTAGCAGTAAATATAATTTCTGACGTTTGAGGGACGAATTAGTCGGAAATTATTATTCTGACGGCACGTTGGAGAGACCCGCGGTGCATCGCGGGCTGCTTTAGGAGTATTTAAGGTTTTGGCGGGAGATTTAGGTCATTCTAGGTCGGTCAGTCGGAGTGTTCGCCCGCTTTATTTTTTATTTTTAGGATTACGTTTCCATTTGAATTAACTCGTATATTGTAGGATGCCCTTTCCTCGGGGTCTCGTGCTGCTGCATTAGATGAGGAATACGTTTCCACATATTTTTTGGCCACATCTAAAGGGTGGTTTTTTAGTGGTTTTTCGTATCTGGCGTAGCACATTTTCTGAATTCTTGAGCTCTTTAGTTACCTTTGTGAGGAACACATAATTATGAATAATTCAATAGATATTAGGCAACATTGAATCGCACGGCTCATGGCTGACTGACTCATCCTAAATAAACTTTTCACATTGAATATCTCGTGTGAGTGTAGTCAGAATATAGCTAACGAAGCTAACAAACACGTGGCCCTCCGAATTACGATACTAAATTTAAACTTAAAGATATGGTAAAAATTCCATAAAAAAATGAACTGTAAGAAAAAGAAGGGCTGACGGTAGACTGGAATTAAACTAAAATCAGACTAAACGATATAGCTGTCTGGTCTTTTTAGCCCCGTGGTTATTCCAGACAGCAGCGTAATTGTTGTAGCTGCGTTCGCTGTGGCCCTGTGGGAGGATGAAGACTGAGGCGACAGGGGATGGGAGGGGGGTGGGGGGGGAGGGGTGGGTGGGTGCATTTCACACAACTGTTCGCGAATTGTCTTCGAAGACCACGGAAAACTAAAAAAATGTTTACAAATAATAGATTCTACCTTATTGTGGAAAAGCCAAGTAAGCTACATTGTTGAAAAAACGAAATATTGGTATTCTTTCCAAAGTGCGTTATTATGTGACATTCTGCTTAACCTATATTATGATCTATTTTGCCCTCAGGTTTATCCCTTTCTAACCTATGCTTTAATTTATTGGGGTAACACCTATTCGTCCACAATCCAGTCAGCCTTTGTTAATTTTAGAAAAGAGAGCAATTCGAATCCGCATGACATTTTCTAAATTTTGTGAGCATTCTAGTCCATTTTTTAGTAAAATGTTTTAGTTTTTCCATTTTTAGTTCCCATTTTTTTTAATATTGAGGTCCGTATGTACAAATTTCACAACAAACGTCTACCATTTGTTTTTGATACCTTATTTATTGCACAAGTCAATAAAAGACACAACTATAATACCAGAAGTATCTTGAATATGTTATACACCTCACCTAGAGTTAGAACAAATTATGGCATATTCAACATAAGATTTAAGGGTCCTAAATTATGGAACTCTATCTCTCTTTCAAAATTTAAGGAATCAGTCAAATGTGATCTTGTTAAAGATTATTAGATATATGTATTCATATTATTTAAGATTGCAGTTGTGTAATTTCACAGATTATCTATTTAGATATTTAAATTTTGTCAACCTTTCTTTCTATAAGTTTTTTTTATAGTTTATGTAATATGCATATAATGTTAGAATGTTGTTAGTTGTCATATTTACTAATTGTGTCACATTTTAATTTAATTATTTCAGACTTCCCTAATAGTATACTGAGTGATTGAATTTTTCCTCCTCTTTTAATTTTCCTTTTAATTTTTATGTGTTTATTTTTGCTATCTTGCTGACCATTAATTTATTATCATTTAATGCTGTTGTCTAATGGCTGCCTGGCTCCGTAGCTCTTAATTTTATTCCAGGCAGCCAGTCCTCTATTTTGTTTGTCAATATTGTTTTTAATTTGTCATTGGCAAGGGAGCAAAAATAAAGAATATTGTTGTTGTTGGTTGCGGCAAAACCGTGGAAACATGTTTCTTCGTTTTGCCAGGCCTTTAACCCTACTACCTGGGGGCTGGGGAAAGAAGGGGGGGGCGCTTTTGAGGCCCGAGCCAAATTTGAAGATGCATAACTTCATGGCAATTAAAGCTATCACCACCAAACTTGGCGACTTTTCCTAAATATCTTCTGGGAATATTTTGACATTTTTATCACTTGTATCACGTGATCACCAACTTTGCGTTTCCATGGCAACCAATTTTTTACACCCCTGTTTTCCAAAATTCGCATTTTTTTCAATTTTTATGGTGTTGTTTCTGTTTTTAGATATAATTTAGCTTATATAATGCCCGTTTCAGTTAAATATTTATTTATACTGCTGAAATCCAAGATGGCGGACACGATTTACAATGAAGACCATTTTGCTTTCTATTTCAAATAGTGTGTTACATTTTCATTTTTGAATTTATGTTTTACAGTCCAACAACTTCAATTTTTAGGATATTTAATGAAATGCACGATTTTAAAGAAATTCAAAATGGCGGATCCACGATGGCGGTTAGTTCTATATTAAATACGTCATAGTGACGTCATTACTGTTGCTATTGACAACTAACCTGTTGTCTTGCACAAGAATCTTATCATACATGTTGCTGCTAAGACTTTGTTGTTATACGTCGAATCGTGAAGAAATATTGATTAAATAGCTTTTCAACCAATAAAATTGGATAAATGATGTCATATTACGTCACCATGCCAACAAAACATCAAAAATGACTACAATTATTGTCTAAATCATCCTGTGTTAATTTGGTGACCATAGCGTTAATTGTTACAGTCCCAGAAGGTTCAAAAAAGCCCGGTCTGAATAGGGTTAAGAATCGTTCATTGTCGTAGTTTCGGGTTTGAACTGAAACTCTAACCATCATCAAACGTGTTATCGTTTTCCTCGTTCTTTTCACCTAGACGAGCGGATCTAGGGGGCGGGTGCAGGGGTACGCACCCGCTCCTGAGATGACCTGCGACTTTCGACTATAACTAGTATTCTGCTGACGTCACCCATCGATTACGTCATTCCTTAGTCAAATTGGTGCGCCCCTTCCTTAACTGTTCATGCATTTTGCTACGAAAATCTCATTAATCCCTTATCAATAAAAAGTCATGTTAATCCCTTATTATTATAATTAAAACAAGAAAACTGCATATTAAAATTTTTGTTTAACCAATATGAGAGACTAAACGAGACAAAACGAAACTCCGTGAACCCCTCCATAGCTCTGTTTTCGAGCGTCTGGAATAGGGTGCATGAAACTGGCGTACCAAGATAAGTACATAGTGGCGTAAACTAGTTAGGTACATTGATTAATGACTTACTTGTTTCTTACAGATAACAGCCGCAGCGAAACGAGGAGCCATTGGGGCGATTCTGTATGTAGATCCTGCCACAGTAGCTCAAGAGGGAACCGATAACCAAAACACGTTTCCAAATAAAGCGTGGATGTCTAAAACTGCAGTGTTCTCGAAGAGCCTAACAACCCGAAATGGAGATCTGCTAACACCAAACTTACCATCTATTACAGGAATGTATCGAAGACCCAGAAATGAAACTGATTTGCCAAATATTCCAGCTCAGTCAATATCGTACGAGGACGCCTTAAATCTACTGAGCCGTCTTAGAGGTAAGTTTAAAATATTTTTATTTAAAATACGAAACTAAACTTAACATATTAATTTAACCATCCCACTCTGGAATAGAAATTGAGGGAATTTTAGAAATAATATTTATATCTAACCATGGGCCTCCCCGTAAATTTTCTTTCATATTGGTATAGGTAACGGCTCAAAGATATAATTCTTCTGAAGCTCGTATGGAATAAAATAAAAGCATTTTTGCTTGCAGGTGATGAGGTACCAGAATTTTGGCGTGGCGGTCTCAAAGTCACCTATAAATTTGGTCCAGGTTTCACCAATCCTAACACCACAGTGCGACTGCGAGTCAACAACGAGCTGGTTGTAAAAACAATCTACAATGTTATTGGAACCATCAACGGTCGGGAAGAACCCGACCGGTATGTCCTTGTCGGCAATCATCGGGACGCGGAGTTTTTTGGAGGAGCAGACGCTTCAAGCGGTTCCGCCACTCTTATGGAAATAGCTCGAGTCCTTGGAAAGCTCAAAAGTGACGGCTGGCGACCGCGACGAACTGTGAAGCTTTGCAGCTGGGGCGCTGAAGAGCTTGGTTTAATTGGGTCAGTCGAGTGGGTTCAGGAACACGCCAAACTTCTTTCGAACAGAGCTGTGGTGTATTTGAATACGGACGTGGCAGTGGGCGGGAACTATGTCGTTGTTGCACAGACCTGTCCCATGCTAACAGAAGCGATATTTTGCAGAGCCAAGAAGATCAAAGACCCCAACAAGTCCACTATTTACGATACTATGGTTAGCAGGTTTGGGACCTCCAAGGACTACCCTGGTGAACCAGACACGATACCGTACTTATACTTTAGCGATTACCTGCCGTTTTACATGAGCCTCGGTGTGCCATCTGTTGATTTCAGCTATTTTGATGGGGTTAAAGGCCGTGGAAGTAAGCTTTATCCCGTTTATCACACCCAAGAAGACAGCTACTACTGGATAAAAACATTCGCAGATCCAATGTTTGCTTACCACGTTACGATGACAAAACTCGTGGGTGGATTACTTCTGGATTTTAGTGACGCCTTTGTCTTGCATCTAGATGTGGTGCGTTACTCTAAGGCAGTGAAAAGGTCATTTGGCCGGCTGGAGTCTCTTCTGCGACTAGACCAACTTAACGTCTCAACCACGTTCGTACACCATGCTATCCAAACGTTTATCAACGCAAGTACACTATTTCAAGCTGCTAAAGAAAGAATGAGTGGAAATGAACCCCCGCTTGTCACAAGGGCGGTCAATGATCAGCTTGTCCAGGTCGAAAAGGCCTTCATCAGCCCATTTCTAAAAACAGATGACTCAATGATGAAGCATGTATTTTCGCGGGATACTGCATCTTGGGGATATGGTATAGCATCCTTTCCTGGAGTGATAAATGCTGTGTTCAGTGCAATAGAAACAGGAAATGTCGATGTAGTTAAAGAGCAGCTGTCACTGGTTGCCGAAGCTATCTTTTCTGCCGCTGATATTATCAAGCCGATAGTTTGCGACAATTAACAGCACATCGAATTTTTATAAAAAAACAAAACAAAGTAAGATGAAAATGAACAGTTCGGGCGGTTCTATATATGTCTCAGTGTTATACTGTCGACAAAAATATATATCAAGTTATGGTACCACATTTCCCAGCACATGGTAACAATGCGTATACTCTTTTCTAATGCTGCAATTCCTTGAGGTAATCCTAATGTACAACAGTAAATAAGTTTTGCCATGAAGCGGTTGTTTTATGCCTGCTGTTATATAGACCAAAGATGTTTATCAATCTTCGCGACCTCAGGATTTTACAAACCCTATAAGGCTTTACCTATTTCCTATAATATGACCTATTATCGCCGTTCACAGTTATTGCATTGTAGTATCTTTTCTGTTATCAAGTTGCATTATTACTAAGAAGCAGCAAGTCAACTGTCAGAAAAAAAAAAACGATTTGGTTAGGTTAACGGAAAGTTTCAGCACAATTACGAGCAAGTAGGTAACAATTAACGGAAAGTGAGAGGAGCATTATACACTTACAATTCTAACAAATGTACACAGTTCAAATACGTTAGCTAGGTTGAATATATGTTGTAAAGAAATTAGGAAGAAAGCATTCAGTAAAGTAAGGAAAAGCTGGCCGTTGTCAAAGAGCTAAGAGGTCAGTTATTAAATTTAGGAATACGAAAATGTTTCCTGTCAGTGGTCCAATTATTGAACACTTGCATTGAATCTTTTTTTGCAGTTCTGGCTGGATTTTTTTCTATTTTGGTCCCACGTGCACGTGACTCGTGAAATAAGGGTGTAATTTGAAACTTTTGAAGGACAGTCTCCAATGAAATACCTGTGCAAAACGTTTACACGTAGGAGGTCTGGTTTTCAAAATAAAACTGTTAGAAATCTCCCTCAGCAACAAATTCATGGCAAATTGGTAGTTAAGAAGGACTTCTCCCCACTTCCCTACCACCTGAGGTTGGCGCATGAGCCCTTCCTCACACCTACCTCTGCAGGAAAGGACAAGGCTCTGCAGTCACAGCGTTGCCTGACGGCTATGCAATGCTGTTGGGGCCTCAAGAAACCGAAACAGCTGGTCTGGTCAGGACGGGGTATTATCGTAACTGTCTAATTTTGCTCACAGGAGATTAAACGGTCGACGTGGTTCTGATATCTTAATCCGTCAGTACTTCTCAGGGACCATATATACAATATCTAAGTGATGCATTAAGGCTGATTAGTTTTCGGCCTTAGGATGTAATGTTTTATTTCTGTCAAATTGTAAGCCCAGTGCAGTTGGTTTCTATTAAAAACATCAAATTGGCGTAGAAAGGAAAAATTGAGTGTATGTTTGCACGCACATGTCTTTAGTTTTGTCTTACCAAATCAATGGATTTGCACAATTTTTGGCGTTCATAATATGTTTTACATTCATCATTGTCATAGCTGGAATTTTCGGGAAGACAGCTAATTTTGTTTCCCGAGAATCTGATTGTTTCCCTCGCCTCCGTCCCCAGATTCTCGGGAAACAAAATATTTGTTTCCCTAGGGATTAGTCATTAAGTGTTAATTGTTATTCAACAAATTCTCACGAAGCCCATATATGGTCATGATTGAAGCGATTGTTATCCGTCATCTGCACTTGGCAGGTATTCTGTGATAAACATTAACTAAGTAACGATAATTCTGCTGAAGTCTCAAAGCGCCGCATAACGGTAACATTTCTAGCAGCTGTAAAAAGCGCTTCGTTGACAATTTCTTGAATATTAAAACAATTATCCTACTCAATCTTGCGGATCAGTTTGTGATGTGAGAGAGAAATTCTGAGTAGCGTTTACTAAGTAGCTTTGGATTCGCTCCGACGAAGGGCTAACACTCGAAACGTCAGCTCTTGAATCTCTTTACGGTGGCCAATTGACATTATCAACCCAGTTGATAAAACCAAATTATATTTGTAAACTTGAGTATGATGATATAGATGATTGGCTGAATTCCACCCTGGTAACTGCAATCCTACCCCAGTTCGCGCTACTACAATGCTGAAAAGTTTACCTCCATCGATGCTATAAGAATAGGTCCATTTCCGAGTTCTCTTTTGCCTCAGAGTTAAAAACGAGTCTAAGTGCGAAACTATTCATATGAAAATGTGTTCAACCTGAAAGTTCATTTTCATGCAAATCAAACTCATTTTCATTTAAATTGTTTTGCACTTAGACACGTTTTGAAGCAGAGGGAAAAGACACCCCTCTGTAACACTCAGCCCAATGGAATTTTAATCCTCACTAGGTTTTCGGTAAAACGTCACCGGGTTGGCTAATTTCCCACTGGGTCCGCTCGTTTTCTGTTTTATTTTGCTCATTTGTTATTATTTTTTGAAAACAAAATACGCTGGGTCACACCACACAGTCACTGGGTAAAATCAAAATAGTCACGGGGTACTGAGGAGACTAAATTTCCGCTGAGTACGTAGGGGAAAATAATTCCTGGGAAGGGTTTCAGTGGGTCTGTTACAAAGGGGGTGTGAAAAGCAAATTCATTAAACCGAAAAGCGTTCATATCACGGTCTTTCACGAATGGAAAATAAAACAAAACAATAATTGATAATACGCTTTGCCTCGCCCTTAATCATGGGATCCCTCGTCTTTAATGACTTTTAAAGCGCGTTACCCTCTCCTCGTATGTAGCATTGTTAAGCTTCTTATAAAACATCAGGCAACGGGAAGATAAAGCATGCATATCAGCTACGTATGTTAAATATGTCAAAAAATCTCCATGAAACTGGTTCTGAAGAAATGAATGCAGCCCTATAAATACACAGTGAACCCTAAACCACATATAACGAAGCTTCCTTGTATCGTGCTTCTAACCAGTTATTTTCACTATCAGGCGATATTCCGTGCAATTTCGCAAGAAAATTATTAAATTTTCTTTCTTTCAGTCAGATAAAGGTGGTAACAAAAATATTTCCCTCGTCCCTTTACACTTCGTTATGTCAACTGAAGGCTTCATATATGTCTCAATGTTTTGGACCGCTATACCTTATGGATTCATTTTTTAAAGATCTTGAAAAGTTGAATACGTTAATGTAAAGAAAGACCAGCATTTTTGATTCGCACTCCATCCTCCATCCTCCCCCTCTCATTTCTAATACCTCTTCCCATTTCTAACAACCTTTACTGATTACCAAAAGAGGTTTTCCGATGTCATGGATCGATCCCGACTATAGTGTATTTTTAAACTGTTGTAAACCCCTCGAAGATAAGTCGATCAGTTGGCAAAGCACCAAGCACCAGTTGGCAAAGCATCGTAATCGCCAATTATGTTACAGTTTGACTATTCTTTAGAAACCTTACTCTCTGAGTGAAAACTGTCTCTTAAGCTTTAGGTCGTTGGATGAGACCCCTGAGGCACGAAAGGAGTCAAGGGTCGCTGTTCAAGACGATCAGAGAAAGTCTTTGTGTGTGACCATGCAAATGAATTCTTCTCATTACCACTTTAAATATAGCACTGGCAAAGTTGTTCAAAGGATAAATAATGCTATCAATGAATAGTGCCGCCTGTTTAGTCAATAAAGAATAGCGATTTTTCCGGCAAACAAATAAAAAAATATCGGATGAAACCCTATTGTGTGATCCTGGTGTTGGACATCTACTTGCTTTGAAAAACAAATAAGCTAAAGCCCGACACACTTTTGGAGAAGAGGGATTCATGTACCATTGGGCGAAATTTCATTCATTAATATTTAATCTGTACGTCTGAGTTAGTGTCAGCGGAACTTTATAATGCTAAATATGCTAAAAAAAATTTTTGGGTTTAAGTGGCTTTAAATTTAAAGTCTGTTCATGGATGAAACCCTCTTGTGCGACCATTCAAACGGAAGCACAGTTTAATAGCGCTATCAAATGAAACCCTATTGTGTGATCCTGGTGTGAGACATCTACTTGATTTTTGTTATATAAAAATAACATTTGAGTTGTTATTAAAGTAGGCGTAATTGGAAGTGAAAAAGTTGAACAGAATTGATGTAAGCACATAGAAGTTATAACTCCGCTCGTGTCAGGAGGCCTGGTACGAGAGATAAACATGCACTGTTGAAGATTTTACATCAATGTGGCTCTGTTAAGGATGGTACATGCCTAGCATACATTTGTAAACTGTTCTCAATCTTTCTCAGTTGAAGCCATCCTTGTTTAATTTATTCTCAGTTTAGGTATCTATTTCGATTTCTCTACTTAATTTGATAAATTACATTTTCAAGGTTTCCAAAATCACAAAGGATGACTTTTGTTTATTTTGACTAAGCCCCCTAACAGAAACCATCCCAGGAGGTGAGCTCTGTAGCTTTAAGTTTGATGTCGACGGAAATCTTAGATATATGTCGACGTTCCAGACCGTTCATGTGCATCATAATCGAATGCCCCCCACATAATTACGTACTGGGATGTCAATAAATCTATTGCTCGCCACGCTGGGGTCTCGAGACCTACTGGAAGACCTTACTTAACATTGGGATTACACACATACTTATTTTTACATGAAGGTCAATCTACAATTATTTTTATTTCAAGAAAAAAATCATATTTTATTCCAAACATTGGGAATCAAACAACGGAAAATTCGACTTACCGCCATACCAAATGGACGCTAGCTGCGAGAAACCCAATTTTTTTCAATATTTATATTGCAAGCAAAATTGTATACAGTACATTACTGCCCAAACCACAGAGTGAAAGCTAACCGCAAGCAAACGGGAGTGGAACTATCCGGTAAGGGGACTATCCACAAGTTAACTGGGATGGAACTAACCCAACCAAACTGGGTTGGAACCAACCGGAACCAACCGACAACCGTATGTTGATGATCTTGTTTTCTGGACATTACCACGCCATATAAATCATCATGAAATGTCTAATCTGGTTCAAGTCGTTGTTATGTTAGGTCTTCCCTCGAGACGCTGAAGGCGCCTTTCATTTCTTTGGCATGTTTATGTTGGTTCATGTACAATATAAATCCGATGTGTATCTTTTTTACTGCAACATTTTAAGTAGCATGGCGGGACGTGTAGGTAAGATAAACATCAACACTCAAAATAAGCACCTGCATAAACAATTTGAAATTAGTTAAAGATAAGGTTAACTATTTTTAAATAGGTTAAAACCTCTGTTAAACTACCCAACGTACAGACGTTTTCCATTTTAAGTCTTCAATACACTCTTTCCAGAAAAAGTTCGACAAAAATCACTATCCAGAGAAAAGTATCATGTTATATGACTCGAAATTCTCAGAAAAAACATAAAAGCGAATGTGTGGCCTCATACCAAGCGAAAAAACATTTTAATCTGGGGTCTAAGAGGGTCAAGTGCCATCTTTGTGTGTACATGCTGATCATCTTTGTGATTATGTTACGCGCCAAAATATGCTCTGCCTGCATTAATATTTATAATCACTTCTTCACAGTTACACACTGATTGACGCTGATAAGGGAAAGGATGCCACAACTATAGATAAACCCTCGGGTAACCAATGCGGGATTACATTCGCCTTGGCATTATTGATCCCTGATTACGTTTTAAACACAAAGGGAAGCTTTTTACCCAGGTTAATAAATCCGCCGGCCAGATGTCAAGAAATCCTTTATACTAAAAATATCATAGTTACAATTTTTAGATCACACACACGCACATGTTATGGTTTTGTTTGGTGAGATTCTTTTTCGAGAATAAGGTTGATAGTGTTGCGAGCTAATCTGAAACACCTTTATTTATCACCTGCTGAAAGTTTATCATTCAATAACAGCTTCGATTCTCTTTTCATGTACAGAACCAAAGCATCGTGTGCTATTAAGCAGCTTATAGCCAAGATTGATTTGATATGTTACGCCATAAACACAGGATTTAATTAGTGCCTTAGGGAGATATATTTTCATTTAAAACATATGAAGTGAAACCATACAAATCAAGTTTTTTTTAATTGACAGATTTTTTTGATATTTGTTTTCGTTTGACGCATCAGGAGATACCTTGCATATAATTTGACCTGATTTGTGCGGAAGGTATCGCTCGAGCACCTCGTAAAGTTCTCGTTGCATACCAAGATTTATCGAACGGGCAAACTGTACTATCTCAAATGGAGCTGAGCAGTTCGAAATTGCGACTAGCGTCTTCGGTTTCGTCGGATTTTTCATTCTATAAAGGGTCTGGTCTCACAAAACGACAGATTATTTTGATCGTTGCATTCGTGGGTTTGGTTTCCGCCTCTGGAGGTTTCCTCCTCGGATATTTCGTGAAACGAAGCAAGACCAGCAGCAACGAAGACGGTTCAGGGAACAGTAAGGATCAACGGCCAAAATTCGACAGCAGCAAAGCCTTTAGCCTATTTGAAGAGGAAGTAAGCGTGTCAGAGCTGAAAGAAAACTTGAGGTATGTTGTACACATTTGAAAACTCTTGCTTCAACATCGCAAAAGTACGTGTTTATTATGACTCCAGACAAATTCAAAGAACAGAGATTTAAGTTTTTTTGCTTGATCAGTTTCCCTGTCATTATTGCTATGAGTATTTTGACAGACTGGGAGAAATGGGAAAAATATAAAATATACAAATGGCCCCAATTTAAAGCTTTCAAACAGGATAGCTATATCAATTTGGCTTTAACATTGTCAGTAAAATGAAGCGTGTTTTCCAATTATCTAAATAATGATCTGAAACTTAAGTGCACATTCTGAACACATTGCTTTCAATGATTTTCGACATCCAATGTAAAACAGCGGGACGTTTTTCATTGCTATCCCATTACCAAACTATGGAAAGAAATTATCGAAAGAAACGAAACCTGAGTATTTTTCCATTTTCCTGGCTGCGTTAACTTAAAGCCAGTGAAATATTTTCATGCACTGAGATATTGCACGGTTGACGCCATATGTTCTTACTTGACGGATGCGCGTTAAGTCGATGTCACTGCTAATTGGTTTATTTCATACGGTATTTGAAGAGCAATCGTCACGATAGTATTTTTGAGACATTTTTTAAATAAACCAAATTACTGCAAAAATGTATAAAACCTCAAAATAACAGGAAGAAAACACCAAAGAGGTGATACTAATTTAAAAGCAAACAGGAACAAGGGTGGATACGGAGGAGAGGATTGGAACGGATTGCAAATGACGAATTTGGAAAAAAATAGGGTAAACGTTTGAGATGCACAAACCATGATGTTGCTTTGAAGACAAAGGGCATTATCGTTTCTGTCATGTGGACTGAGATTAAAGCGTAATTAAAATAAAGAGATGATCCTTGACGAAAGGTCAGTTATCTTGATATTTAACCAGATTCTCAAAGCTAGTTGTATATATAAAATGCTCAAAGTTGTGTAAGGAGAATTTAGCTCCTGATATTAGGGTCCAAAGGATTAGCGGAGAACATGGTTAAACTGAATGCAAATGTTTAAATACAGATGCCATTAATTATGGTTCTGCATGTCATGATTGTTGACTGGATATTATCGAAATATAAGAATTTCATTAATTATTGTCCTTCAGTATTTCTTATTTGTTTTTTCATTTTCTCACATTACCTACCTTTACAAAAAATATATATGCAATTATGTTCTATTTGCAATAACATCAACAACAACGAAAGTAAACTTGGAGTCTAAACAATTAATTCCAACCCCAGTAAAGTATATATTTTCTCAATGCAGAATCTGTTTGTGGATTTGTTTTCATCACTTGCTAGACCATAATAACCAAAGTCAGCACACTGTTTGTAATCATGCGGTTGCGCAAAATTATATCAGGTTTATCAGAGAAAAGCTTTCCATGAACACCAAACTTTGTAATTTCATCTTAAGATATTGGTAAAAGATGGGGTGTCTGGGATTTTCGTTTCATCCCTTCATTATATTTTGTGAACGTTTATAACTGGAAAACGTTTAGGGCATTTTTTTTCTCAGACAGCCGTTTTTAGACCAATATCTATGGATAACCTTCCATATTAAAGTTACGGTGTTCGTGTCAACGTGTTCTCGAATAAGCCACATATTGTGCAACAATATGCTGGCGCTGCTTATAATAATAATAATAATAATAATAATAATAATAATAATAATAATAATAATAATAATAATAATAATAATAATAATAATAATAATAATAATAATAATAATAATAATAATAATAATAATAATAATGACAATGACAATAACAAAAATAATAATAATAATAATGATAAAGTCTTTATTCAAGGTTTTTAAACAAACGTTAAAACTTGCAAGATCCATTATAAATGAAAATAGAACTATCTAACTATTTTATCACTAACAAATCCAAAAATAGAATATCTATTTAAAGTGGTTTTTAGACAACATATACTTAATTTGGGTATGTCTTCTATATGCGTCTTCGGCTACAAGTAAAAACCTTAAAGATAACTAACTTGAGACAGAAGTATTTAAGTTATGGCCAAGAGTGACCTCTTCTGTTTTTCCATTGCATTTCTTGCTCGTAAGGTCTCGTATAGTCCAGACGTCACAGGAATGTGAATCAATAAGGCTGCGTGTAGCCTAAAATGAAATGAAACGGTTAAACCTTAGAAAATAAAGAAAATTATTCCGAATAAATATTTTGTACTTCAATATTTTATATTCCATTGCTCTCTGATTAAGACTACGAGCAGTCCCTTTTTTCTTAGTCCTTCGAGTGCAAAGCGAAAAAAAAATGGCCGCACCAAACCTGGACATGTTTTTCGCTTCGCACTCGACGGACTAAGAAAAAAAAGGACTTCTCGTAGTCTATCTTTGATTTAACCGCGGACTTCAACTAAAGGGAGAGATATAAATGACTAATAAATAGTACAATGTACTCTCTGAGTGGTCAACTAAACTTTTTGCAAACATGGTTACAGCGTCGAACGAATTTACCTCATAAATGAAACAGAAATTAGTTGTTGTGCTGTTATTTTGGCTGATGCAAACACCCGAGACGCTTGGGATAATTCGAAAGTACTAGCTTAATGCCAACCCCCGCTTGCTGTTAGGATTTTTATATGTAATCGCATGGGTCCGAGGGCAATTAAAATTAAAAATTTGAAAATAAGAGTGAAATTAATCCCAAATTGACCGAGGGCACATTTTCGATTACACGTTCTCGCTCACTGTCGAAAGTGCCTGTCCAACAGCTGGTGCTTTTTCTCGTGTTTTTGTTTTCACTACGGTGTTCGAGTTGTTCAATAAAATTTTCGTCCCTTTCAATAAAACTAGAAGCCAGGCAACAGATCTACGCTTCTTTGCTAAGTAACATGTAACTAATCAAGATCAAGCGATCATGCCCTCTTGATTACCAAAAAGTTCCCTCTTGATTAAAGGGGCACAGTCACCATGAATAAAGTCAACTTTGGCAATGTATAAGATTGCCTTCAAATCAAAGGAAACCTTGAAATAGTTGTTTGCTAAGGTAGAAAAACGCCAAAGATACACCACTGAACTAGGAAGAATAAAGGATGGCTTCGAATGAGGAAGATTGAGAAGGATTGTAATTGACAAATTTGAAAAAAAATTAGGCTAAACTTTTTAAACTGTGTCAACCGTGATCGAGTTCCTTTAAGAAAAAATGCCCCCTGTCTCAGCCAATCAGCATTCAGTAAATTTGCCCCGTATGTGATAAACATGTTAGACCCAAACTTCTTATCTTTAAACCAGCGCATTATTCTCTATCATATTTGCCAACAGGTTATTTTCCCAGAAGCCTCACCTGGCTGGCACAGAGAGGCAAGGTGAGCTCGCGGAAATTTTGGCGCAAAGATGGCGGGGATATGGGTTTGATGATGTGGAACTCCCGAGCTACAAAGTACTTTTGTCGTATCCGATGGAGGATAATCCAAACGTCATTTCAGTCATAGACGACAATGGGACAATAGTGAAAAAAATCAAAGAGCAGATAACGGTGAGAATCCAACCTTCATGTTGTTTGTGAGACGTATTCACTCAGGCCCGTCAAATAACAACAGACACGGCGGCTCACGTTTCCGTTTCGTAAACGGTCGATGCCATTTTTTCGACATTAAGAATTTTTTTGGGCTATCGCCGAATTTTTTTTACCCCCCAAAAAAGGAAAAAAATGTTCGTCAATGAAAAGAATCGGACCCTGAACCTCCGACATGCCAACATCCCTATTTCACCACTACCAGGCCAATCCGCTGAGTCGTCACAAAATTTCGTTATTCAAAGATGACTTTCTTAGTCTATTTTACTTGTAGTATTGCCCCATCCAACAAATAAAGCTAACCGCAAGCAAACCAGTGTATTGAATAATCAAGCATTTGGTAAGTGAGTATTAGTCTATCAACAAATTATAACCAGTTTCGACCTAGTCCAGGCCTAAACTAGAGCAAATATAGCATCGTTCCGAAGAGCTTGGTTACCAATTATGGCATCGACTTTAAAAATGGCGTCGACCGTTTACGAAACGGAAATCAGCCACGGCGGCCTTGTTGGTGCTCCGAGAAAAGAAGTTAGTAAAATGGCCTTATTAAAGACATACCAATTAGACGTCAAACGAATGCCCTCTATCGCAGCATGCCTCTCACGCACTTCCTATTCCTCTGTCGGTCGGAATCTTACACCTGTCCTCTTTAGCATCATTTTAAGACATTTTGGAGCCCTTCACTTTTGCTACATAAGTAAGTTCTAACGATCTAGCTACAGACGCTCACTTGTTAGTGGTGAAAATTAAAATTTTGATTTTTTTCCACTCAGATTTCACCTGGTCCTGGAATTAAGAACACATCATTGTTCACCCCATACACTGCCTATTCTCGCAATGGGTCCGCTGAAGGAAAACTTTTATACGTCAACCAAGGAACCAAAAATGACTTTGAAGAATTGGAAAGGCGCAACATATCTCTTAATGGTACCATCTTACTTTCAAGGAATTATTTCGGTTTCTATTTAACGGTAGGCTACTTAAACATTCATGTGGAATCATAGATTTTGGTATCGAGAATACAGCAGGAACTCATTGATTAAGGCCGAGACAAGGCAATAAACACGTTGGGACTTGTGGCTTGCAGAGACCAACTTGTCGCCTAGTGTGTTCCGGCCATTAGAATATTGTCTTGATATCTTACCAAATTCTGGCGACTTCACCAACAGAATCGAAGTATATACGAGAAACGTATTGGAACATCATTTCTCAAACTCATTAATAATTCATCGAGTTCAAACAAAGAAAATCATAACCATGAAGGAAGTTTGGATACCCGATCTTAATTAGCATAGATATTTATGATTTTATTTCTCCGTTTACTCCTTCGTTTTTGTTTCGATTGAGAAGATATATCAAACATTCGAGACAGTGTTTCATGGTTATCCAAGCACCTCGAAATTCGTTAAAAATACTCCGCTGCGCGTTGTATTTTCAACTCTCTTCCCAGCGTTTGAATATCCCGATGAAACACTGTCTCGCGCGTTTGATATATTGCGTAAACAACACACAATTTTGCACTCCCTTTCGCAACTTCCAAAAAAAATGGCTCTGCGATGGAAAAGATTTTGTTTCAGCCTCAAACGGAAGGTCAAAGTGTTACGATGTCTCACAAATGGTTAGACATTCCTTCTTTTGGCATTTTATTACAATCAAGCCGGTGATACAGATGAAAAAGCGTAATCTTACTCATTTATAATTAGGGCCGGTGAAAAACTTTGCTGCCATGGCAACACGAAAAGGGGTTAAACGAACACTATATAGTTTGACCTACAAAGGCTTATATCTTAACAACTACAAAGATATTTCAATTGTGTAAAGAAATGGGTTCAGAGCAACCGTGTGTAATTTTAAAAAAATATAATAGTCATCGTCCAATTGAAAGGATTCTTCGAAACTAGTTGAAAACGTTGAATTGAAAGAGCACGTAGTTTTTCAAATAGTAACCTGAAAGGTCAAATATAGCTAGAGTATCTTTGACCTCCTTTTATGTTGCCATAGAAAATAATTTTGACGCATTATGTGCCTCAAATTGTTCCCTGGTCCTACGCAGACGAATTTGTAATAAAGATTATTCTTCAGCATTGTTGGTTTTGCTGAAATAGGGAGTTTTAGCAACGACGACGGCGACGGCAACGAAAACACCCTTTCAAAATATAGCTTCTCGTTTCTGTGACGCTTTCGTAATTATTGAAATTTGTTTAACTTGGAAAATGCTGACGAACTGTATGGGGACTAAATTACTATGCAAGGCGTTCTCGCGAAAACAAAAAAATGGTCATTTCACGTTGTTGTTTTGCAGATGACGGCACAGAAGTGTACAAAACTATAAAACGCACGTGCAGAACGATTGTTGTTGCTCATCAAACTTATTGTTTTGTGGCGTTCTCGTTGCCGTTGCCGTCCTAGTTGCTAAAACTCCCTAATAGATAGAATGAAGAAGACGGGGATGTCTGACCACAGTTTCTAGCCACCTTGCAGCTCGTTCTCGTGGTCTGTCGTGGTCGAATCTGAGCGAACAATTCTGTCCCTTTGCAAGACAACAGTTTAACGTAACGTTTCTAAGCCTAATTAGCCTTTTCTGGTTTCAAATCAACTTCAAATAGCTTTTATCAAATTCTCTAACAGGCTCAACTTGCTGCCAGAAAAGGTGCCATAGGCTTGTTAATGTACCCGGATCCAAAGAAATACGCACCGGATGGCCTGGACCAGAATTCAACCTATCCCAATTCGCCATGGCTCTCTCCTGAAGCCGTTCCACTGGCTGGGATTTATGGCGAGTTTGGGGATCCTCTGACAAAAAATTTGCCTTCTCAAGAAGGAATCTATCACTCAGCGGTTAAGGATTGGAAAGATATTTTACCAATACTCCTGCAGCCCATCTCTTACGGCACTGCGCGTGTTCTCTTGGAGCAAACTGGAGGCAAGTATTTTTCGATTTCTTAAAGGTGGTTCTTGTACTGGCAAAAAGGGCCTACTATTTGGAACATCGGGTCAGCTAACTTATTCTTAAATGTAATTTGGTTTTATCAAGTGGGTTGATAATGTGAATTGGCCACCGTAAAGAGATTCAAGAGCTGACGTTTTGAGCGTTAGCCCTTCGTCGGAGCAAATCAAGGAATTGTGGGCCGTGTGCTTTTTATATACAGAAAGATGGAGCTTCGCTACTGGCTGGTGCCTGGTAACGTGAAAACAACGGAATAAATTAGTTGAATGAAAAGTGTTCGTTGATACCGTGAGGATTAAGAGTGCCGATTTCAAAAATAAATTTTTGTTCTAGAGTTTTGCGGCTTTCCGTGTTTCCTTGGTAAAGGGAAAGGCCACCGACATGCTGCTTAGAATGATTTGGGAGATTGAAGTGTCTCGCGACCGGTTTCGATGCATTTTTGTCTTCTTTCTCTACGTCGCGAAGGTGTTCTCGGAATCGGTCGCCTAGTCGTCTCCCTGTTTCGCCGATGTATAACTTTTTGCAAAGAGTGCAAGTTATGCAGTAGATGGTATTGGCTGAGGTACAGGTGAAATGATCAGTGATCTTGATAGATCGCTTGGGTCTCGATATTTTGTCGCCGTTGTGAATGAAAGGGCATGTTTTGCATCGTGCGCGAGCGCATTTCAAAGTTCCGGGTTGATCACTTGTTTGGAATGCACTTCTGACTAAAAAGTTGCCAATGTTTTTTGTCGCGTTTGAATGAAATTAATGGAGGTTGCGAAAAGATTCTACCAGTGTCGTGATCATTTTGAAGAAATTCAAAGTTTTTGAGAATGATGGATTTTATTGTGTGGTTGTGAGGGTGAATAGAATTCTATCGTTGTTTTCTCTCTGTGACGTTTGTAGTGCTGACTGTCGATCAATTTGCTGGGCGCGATGATGGCCCACTTGAACAACAGAAGTAGGATAGCCGCGTTTGTCGAAGAAATTGCACATTTCCTCTGATTTTAAGGAAAAATCAGAGTCGTCACTACAAAGGCGGCGAAGTCTAAGAAACTGAGAATAAGGAATGGAATTCTTGACATGTGATGATGAGAAGATGAATACAACAAATAACCATGAAAATCTGTGGGTTTGTCAGTTTGTCAGTTAGTCAGAACTGCATTCCAAACAAGTTATATTGTTATACTTCCCACCGACGCAGCACCACAGTTTCTTTAGAAACGTACCCCTTTATTCTTAATTAGTATATTCTCAGTTCCGACTATTGCAGTTCTAGCTTTTTGATTGGCTAAAAAACTCCGACTATGAGCCAATAGTCGGAGTTTTACGTCATATGGAAAATAGTGCGCCAAGTTTTTATTTTACGCTTTGCAAAATTGTGGAAATAAAAATCGGCGGCAAAACCCGGTTTGGGAATTTACTAAAACAATTATTCCAATCGCCCTTGTTGGATATGAAGTGATTATAACCAACTCGCGCTACGCGCTCGTTGGTTATTTTATCACTTCATATCCAACGCGGGCTCATGGAATAATTGTTATATGGCCCACGTTAGAATAGCTGGTCAAGTATTCCGAAGAGACTTCTCGTTTATATTTCGGCATTGTCTCACAGAAAGCACCATTATATTTTTTGTCGTGAATTGAACGTCAACAGCAAAAGATTTTGGGGCTCCCTAAAATTCTTTTGTCATTTAGGTTCTGAATGGGTCTGAGTTTCACGGTTGGACGCTATGACTAACCGAGCTACGGATATCTCTTGGTGAGCTAGGCATTTCACTAGGTTAATATGTAGCACTCGTCATATATAATTTCAGGATCAAGGATTGCTCGAAATACTAGTGAACATGTTACAAAATAACATTTGCAGAAAATGGGTCTTACAAACACCTGCATTATGTGTTTTTAAGAGTTTTAGGGTTACACTCCCTGTCAACACTAATTTGTTACTCTTTGCTTTTGGCCACAATCAAATATTCCTTTCTGCATAATTATGGTGGGTGCTTGAAAGGAAACGAAAAGTGCCTTAATAATTATACTGTTAACGTATTGTTTTATTCATTCCTTTTCGCAGGAGATGGAATACCTCCGGAATGGCTGAAAGACCTAAATCTTACGTTTCAATTCAACACGAAATTTCCAATAGGAAATCGAACTGTAAAATTAACCATCAACAATCATTTGGCTCAGAGAACAATTTATAACGTAATCGGCACCATCACTGGCAGGGTCGAACCAGACCGTTACGTTTTCTTAGGAAATCACCGTGACGCGTGGATATACGGCGCAGCGGACGCTTCAACTGGAATGTCCGTCCTAACGGAAACAAGCCGAGTCTTGGGTCTGCTCTTGAAGCAGGGATGGAGGCCTCGAAGGACCATAAAACTGTGCAGTTTTGGTGGAGAGGAATTTGGCTTGATAGGCTCCGTCGAATGGATGGAGGAAAACTCATGGATCTTCAAGGAACGTGGTGTCGCGTACTTGAACACCGATGTTCCCGTTCAAGGAAATTATGTTCTTTTAGCCCAGTCCGGCGCGTTACTCGGTGATGTTATCTACAAATGGACAAAAACGGTGAAGGTGCCAGTTGAGAAGGGAAAGTACGAACCTATGTATGATGTAATGTTGAAGCGAGGACCGGCGTCTTCAACTCCGGGTGAACCAAAACTATCATCTTTTCAGTTCGCAAGTGATTACATCCCTTTTTATTTTATGGCAGGGATACCGTCAGCGGATTTTAGTTATTTCTTTAACTTTGACAAAGAAAATGGTCATTGGCAACTTTATCCACCCTATCACACGCAAGAAGATACTTTTTACTGGTTGGAGCGATTTGGCGACCCTAAGTTTGAGATTCACCGCGCCATGACTCTACTTATGGGCGGCATGCTTTTGGATCTAGCTGATTCCCAGATCATCCCTCTCAGTGTGTCAAGACTGAATAGTACACTCCATGTTGCATACAACAGCATTACCTCTTCCGGAACGCCCTTTGTCAATGAAAAGCTTGTGCGCAATGGTATATCGGCTGTCGACCGATCCCTGCGTGAGTTCTCTAGAGCGTGTGACTTATTTGAGTCCGCAGTCGCTAACACCGGCCGCGAAGAGAAGGAAGATTCGCTGAGATCGCATTTGCTGAACAACCAAGTAGCCCAGGTGGGAAAGGCTTTTGTAAATCCCAGAGTGCTCTTTCCGAACCCTTCTGTGTTCCAGCATCTTATAAATGGCGATACATTTGTCGGCGTTTCCAAAGCATTTGAAACTAATGACACTTCGAAGATTCAGGAACAGTTATCCATTGTATCTGTGGCCATTTCGACCGCCGCTAAAATTTTAGAGCCTATTAGTATTCCTTGAGATTCCTTTGCTGAGATTCTTTCCTTGAGATTCCTTTATGTCTGCCTTAGGGCAAATAAGCCGAGTTAAACATGTATTTAGGAAAGATATACTTGTTACAATAATTAATTCTCTCGTGTTTAGCAAGTTGTATTATTTCTCGTCCGTCTGGTCGAATACCTCTACTAGCAATATATGCAAAGTGCAAGGTGTACAGAATTTCGCCGCTCGCGTAGTTTCATGTAACTCAAGCGCTGAAAAACCTGAGATGGTTACCAGTTAAGTCCCACCTGTATTTAAGAGACGCCATCATAGCCTTAGTTCAAATTTTATCTCTAGAGGGAACATCAGCGGTCGGGTGACCAGATCATCTACCCAGCTAAATATACCGCTTTTTAAAACCAAGTCGGGACAGAGATCTTTTTTATTACAGAACTGTAACTTTGTGGAATGTCTTAAGACCCCATGTTAAATTTAGTGAATCTCTTATCATTTTTAAACGTAAAAAGAAAGCCTTCCTTTTAAATCAATTTTTAATGTCATAAATTTTATATGTAAATAGTTTTTCAACAATTGTTTATTGATAATTTTTGAGTATTTTTAGCGCCTTTATTATTTCTATTGTCTCTGAAAAGCCCCCATGGGGAGTTGATAATAAATTTGTATTGTATTGTATTGTATTAAACGTATCAAGAAAAGAAAAGAAAATCACAATCATCAAAGAGTAGTAATAGTACTCTACTAGAGAAAATATTTTTTTCTGACATTAGCTCAAAAAATTTTATCACAACATTTAATCAAAACGAGAAATACATCGAATGCGTTTCAAATTATGTTATTGTACAATTTATAATTACTAAAACTTTTTGATAAAAAAAGAAGCAAGGAGAAGTGAAGCGAATAACTAAGGAGCATCCATGCGTTATGATAAGAAGCTTTCTCACGCTTATTTTGTAAAATATGAAGTAATTAACCTACAGAATATAAGCCAGGAAGTTTTTATTTTTGCTTTTTTGTTGTGTCGTACATTTAATTTGTCGACGTACGTACTTTTCCAACGAAAGTTCTAGGCAGGTTCCACAGTCCGACTTTTTAAACTTCTTTTCAGCATTTATGGGTTTAGATGTCATTTCATTCGTCAAAATCGTTTGTGATATAATAGAATGAACATATTTATCGAAAATTTGTTTAGTTTTAAAATGAGACTTTTGTTCATGAAAATATTCCCCTAAATTTGTTGGTCCAATATCATTTTTCTTTTTAACACGTTACACTGTTTTCGTTAAATGGGTGCGCTTGTATCAAATAATAAAATGTTCATTGTTTTATAGATTCTCTGTTGTGGCCAAAAATTTCCGTCACCAAGTAGCAATAGCCAGTAAAAGCAAATATCGTACATTCACTGTTTCTTATAGCTTACCTTTTTGCCCCAGGAACGATGGCTTTGATTTGGGATAACTTCACATTGTTTTCTTTCGCTGCACATCCTTTGGGAACATCCATCTTTAAATTCCGAAGTTAAACATCTTGATTTACCTATTTCATGCAAATATCTTCACCTTTTTTCTTTTTTTTTTTAAATCGTGAAACATCGAGCCCTCCAAAGAGCATGACCACAAAAGATAATTTAGAGATATTCTATTGACGTGTTATCTTTCATGTATCTAAACAACCAGTTCTCAAACCAGTACTTAAAGACCTTAATGATTCTTGCGAAGAAGTTTCACAATATCAGCTAATCGAATTTGGGCAGCGCAAGCTAAAACTGCTAACATCCAAGAGATGACTACGTACCCACTCAGGACACTGGGTGACGAGTAAAAAAAAAAAAACGATGAATCGAAGGCATTTAGCCTGGGTCCTCTGTTTGGCTTCTTACTCGCTAATGGATGGTGTTTGCTATCAATGTGAAAGAGGACGTCGTGTCAAAAAGGGAGACACAAAATGACTTCGCTTCAGTGGATACGGAAATGTAAGGGATGGGTTTGAATCTTGTCGGGGACTCAGGACTTCTCGGGGGCTGACAGCCGTATAATTACAGCTTTGTGCGTGAAACTCGAGAAACTTTCAACTGACATTTTCTTTCTTTAATTTGTATTATTATAAATATCAATTTTTAAGTATGTCGCAGTTGTTCCTTTCCCGACGCCAACTTCATTATATAGCTTAAAATTATGTTAAGATTTAGTTTAATTGTCTTAGAATGCCGGACCAGGCACCTGCAGCGGAGCAAAAGGAAAGCAAAGTTAAGCCTGTAAAAGGGAATGAAGAGCAACAAAAGGCTGATGACTACCAGGATGGCTGCCAGGAGGGCGAAGCCATCGACAGTAAAACCGAGGATGACATCAACATAGGCGAGGATAACATTGAAATGGCGACGACGGCAAATGATTGGTGGTTTCTTGGTTTAAAACCAAAGCCCAGGCCCACACACCTTCCTCGCCCTGGACGTCGCAAACGATCTCCCGACCGTTTGAATGCTCTTGCAACTGGCCATAGCTTTAGACGTGGAAAAGAGGAATTCGTCACTTTGAACAGATAGACTATGGACGATGCTAATGCCGACGTGATTGCTATATTAAAGCGTATTATTATCAATATACGCGCCAAATTGAAATCCGTCAAAACACACGCTGTGCTGGCCGCAAATGATGCATTACGGTCCTGAAGCTGATTGGTTCACGCGATGAATTTAAACCATTCAGATTACGTTTAGACCTTTTGACGTGGGAAAATCATCGAGGTGCGTACGAGCGAACTGCAAGCTTTTGAAGTTCAGTTTCACACTAAGCGAATAGCTCTCAGAGTGAAAAATCAGTCTGCTTGTTAAAATGCGGACACAAAATATGGATTTAGACTTTGAGATAGGCTAGAAGCAAAAGCAAAATCAAGAAGAAACAAAGAAAGCAAGTTCTTGTCGTCTTTACGAGAAGCGAAACATCGATCACTTGATTCCTACGGTCGAGCAAAATTAGCTCGGCTGAAGTACTGCGGGAATTTTACACCGACGATCAACTGAAAAATGTAAGTAATGTATCCATGAGTTCTTAACTCATTGGCGATTATTTTCAGGGGCATCGTAGCTATATCTCCAAAGTTCTACACCTGTTCAAAACATATCGGTCTGGCTTTTACAGTAATAACATTTTCAGCGCGAAGTAAGTATTCTTAAAAAACGTTTTTAATTTGTTAGTTGTCAGGATGTTATTTGGCCTTGTATATTGATAATAATGCATTGTATGACACTGCGGAGGCACAGATAAAGAATGTTCCCTCAAAAAGTCTTTTTATTCCCTTATTAACACCACCTAAATCTATTAGCTATAGCTTAGCACCACGTTGCAAATAAAATGCTCGTTTGGTCGCACGGCCTTAAAACAGAGTCATGTTTGCGTTTTGACTGCCTTAGTTTGGTATGCTATCTTTTTTTCCCGGAAGGCTTTGCCTCTACACTGCTGATAATATATTTCCAATGAAATATCCTCTTTCAACCATAATGTGAAGCACAATGTTCCCTTGCAATTTTGTAGGTTTGCAACACTATGTATATGCGAGAAGGAGAGCGTGACCTAGCTTTGGATAGGGCGCCGGACTTTTAATTTGGAGGTTCCGGGTTCAAGTTCCCCTTTCTGTCACTAAAGAAATATTTCTCTTCGGTGGTACCGAATTCAGCGCTTCTCCTCGTTTTGTAAATAGCCAGTTGGTCTGTCTCCTCTCACGTCTTACTTATCAAGTATTATTAGCACATGAATTGACTCCTCTTTACGTAATCCTCAAACGAACATCCCCTCTTTATTCTTAAATTAACAATGCTGTTCTATTGTACCCGCGTTACAGTTTACAAGTTGTAATCCAAAGCTTCACAACCTGGCATCACGCTAGGTGATTCTTTGTACATTTTTAGAATCCTAGGAGCATATCTCTGCAAAAGTTTAATAAAATCTTGATAAATCTTGGCAGAGCACGGTTCTCCCGGATTTTCGTAGCATTTGATGAAACGCGTAATGGCATTACAGAGCTTTCCTCCATTTTGTAATTCTTGATTCTGTGCAATTGTGCATTTACGATGGATCCTGGCAGCACAGGGTTCAAAGTCGTCCTTATCTGAAAGTCGAATTTAGAATTGTCGAATTTAGATCGGAGTACCGCTACTCTCGCTTCGATAGTCATTTTTCGTTCAAATGATATACTGCGGCTGCTGCTGCTGCTGCTGATGCTTCAACTGCTGGCTACTACTACTATTCATTACTGTTACTGCTACTACTGTTACTGTTACTACTGCTACTGCTACTACTGCTACTACTGCTACTGCTACTACTGCTGCTGTTGCTGTTGCTACTACTAATTACTACTACTGCTACTGCTACTGCTATTACTTTGCTATTGATACTACTTTGAGCGAATTGAACTGAATAGCCAAAAGTCGTTAATTTTCGACTTCGACTAAACAGCAAGGAAATTCCTTTTATGGTATCAATGTACCCCAAATGACCATCATTCTTTGGCGCAGCTTTTCGATCAGACGTTTGACGCAAACCCGAGAAAAGTATATATTTTCTTAAACCATAATAATTGTAGATTACTTAACTTTTTTTTTTTTTCATATTTTATTTACAAACAATTACAACACTACTTTAAAACTTACATGAATACAAACCTACTTACACTTACAGTTACTTACAATCACTACTTACTTTACATTTTTGTTTTTAGAACAAAAATTACACGTAAAAAAAGCGCTAATAATAACCTAATTAAACTAACTAATAAAAACTACATTAGATTAATTTCCACCATATATTTAAAAATGGTTTTAATTGTTTTCGGATAAAGTGACTTTTCCTCAAAATATTCAGTTTGTCTTGGAGGCGTAGGAGAAAGCCGTCAAAACACAAGTTGCCAATACATGCGCTCGTCGCAAAGATGTGGTATTTTGCGATAAGAAGGGTGACATTTAGTGCCTGTTTATTTTCGATGTCTTCATGACATCCGTATAGGACAGTGGTTTCAGTTAGGTTAATAGTCTGTTCAAAATTCCCGCGCCACCAGCCTGTGAATTTTTGCCAGAAAGCTTTAGATACAGTAGACTACGAGCCCGAGTTTTCTATGAGCGAATAGTTTTCTATCAGCGAATAGAACTAACATAAAAATAGTGTGCTATTACTCAAAGCGGGTGAGAGGTTCGCTAATTATATACAAAACTTTGAGAGTTGATAAAACATGCATGTCATTCAGGACATGTTTGACTTTAAAAGCGTGTCGGGGAATCGTTAGATCAGCTTAAAAAACAAATAATTCAAAGTTCGTTCACGTGCTTTTTTCGGATTCACACAGCGTAGGGTCTTATATCTTCAAAACGAAAAGCAAATAAGCTAAAGCCCGACACACTTTTGGGGAATGGGGATTCATGTATCATTGAGCAAAATTTCATTATTTTTTTATGAATTCTCATATGCAAACTAGCCACTCACAGGTGACAGAGTTCACGAAAAGAAATACGACAAAAAAAGTTTCGTAAACATAGCACTCCTACGGGGAGTGGTCTTTCGGTTTATCGCCTTGATAGAACAATCGATCAGGTTCAATCTCGCGAAACTCTCGGGAACGTCATGGTAGATATTATTTCAAAATCAAAGTATAATTTGCCGATGATTGCGAGGTAGAGTTTTAATTAATGTGATAATTTCTTGCGAGTTCTAACCGCGATGGGGAAAAAATTCCGGCCCCGTAAGAGGAAAAAGATCATCAAAGAGTACAAGGGCTTCGAAAAAGGAGAACGAAAGTCGCGAGCAAACCACCTATCGGGAAAGCGTGCTCGCCGAAATGCGGGTCGAAGCAGGGTATGTGTGACTGTAGCCAGTCCAGTCCGCGCGCGGTCGAGATTCCCGCGGTTTTTAGGTCACGTGAGTGGAGTGTATGGCTAGCGTAGTGGTTTAGTTCAAGTCTGAGTAGATTTATCGCTCGTTTAGCGTGTTGTTTTTGTCCTTTTCACGTTTCCAACGACTGGACAAGGTAAACAAACTGTATTTTCATTTCCTGAGCGTAGTTAGTTTTCGTATTTTGCTTTATTTCGATTAACGTTATGCTTGTATGTTATGTCGAGACTCAGAAATACGCTTCGGTTCATTTGTCTATCTTGTCTGCATTTATTTCAGCTTAACGACTTCAGTTCGTCGTCAGTAAAACCTCAGCCATCACTTCAACGATTAGTTTGGTCTATGTAGTTACAGTATGTAACACGCTTCTATAAAATATTTCTTTGCTGTGATTGCTTTACCTTTGGGTGCCTTTCGTCGCTGTCGTCGTGATACATTTCATCAGATTCGTCCGATAAAGAACGCCTAGAACCCATGCACCTTTCCTGAATCCAACTCTTCGCATGGTTCAATGGAATTCTTTGACGTTTTTATTTCTTTTTGCTGCTTACGAGGCCGGGTAAAGTATCTGAATTAGCAGCAATATTTAATGTTTCGTTCGGTGTTTGGGACAATAATTTGTCGCTTTCCGCCAGCATTTTCTTCTTTTGACAAAAAAATCCCTTGTTACTCTTGACGGTACCATCGTTCAGCCTTTGGAACCCAAGGACCTTTTTCCCGCTTTCTTTTCTCTCTTCATGCAATAACTCAAACCAAAACTGTACTGTAAGGACAGAAGTGAGCGACGCGAGGAAAGCGGCACTTTCCCGCGCTTCCTCTACCAGTGTTGACAGCTCGACACTTTTGAAGTGTAACGTAATGAGTCACGCAAAAAAATTAAATTCGCAATAACTCCGGAATGAAAAAGATCTTGGATTTCTGTTTTTTGAAAAAGAAAGTAAAATACACACAGTTTCTGTACACTAACAATCTCAATTTTGAACAAATTTTACCCGAAAACCTGTTCAGTAACCTTAATCTCAAAATCTGGATTAAAATATATGGAGTCAAATACCGGGCATGGAAGCAAGGCTAAATTATTTTTCTTCTTTTAAAGACTAGTTTAGAATCGAATTTTTTTTCCGAAACAGCTTGTTATAATTGTCATATTCTCTATAATAATATGGCTGAAACGATGTTGTTTCGAGACCTACTTTAAGGGACTGCTGCCATTATGTGCGTCTTCTTAGTAGCGCTTAATTGCAGGAATGGCCCCGTGCTCGGAATGCACTGGGAACGAGTTTGGTTAGCTAAATTAGACTACAAAATCACCCTGGTTAGCCTATTATAACACTGCGGTTAGCCTACTAAGCAATCCGGTTAGCCTACTGAGCATTGCGGTTAGCCTATTGAGCAATCCGGTTAGCCTACTTTTGCATTCCGGTTAGCCTACTAAGCACTGCGGTTATGCGGTTAGCTCTCAAGAATGGTAAGGGTAACACGATAAAATCTTAAAATTTTCGGTGTTTGGCAGCCCGGCCTCGGTAGTGTAGTGGTTAGTAGGAATAGCTCGGGTTCTGGGTTACCCGGGATCGATTCCACCTCTGTGCTTTTATAATTGACTCTGTTTTTTTTCTCTTTATTAGACGAAAAATCAAAGTCTAAAAAGATCTAAGTGTCCCGGAGCCATTCCTGCATTTAACGCCATGTCGTCTTCTTAAGTTTGAAGATGCTTTAGAATCGAATTATTTTCACCAGGGAATCAAACTCAAATAAAAAAAAAAATACTAAGGCGCCGGGACAGGAGAAAATCACATTTTTTGATAGACTTGACAGTGATTTCTTTTTTGCTCAAGAGAAATACGCTGATATTAGTTATATTCCAGTCTCAGCCGGTCAAATGGAGCTTGCAGTTTGGTTTTTGTTGATGATTTTCATGCATACATATGGATAAGCTCCTGTCTGTGTGCAGTGCAACACACCTTAATGTAAAGCCAACAAAAGTACAAAAAAGATAAGAGAAAAGGTGAAAGGAAAACCGAAAAAAATAATAAAGAAATCGAGAAGCCTAAAGAGGTGGGTCACATTCTTTCCGTGAGATACTACACATTCTCGTCCAAAAATTTTGATTTCTGCGCATACCTTTTAGTTTGCAAATGCATTTTGGAGAGATTTGAAGTAGATATAGCCTATAAAGAACTAGAACATTTTCAAAATGTCTAAAAAACGCGTTTTGTTTTCAAAAATCTTCAGGAGTCAATGGGTTAAACATAAAAAATACGAAAAAATAAAATATAGTAAAATTAAGTCTGCATTCCAATTTCTGTATGTATGTCAGGACTTGAAAGGTTAAAATCGAGAGCTGCTTGGTATGCAATTTTTTGCTTTGCCTGTTTTGTTTTGGAAACAGATTCTTGCTCTGGCGGGTATTATGATGGTGCCATGGCATTATTTTATCTAAACTTAAAATTATTATCGATGATTTTATGAAGCCATCTAAAAATTAAAACACATCGGTGAAGGTGCCGTCTGTGATCTATGTGCTTCCACTCCAGTTCCCCAAGAGCTTCGGTGGCGGAGGAAAAAGCGCTCGCGTAAACTAGGGAAACTGAGGAAACCCTAGAGGGGACGTACGCGTGCAGATAAAGAAGTAACCACTCTTTGCCTTTGTCTTCAATTTTCGACCGGCTTGCACTAACGGTCTCGTTCTCCCATCGACTTTGTTCTTCCTCGTCTAGAGCAAGCAACCTCTGCTCAAATTAGACTCAAATTAGGAACCTCGCTAGCAGCTAACACATTGGCTCGATCCTTATCGAATGAATTCGAAAGCTTTTTCCTCTTTGAAGGTTTCTTCGCACTTGCAAAAGGACAGGGACTTTTGCGTTTTTTCTTCGACGACATGGAAAAGATAAACATAAGCTTTCAAGTGAAACACTCTAAGCAGCACGTCAACGACCAATTTTAAAACAAACACAAACATGTGAAAATCACACAACACCGTGTCTGTCACGCGATCTTTTAATGCAAATTTACTTCTCGTGACAACATGTTGACAGCCATCAATAAGAGATAATTAATGACAAGAAACGCTTTTCGTTAATAACTTTCCTTAGAATCAATCTTTTTTCATAGATTTTTTTTAAAATGAAAGATTACAAAATATATCTCATTAAACATTAAAAAAAAATGATCAAATATGGGGTACACTGATACCTTAATTAATATAAGGAATTCCCTGGTTATTAAAAATAGCCATGATTAATATTGCGTACTTACCAACACCCATTAACAGTTTATCGTGCAGACGATACTTCTCGTCAGCTATAATGTTAGAAAACGTATCATATCCATAAGTAATCCTGAATATCACATGCCAGCTGCAGATTGGTATTATGGCTTTAAGATGTTAACAAAACTAGCTCGACTAATTGTATATCATTACCAAACACGGTTTTCTTCTTTACTCGGACAAAAGGGAAGCTGTTCCGAAGCCCAACAAGAGAAGTGGCCCTTTTGATTTCCTCGTATTCATCACTGTTATTCTTTTATTGCATGTTCATAGCTAGGTCATTTCTCATTATCGTAATTATGATTGTTAGAAATGTTTAAATTATTGTAATTATCTGTGTATATATACATACTTTGTTATTCATTGTAACTTTTCTTTCCTTCTTGTAACTTAGGTGACGGCCAAAGGTTTCTCAGTCTAGGACTGTCAAGTTCTCCCCTCGTTAAATAAAGTTATTATTATAGTAATATAGTTACTGTATAATTAGCATAAACGGTACAATCGTAAATCCAAGAGAAAGAGGAACATTTTTCCTTGTGCGTCTGTATGCTTATGTTATGCCAGGGAAGAACAGCATAAGAGTCAGGCGTTTTGTGCTTATTTTGGCTGCCTAATAATATGTCAGTAGTTAGTGAAAACCATCCCCAACCGAGCAACGTGTGAAATTAGCATTAACTGATGAGAAAACAAGTTGTAAATATTTGATAAATATTTCTGCAAAGCAAGGTTCAATAATGATACTTACCGCGCACGACTTCTTTTAAGGCTTCCAAGTCATATTGAGGACACAAGCCCAGTGTCTTGTCCAAAATCATTATTTGAAGAATAACGAATCGCTCAGAGTCGATGAATGCTCCTTTGCATTGACTTGAAGAGCTCAAACAGTCCGCCAATTGCTAAAATGATGGTAGGCTTAGTCAATTTAACGAGTTACCGTCAGTATAACTGAACTACCTAACAATCAAAGTATTTCTTTTCATACAAAGCTTAAAAATAAGGCATCATGGGCAGGCATAATGCAATTTAGATGTTTCAAGTTATTAAGCTATACTGGACCAATTGTCGGTGTTATTCTACCGTTTTCCCCTAGCCATCATTCGGACAGATCACTGAAAATTCAAGCAGAGCTCGCTCTATGAGATTGTCTTGCTTTGGTAACCCAAATTTGAATACGGGCAAGCATTGCCTAAATTTAAAACTAGATTGAATAATACAGTTTATATGCGAATGCAGTCATAACACACTACTGGAACAAAGACCTGAAAAGAAAATTTCAGGCTTTGAACGTTCAAAGCCTGAAATTTTATTTTCAGGTCATCAGTAGTGTTATGGCTGCATTCGCAAATAAATCGTATCTACTCAATTGCTACTGTTGGACATTCATTAATTAGATTGAATAAGAATACAAATTTTTCACTTTTAGATGCAGAATTTATAAACATTTTCCATTAAAAAAATCATATACAATGAAAAAAAAAAAGGATGGCGACAAATCGGTGTGACAGGTAGCTGCGATTCTGTCGCCTCGTGTACGCACGATACGACTACGAAGTTTTCGCTCTTTTTTTGCTGCGACTTGTCGCAGAAATTCATACTGATTTGACAACATTTTCGCCCGAAATGGAACGTACACACAAGGCGGCATGTCGCAGCGACTTTTCACCTCGTGTGTTCTGACCTTAAAGACAGAAACCACAAACAATGAGTCTCGAGAACAGATTAAGTTGAAGGGTAATAACTGGTAAGTTGAAGGGTTATAACTAAGGGTAATATATATTTATAGTATCGGTCGACTTTCATTTCTTAACTTCGTGCGAACGAAGGGAAAAATGTCGATTTCTGTCATGTTTAATTTGGTGTTGGTTATGGGATTGAAATTGTTCGCCTTCCGTTTATTTAGTTTGTCGATATTGCTCTAGTTTCTGTCACTGCGTACTTGTTAGGTGTTTTACGCACCTGAGAAACAACGCAGTAAAATTGCATGTCAGGATTCGATGCAGCGAGATCCTCGTGGCACTTGTGGAGATATGCATTTTCACATAATTTGTAGCCCTTCACATTGGGTGCTCCAAGTATTGCTGCAATAAGTAGCACACTTTTGAAAGACATCTTGTGGTAAGGATATCTGCAGAATGAAATCGATGCTGTTTGATTGTGAACTCGATGTTAAAAGTGCTATCTGTTCACACCCTTGTTAATTAACAATGTTAAAGTACAAGGAGTACAATTTTTCATCGTTTGATTCATCTCTTAGGTTACTGCAAACAAAATGCTTACATAGGGTAATGACGGTCGATCATTGCTGACGTCATTGTTTTTATTTTGCCTCATTAGCATTCGACTTGGCGCAGAAGGTATCATCCTATATGCGAATTGAATTGACCTAGATGTGTTTTTTAGCACTTCAAAAAGAGCTTTTGAAACTTATAATTAATTGATAATCTGAAAAATTTAGTGAAGGAGATAGTCAATCTGCGAAATTTCTGGGGACAAAAGCGCTAATGAGCCCTTTGTAAAACATTGAGTTTTCAAACTTGCGCCACAAAAAGGAAAATAACGTGGAATACGTCGGGCCCAAGTTTAAAGCGAAAGGTAATCGCAGTCAGTTCGATATTCAGAAGTCACTGTGGTATTGTTGTAGATTCATCAGAAATAAAGCGCTTATGCTAATGGCACAAAAATTGGAATCAAAGATTCCCCTATATCATCATGAAACATGGGAAACGTTCAGAGCCTTTTGAGATGAACACGGGGTTCCGTCATGTAGAGTCTTACGATAGTATACTGAGTAAGAGGAAGGCTATATTCAAACCACCCTCCTACTCACGCGTCACAGCAGTCGCGTCTCCTATTCAAGTGGAGGAACAGCGAGGCGAGGTGGCTATGGAGCTAATCAACCTAAAATGAAAAATAAACAGAAAAACATTGCAAGTCGTGCGTACTCATTCTTCCACTTCTGTTGCTAACAACTAAAGGCCCGTCGCTAGGATGAGTTTTGATTGGAAATATTAAACAAACGTAGACGAAACAAGTTGAGAGAAATAAGCATCGCAAAGTTTTTTACAGTGTCACGTACAAGCACGTACAAATTATTTCATACCCCTCCCCTGCTCAATGTTGTTTCATGAGTTTTGCAATTAACTCGGCTTTGCTCTAAGAAGACAACGAATTAGCATTGAATTAGGGAAGGGGGGAAGTGGATAATATAAACTGTGACAGCACACGAATTGCTCTTAATTAATTTGCTCAAGTGAATCAACATCTCTGTCCATGAAAAAGATTGGTTGGCAGAGCTACCACGAAGGCCATTTCAGGCGTATGTACGGGGCACTTTGTGCAGGTTTAAATGAACTGATGAAAAAAAGACAACAACTAATCTTGTTTGCATACAAGCTCCTTTTTTTGTTATAATTACACTTTATATCACCAA